>CM053786.1:340070940-340468440 GCA_028749045.1 Cupressus sempervirens | reverse complement strand
CTCTCACCCTATCTCTCAATGTCTACTTCATGTCTAGCCCTCATACCTACTCATCTCCCCCCCCCCCCCCCCCCCTCTCTCCATCCCTCTCTCCATCTATTTTGCTCCCTAGTTAACCTCTTTCTCTCTCCATTCCCCCTTTTCTATCTTCCTCCCTGTCTAACCATGTCTTCCCACTAATTATACCCCCTTCTCTCTCTCTCTACACACACACACACACACAAAAAAAATTGTGAATGTTAAAGTAAAAATAATTTGAAATTTTAGTTTTTAGTTTAAAAATATGTACAATGCGATGAGATTTATTTAAATAATGTTTGATCAAAATAAAAAATAGGTAGCTCAAAAATTTTACTAAAGCACCTCTTGTCTGCAACAAGCCACAAATGTCAGAGATTCCTTATTATCACCTTAGTTGTGAGGATATACATTACATACACAATGATATGTAAAACATTGTTGTTTGCTATTATTACCAAAGATTATTTTCATATTTTTTGACAAACATTTGTAACTCAAAACTCCTTTTATAGATCAAATTAATTCACTCAGAACTTTTAATATATATGTTTAAAAAGTAAAAAGGTATCATTTTGCACAATTATTGTTTTAGTGTCAGTAGTCAATTATTTTCATTAACATATGATATAAATTAATTAACAAGTATTGGGGATTCCATGGTAGATATATATCATGGATGCTATTGAATTAGATACAGAAAGAAAAATCTCCACCAAAATACATGGAGCAGCCAATTTTTAGTAAAGAAAATTTCTACAACCTTTGGAGAGGGTAAGCTTCTCCAACATAGTGTGAACTAAAGAAGAGAAAGAATGCTTTTAGAGAATACAATTCCCTATGCCACATTTTAGCATCAAGCATCATCAACATTCAGATACATATTTACAACAGAAAAAAAAGTAAGGGAGGGTGCCATTGAGGGGGGAATTTACTCCACTCTCTTCAAGTCGGTCCCTTAGGGTTTGGTAGTTTACTAGATTTCCATTGTGGGCTACACTGACAGATCCAAACCTATAACAGAAAAATGGAAACTATTACAAATGTAGAATGGAGGTGAATCATTAAATTCTAACATGAAGTGATATAATATTTATCATTTGCAAAGAAATCAAGGGAAAAAGTGAATTTTATTTTTGAAAAGGGGGATTTTAATTTTGAAATCTTGTAGTAAGAAATGAAAACCTCAAAGGACTCACATCGCATTTATTGATACACAAAGTGAATCGATAAATGCAAACTCCTTGTTTTTGGACTTTATTATCTATCTAATAATCTATAAGACTATATGATATCAAGACATTAGACCAAAGTACCTTGAATGCCGCTTAACTAAGCAAGAAAGAGTAAACCATGTTAGAAGTAATGATCTCTAATAGATATAAACTATTATATCTAACTTGCATAAATACAGATTGTCTTACTTGTATCCCTGACTTATGAAGATGTTTGAATGATGTAAATCTTGGAACTTGTGAATGGTAATCTGAATAATGTTGTCTTCAAACTTCAACATCAATCAAGGATTAGTGATGATAATAATGACCACTTTGGCCACCGTCTCCTGTCTCAATCCTAGGAAGAAATCATTAAAGATGCAAACCATGCTCCAAAAGCTATCCTCTCCGCTCTACTGTAGAAGCCTTGGAAAGAATACATGAGCTCCACATATATCTGAACTATAGTAGCGTCAGGGAGCAGTCCTTCCATGGGAGGGAGAACAAGAATGATGGACTCGATTTGGAGGCTCTGCAACAAGAGAGGGCGGAGCATGTATTCGTTCCTCTTCATCTTTCCATGTGTTTTCTTATTCTTGAAGAATGTATATTTAATGCAAATGTAACTAATATTAATATCAGATATTAATGGACTATAATGTGACTCTTCCTTTGAATTTGTAACCATTGGAATTTGGAGTGACTGATGGAATCTATTTTTAATGCTTCCGTTGTCCACTTGTATGCAGTTCAGATTTGATGTGGCTGCCCCAGGGAAGATCATGCCTACCTAGAAGAAAAAAGATTGAAAATGAGGTGGAAAAACTTGTGTAAATAATAAAACAATTACGAGTTTAACGAGAATGCACACGACTTCCATTCTCCCCACCGGAGCCGGGACGTGGCAGAAACAATTCATCATAAAACAATCAGATGAACATCAAATTTTTTTAAAATGCTGAAATGTTTACATTGACGAATGCTCTCACTGTAGAAAGCCTCTAGGTTTAATAAAATGCTGAAATGTTTACATTGACAAATGCTCTCACTGTAGAAAGTCTCTCAGCTTAATAAAGATCAGCGAATAAATTTCATATATTAACCTGTAGGCTAAAATGTTATTCTTCGTAAACACGGCTTTCCGCATGGTATTTGAACGACTGGCATCTCGTGGCTATTTTGGATATGTCCTACAAGTTTCTGGAATAACGCCACGCGCTGGCCCTAATTCAGCTATAAATGCAACACCCCTCAATACGATTTCCTCACATTTTCGAATTGTAGTATTTGATTCTCAAGCATAGCTTCCCTCTTTTCCTCCCTTCCTTGTGTTCGTCCAAGCCCTTTAGTTTTTTCAATAAGATCAGGATGTCCGAGTCCATGCTTAATGATAATGATAAGAAGGCTCTAGACTTCATTGAGAATGTCACTATACATGCTGATGAAATCCAGGCTCAGGTTCTTTCTGAGATTCTGACGAGGAATGCTCAGACAGAATACCTAAAGCGCTATGAGCTTAACGGTCGTACTGATAGGGAGTCTTTCAAAAAACTCTTACCCATGATTAAGTACGAGGATCTGCAGCCCTATGTTGTGCGGATTGCTAACGGGGATAAGTCTCCCATTCTCTCATTTCATCCGGTCTCTGAATTCCTAACCAGGTAAATAAACTGCAAAATTGGAGTATAAGCACATATATGTTCAGCTATGCTTTTATCTTTGTTAATTCGATGCTTCTAATATCAGAATAGTATATAGTTTAAACTTTATTGTCTTCTTCTCTTCTACTTTTGTATTTGTATCCACCTCTATAGTTCTTCTTCTCTATACATCTAGTAGCAATATGACCAACCTTACTGCAATTAAAACACATGATAGATAACTAACCTTTGAATTTTCCTTTACCTCTATGAAATCTACTTGCCAGCAGTGCTTCAAGTTGTTTTATATCCTCCTCATCTATATCACAATCCTTCAGAGCATATTTTACCTTCTTCTTTTTCTTCTCATTAGGTTCCTTCAATGATAGCTTAGCTTTGAAAGCAGATTCAACATTGTCAGATTCAAAGTTATCAAAAGTGGATAGCTCAAAAGTAGTGAGCCTACCTTCCAAACCTTCAAAAGTTAGATTAGAACCCGGTATACATCTCAGTTCTTGTATTGCAAAAAGTCTAATAGCATAAATAGGTAGCAATTTTTGCAAAACTTTGCTTAGTATAGTGTCATCATCTATCTTACAAGTACATCATCTTATTGCATTAACAACATCTTTTATCCTAGAGCAATATTGAGCAAAATTCTCACCTTCTTGCATTCTCATATCATCAAACTTACATTTAAGACTTTCAAATTTGGCTCTTAGAACATTTTTTTCACCTCCATAGATGGTGTGAAGAACATCCCACATTTTCTTTGCACTGCTACAACCCTTGATATCATCAAACTCAACATATCTTAGGGCAAAGACAATCTCCAACATTGCCTAGTTGTGTTCTTTTTTCTTTTATAGATCATCAGCGTTTAGGGCTCTAGCAGGATTGATATGCTCAATGATGATGGTAGATTGTGCATAATCTTCAAGACCTCCTAGGTGTAGCTTCATCAAACTTTTCCATGCAGGAAATTTATCTATATTAATCTTGGGTACCTCTTTTTTTGACATCTTGAACTTTTGCTTCTAGTACCCTCATACTAATCCTCTTAAGCGGATGGCTTTGATACCAATTATTGGAACTCTTTAGATGAATCAATTATCCAAGGTCTAGGTGTACAAATAAAAAATTTCACAGCTTAGTGAACCCATATTCATAAAACATATTCATCATGCATGCATCCATCAGGTCATACAATCACTTAAACTTGTAGGTTACTCTCAAATCAACTTTGTAGAAATGTAAGCATGAAACATAATAGATTCAATACTAGATTTGACACAATGATTTTAAATGAAAACCCAATTTGAGAAAAACCACCAATAACATGCTACTCATTCTCACTCTTCTGAAGTGATGCCCTATGAAAGGCTAGCCCTATTAAAGGTTACAATACACACTATTAAATGTGACCTAGTTAGAGGATTTCAATCACCTTATTAGGAGTTAGCCTTATTAGAGGACTTTAGATCATTCACTTGGAATGTCACCCAGTTAAAGGATTTACAAATGACTTAATATTAGGTCAACCTTAATCTAAAGGATTTACCCTAAAATGGTACAATGATTAGAAATTAATTTTAAGGCTTGATCTAACAACAACTTATAACACACTTGTAGATTACAGATCATTATTTCAGTCCTCCATTCTGCTTGGGCTCAAAGGTGCTTGAAGAAGGAAAATTTAATTGATGTACCACAAAGGGATAGGGAAAAGGCCAAACAAATATTTTTTGGAAAAAGTCAATATTTTTATTATTTAAAATAATGTTTTTTGATATCCCAAACCACAAAAGAGGAAAGTACTCCTAGTGAGTTGGAATTGGCTACCAAGATGCTAGATGACATAGTCATCCAAGCCCATGAATTTTTGTAGGGTGATGAATTTGTTAAGACTGCTGAATTTAAAATTCTTTTATTTAAATTAAAGAAAATGAATTTACCTTGATATTGCAATGAGGACCACCAAATGAGAATGCTGCTAAGTTTGTGGATAAGTTATAGGATTATGATCCTAATAGTGTGATGTTGACTATATGGGAGGTGAAATACTTGGTGAGAAAAAGTGGAATTTTATTACTCCTTGGGTGAGATTTTAGCTCTTCCTTCATGCTAGATAAAATTATAAGGAAAGACAAGTCAATATCGTATGACACATTTGGACCTAGAGGCTTACAAAGAGGATCTAGATGTAATATAGACTCACAAACTATGATAGTTTGTAGTATTGCACAAGAATCCAACAAACCAAAGTTAGTGGAGATACATGACACAACTCAAGAAAGTGTGATTTTCTAGAATGTTTAGTCTACATCTCATGGAGAATTCTATGGTTTATTAAATGTAGTGACAAAATCGAGCTTAGACAAAATGGATCAAATTGAGAATTGGTTAGCTAAAACATTGAAAGACTGTGTTGTAACTAGAAAACATCATGATGAAGATCTTTAAAAAAAATGTACTAGAAGAGAGAGTTAAAAAATTTGAAGGAGAAATAAAAACTTTGAAAAGTATTTATAGGCCTCTAACATATATGAGTGACAAGGAGGAGTAGATGAAATGGGAGGAATTAACACCAATGGTAACAAAAAGTCATCCTATGATCATGGATGTTGATGCAATAGACCAACGAAGAAATGTAGAGATAGATGTAATGAGGGGTATGCTACATCACAAGACAAGTATATTGAAGAATATCTCTTAGAATGTCCATATCATTTTTATATCCATCTAAGGAACAAAAAACTAGTGTTCAGAGGCCTTGTCTTTGTTAACTCCATTTTTTAATTGGTGGAGTCCATATAGTTAGTTCTTTGATAAGTTGATTCCAATAATAGCTCAAAAGAAGTAGTTGCTAAGAGAGATTATTACCACAAGAAAAATGCTTAGTAGGGTAATTGAGCTATATGGTTTATTCACTGGCAAGTTACATGTAGTGCAAAATATGATAAAAATTCTTATTGATGGTGTCCATGATTTTATTTCTCCTATAGTTGATGTTGAAGGAAATCTAAAGTTATACCAAGAATGGTCTATCTCTTTTGACCATATTTTGAATAATAAGAAAGTTGTTTTGCATTTTAATGGAGATATGAACGTGTCAGTTTTCTATGAAGTTGTTGATACTTTATATAAAGTTGAGATGGACATGAATAAATTTGTTGCCAATATGAAGGCCATCACTGGTGCTAGGTGGAACAAGAGTTTGAATGTTCAAATCGAAAATGGTTTGAGATGTTACATGGCTAGATGTGGAAAGAGACATTACTATTTGGGAACCTATAGTAGAGATAGAAGCTTTTCCTATTGGCATAGTTAGTGAATAGATTTGGAATAGAACATGAGGAGCTAAAAGAGAGAGTATAGTTGTCAAAATAGCTTACACTAATTTTGGAGTTCACGCACTATGGATATGACTAGGATATATTTTTATTTTTATATGTAACAAGTCTTATGTTAAATAAAAGTGTAAAATGTGTCTTACTTCTAATCTAAATCTTGTTGTAATCCTTGTCAATAAAATTATTTCCAAGGCTTTCAAGAAGGGTACAAAATTTGAAGTGAAAAATAATAATACTATCATGTCAAGGCGGTCTAGTACTATGTATTGCTATATTATTTTGATTTTCCTAATGAATGAAAAAAGTAGAGTTGCAATACTTTGAATCCGTTATGAGTTGTTTTATTTCACAGATCTAGTACTCTAATTGTATTATTTCAAGAAAATTAATACAAATGAAGAAGTCATTGGAGTTTCCCAATTTGGATCTTGTCTCTTTTTATACTGTTCTTTAACTTTCAATCATTTAATAGCAAGTAAATTGAATTCGAGTTCTAGTTCATTAAAAATTATATCTCATCTCATGTTTATTTTTAATCAAATTGATTAAGTAAATGTTTAAAGTGTGATGAGAGAATTGAATGGTTTCATGAGAAGATTTTGATAAGTATGAGATCTAAATTGTGTATTGATCTTATTCACAAAGTGATGGACTAGATCTAAGGTTGTACTATGAGATTTATAAGTAAAATCCCATTGGATAAAATACTAGCAATGGTGTGATTCTTAGAAGACATTTAGGCTTGCACATAGTTAAAATATTTATTGAAAAAATATTTTTAGTTCGTGTTATAATATGGATCTAAAAATTTTTAACTGTGCTTAACCTAAAAATCATTGAATATGGAAGAGTGGCTATCTTGCATTTATTCTAGAAGAATTAAGGGAAATCATCTACTTCATAGGGATTAATATTTGTGTGTTATTATATAAGAAGTGTTCATTAGTCCTAAGTACACCCACCTGAACTTTGCAGAGTTCAAAGGGAAGAAGATCATATTGTCTTGTCAGTTGATCCTATTGGTATGAATGTATATACTTATCATTTTTCTCATCCAAATCCTAGGTATATTACACATTCCAAATGGTGACTAAAACCATGTCAAATTAAGAGCCAACATCTTGTGCAAAGTTTTCTCTAATATCTGAGCTCCTCATTTCAAGCGTCAAGGCATCCTATTTCATCCCCAAATATCCCAAATGGACTACTACATGTATTGAGTGGCAAACATCTTCTCAACATGTCTAACTAGCCATCTAATTTGATTTATAATCTTCTGAGCTATTTTTATATCCAAATTATATTTAATGCTGTCATACCTAATCTAGTAGCTATGGAATAATGATATTCAATGTACATATAGATGTTAATTTTTGGAGTTATTTAGAATTTCAATCAAGACTTGTTTCTTAAAAATAAATTTTAAATTTATGTATTCTTTTAATATTTTCAAATAATGGTAAGTGTGGATTTCGAGAGGTTCAAAAACCTCACACAAATAGATTTTATAGGAGATATAAAACCCCACCAAAATGAATCTTGCTGCCTGATAAATAAAAAAAGGTATAACAACCCAAAATAAAATGATGAACAATATCCAAGAAAGATAAAACAAAGATAAAGTTGTTACAATATGGATGCCAATTACCAAAGTTGGCCACACATGAATCTTTATATAAGATGAACCTTTGCACACTACTACATTTGGGCCCATTTTACGATGATAGGCCATCATAATTTTCATGTCTACCCATCACCCTAGTGACATAACCATGGATTGGCTCCCATCAAACTATTGTCAGACTTTTTCTATCACAAATTATGATGGTGAGGGCATCCATCATACTTGTGACATCAAAAGCTATTGTAACTTGGAAGAAGGATGGGGAATGACTTCATGTTCATGACATCACAAGTGAAAAATCATGCCATCATAATTATGAAATTTTAAATTTTCTCTTTATTGTCAGATTTGTGATGTGTATGTGAGAGTTGCATTGTAAAAGTGACGGATATCCATCGAATCATGTCGTCATAGTTATGATGCTATTGTGATAGATTTGTTGCGCAAGGGATAGATCGCCATTAGAACTAACCATCACAATTTGAATTATTTTCTTAAAATATTTTTTTTGTGTTATTTCAAGAGCAATGGATAGCCTAACACCAAAAGTTGCTTGTTTTTAGATTATTGTTGCTACATGGAAAATCCCACGTATCATACTTTAAGGTTTATTTCTATAATATAGGTTCCTATCCATGTCCTGGTCCTTCTTGATGTTTAAGTGGTTAATTTTCACACATCTTCACATTTGTAATTACTTAGATCAAGTAGTTGCACTTGATAGAATATTGTTACCATACAACATGTTACATGCTAATTAGTATAGTTTCCTTTAATATTGTTTATGGTTTATTTTTATGATGCTACTTCATATCCAAATTTGTTCTTTATAGATTGTAGAGTCCCAAGAGAAAATCATGTGACATAACATAGTACAAATATCTTGAAGACATAGAAAAAATTACAGCATGCTTAAATCCAAAAAAAGTTATATGTTCATAGGCACATAGCAAAGAGAGTTTTTGAGATTGTTGGCATGGTGTTCTTGAGATTACACCATATATAAGATCTTCCATCAAATGAAATCAATATGAGTACCCAAAGCTACTATTTAATGGATCATACAATGTATTAAGGAAGAGATTGGTGAGGTGGTTTATGAGCTTGAACTTCTAGCTAGCAGTAGAACTCATAATATTCAATATGTTTCCTATTTGAACAAAGTCCTTGGATAGAAAAGTGTCCCTTCACAATGTGTTTCCATTTGTGAATGATGAAGGGAAATTGATCCTACAACTTGGAATGGTCTTGGGTGTGAGGGAAAAGATGTTGACAAACAAGATTCTTCTGGACTATCTTATGAAATGGAAGAATCGTTCACTTAAGGATGCAATATGGGAAGGAGTGGAGATTTTTGAGCATCCTAGTTTGAAATTCCTTAAAGTCAAGCAATTTTGCTAAGTTGTCAATTCGGATTTGAGTACTGATATGGGTTCAATATTTATAAAAAAATTATTTGGGTTGGGTTCAGATTCATTTTGAGATTGCCTTACATACACCAATATTTAAAAAAAATTATATATATATATATATATATATATATATATATATATATATATATATATATATATATATATATATATATATATATATATATATACATAGATGCAAAAGTACATAAGTTCATTCACCACTATGCTAATTTTAAAGTAACATAGCAAAATAGACCAACATGTCAATGTTTCAATTAAAAAAGAAAGATGTAAGCATTAATAGTCAACCATCATTGAAAAAATATTATCGTGTGCTATCAAGAAAATAATCATTGACAAGCTACTCATCATCATATTGTTGTTGCAAATGTGTATTACAAAAAGTATCAATAGAGGCCTATTTAAGGTAAAGGTTCTAATTGTTACAATATTGTAAGCTTCACACATCAATTGCCATTCTCGATGATTGAAGGAAAGAAGATTTGGATCAAATTGGATGAAACCAATGAAGAAGGGTTTGGAGTTACTTTCCCTATCACTACTTGTTCTATGAAAACTAATGAGAAAAATCAATTAAAGTCACAAATCTTGCAGCTTAAAGTAAGGCTGATTTTTTTTAACATAATAGAAATGAATTATTTGATGTATTTAAATTGTGTTATAACATGTGAAAATTGGGGAGGGAACCTTTAAGAAATAATATCAGCTTATAATACCATGCTTAAACTTTTATAATTGGTGTTTTGATTGTGCAAATCATTTTACTTTCTTTTTAATTTGTATTCTAAAATTTTATTCCCCTTGTGTAGGATTCCATCAAGAAGCTTCTTATCTAAAGTAGTTTAATACAAGAAAACAAAATAGTCAACTTAGATTTGTTAAATAAACCATTTAACATGAATACTGGCACTCGATATCAATATGTTGTTAGTCATCTTCAATATTGTTCTTCCACTCAACATCAACTAGATCGCTTGGTAAACAATAAAGTTTATTGGTGCCCAGCATCAACTAAACTTTTCTTGATACCTTTTGTCCACTCAGTCAAGCTTGGAAAACTCAATTCTTCTTACTTTTTCTTCTAGATTTTGTTAGTATATCCATCCTTTATGTATATAATCAATGCACTATAACATCATTGTCTTAACTTATCCTTGTACTCCATTTTCATACCATAACTCAACCTTTCCCCTAGGTGTTATTGTTATCTTATTTGATCAAAACCTCCTCATTGATCAAATGAATGATAATACTACTCAAATCAACTAAGCAATTGTCTTACCAACAAGTAGTAGGTTTGACATTAGTGATAAAACAATGATTGAAACACATTCTCATACTTGTATCAATATGTTTTCGATAGTAATATGTGTGTTTTGGTAACTTAACTTGAAATTTATTGAGAGTTGTTTTTGGAAGTGCATATTTCTCTTGTATTGAATGAATTGGTGTGAAAGAGCATAGTTAATGAATTTATCCTATCATTTTAAGATTATTGTGTTTATTGTGTCCCTTTTGTCCCTACATAGGAATAATAAGGTCTCAAGGGGTAATGGGGACTCATTTGGAACACTTATTTTTGTCAATGGACCCAATCATGATCCTACTTTTTTTACTATAATTTGTGTCAATGTAGAGGTTACTATAGTTCTCCTAATAGATATTAATCTAAAATTGAAGTATGACTCATGTCACCAAGTTTTGGAATAGGAGAATGTAGATTTGTTTTTCTAACTTGAAAGAAACAAGGACACATTAGTAACTCTTGAAAAGTCAAAAAGAACATTTTTGTTTCTAGTGGTGTCTAAGATCCCTTAAAGAAAACATGAAATATTGCTATAGAAATATCCTTCATTTCGAAATCCATGTTTCACTTCTTATAGTTTCATCTATTATTTCTTTTGTTGTTGCATTAGAGATGCAGATAGATGAACCCAAATCAATTGATCTAGTTGATTGCATGGTTTCCTTCTCTCAAAAAGAGGATTTTAATGTAGTGATTGGTAAGCTAAATTTTGATATGGAAAAACTCTCACAAGATGTTTTTGGGATGGGAAAAATTGATTTCTTTGTTTATTTCTTTGAACTTGATGTCTAAAGTCACTAGTACATTTGGGTTCAATTTTTGACCTTTATTGGTTGAATTTTTGACCCAATTTTTGACCAAATTTCGACCAAATTTGACCAACCCATTGGTCAATATTTTTCTGGTCAAAATTTTGACCAACTGACTAGTTGGTCAAAATTTTGACCAGTCTATTAGTCAAAAACCCAACAAGCCATTGTCTAAGGTCATGCAGGAATTGGTCAAAATTTTGACCAACAAAGGTAGAAAAAAATTTTCACGTTGGTGGAAATTTCGACCAACAAAGGCAGAAAAAAATTTAGGCATTGGTGGAAATTTCGACCAATGAAGGTGAAAATTTCGACCAACAAAGGTGGAAAAAAATTTAGGCGTTGTTGGAAATTTTGACCAATAAAGGTAGAAAAAAATTTAAGCATTGGTGGAAAATTTCAACCAACAAAGGTAGAAAAAAATTTAGGTGTTGGTGGAAATTTCCACCAACAAAGGTTGAAAAAAATTTAAGCGTTGGTGGAAATTTCCACCAACAAAGGTCGAAAAAACCCAAGCGTTGGTGGAAATTTTGACCAATGAATGTGGAAATTTCCACCAACAAGAAGGTGTAAATTTTTTTTAGGTGTTCTATAAAATAGTTCACATGTCTTGCCTATGATATGACATTGTACATGCATCCTACACTTTCTCATCCTGCTGATGATGGATTACGCAAAGTGATCTGAAACCATGATTCTAAAAAAAACACACAATCAAATCCAAAATGAACTTGCACTACAAATGGATTAAGGAAATTTGATATTGTTAATTTTACATGCATGTCTACCAAGACAGATATATGTTTAAGTTGTGATTGTCCTCATAGACATGCGTGCAATTTTACCAATATCATATTTCCACAATCCATTTGTAGTGCAAGTTCATTTTAGATTTGATTGTGTGTTTTTTAGCATTATGGTTTCAGACCACTCTGTGTATTCCATCGTTAGCCAAATGAGAGAGAGTAGGATGCATGTAAAATGTCATATCATAGGCAAGACATGTGAACTATTTTATAGAATGCTGCAAAAACATCGACAATAACTAATATGAAGAATATATAATTAGTTATAAAATTGAGAAAAGTCATGTACCAGTGAGTTGGTCAAAATTTCAAGCAAAAAAATTTTCACCAATGGGTTAGTCGAATTTGGTCAAAATTTGGTCAAAATTTGGGTCAAAAATTTGTCCAATAAAGGTAAAAAATTGAACCCAAATGTACTAGTGCAAGAATGCTAGCCAAGTTGACTCTTTGAGTTTGGTCATCAAGTCACCCCACCAACGTGCCTCATCAAGGTCAGTCTTTAGGTCCACTCGTCGAGCTTGCTCACCAAGTTAGCTCACCATGTCGCATCTCTAAGTGGCCTCGCTAAGTCGGCTCACAAACTTGCCCCACCAAGTTGCCACTTTAAGCCCACTTACCATGTTAGCTTGCCAGGCCGACTCCCCAAGTCAACTTGCCAAGCTGACAATTGAAGTACGCTCGCCAAGTCGACTATTCAAGTGCACTCACCAAGTTGACTCAAATTTCGTTCATCAAGTCACCCCACCAAAGTGCCTCATCAAGGTCAATACTTAAATCTACTCACCAAGTTAGCTCACCAAGTCACCTCACCCACATGTCCCACCAAGTCTCCAAGTCCACTCACCAAGCTAACAATTCAAGTGCGCTCACCAAGTCAACTCTTTAAGTTTGCTCACCAAGCCCATCCCCTAGGTCAACTCTCTAGGTGAGCTTGCCAAGTCACTCCCACCCAATCACTTCAATGAGTTGACTCTTTTAGTTAGCTCACCAAGTCTATTGTTCAAGTATGCATGCCAGGTCGGATCACCAAGCCAGCCCACCAAGTCATGTCACCAAGTTGACTATTCGAGTACACTCACAAAGTTGATTCTTTAAGTTTTCTCATCAAGTCACCCAACCAAAATGCCTCATCAAGGTCAGTCTTTAAGTCAGCTCGCCAAGTCATCACACCAAGTCGACTCACCATCTCACCTCACCTAGTGGACTCTCTAAGTCGGTTCACTAAGTTGCCCCACCAAGTCGACTGTTCAAGTATGCTTGCCAAGTTGACTCTTTGAGTTGTGTCATCAAGTCACCCCACCAAAGTGCCTCATCAAGGTCAGTTTTGAGGTCCGCTCATCGAGCTTGCTCACCATGTCACGTCTCTAAGTGGCCTCGCTAAGTCAGCTCACCAACTTGCCCCACCAAGTTGCCACTTTAAGCCCACTCACCATGTTTAATTTTGAAAATAACGTCTAGTTACCAAAAATTGACATATTATGTCAACGATTAAATGGAAAATAGAGTAAGAAGGTATAGAAAATACCTTTTGTCCTCCTACTGCTTTGATACTATGTAGACCAAAAAATTAGTGATCAATGTGCTTTCATAAGTATGAACATGATTATAGTAATTTGGTAGCATACAAAGAAGTACCTGTAAAATGGTCACACTGGTAAACAATGAAGAAAAGAAAAACAATAGGATGCTAAAACCCTATGGAACATTAAGGAAAACTGAGGAATCCCACAATATAAAATTTGTGTACATTACAACTAGCATTAGTTGGCTACCACACCTAAATGTATAGCTTAAAGGACTCGTTTAGTTATAGCTAGCATCTTAAGATACAAAGATGCATCAATTTCCAAGGATGCTGACAAAAATTGCCAAATAAACTAAGAACAATAACTCCCACTTTCTTCGACTAATTGCAAAAATTGCATAGATGAGACTAAATTAGTATGCATGGTGTTTAAAATGTAAATCTCTTGTACACCCAAAACCAAGTGTGGAAAATTCAAAATTTTGTGAATCCAATATGTCTAGGGACAAACACTCAAACTCAATAGTATATTTCAATATAGTCTTCTTCAATAACAAGAAATTGACTACAAAATAAATACACATTTTAAAATCATATTGTTTTCGTCATTCAATATTACACATATACATTTTTCATTCTCTTGTTAGTTTGACTCGGAATTTCTTGTTAGCAAAATCAATAAACATTACAAGGCATATCCATATAAATGTAAAATATTGAGCAAGTTGCTAGTCATATGCATGAATATGAAAATAAATATGCGAACCTGATTCCCAATTGCAGATTGAGCATTAAGTCATAATTTATGTGCCCTTTATAGATAATTTCACTCGATCTCTTACTTTCATTTGGCTGCCATTTATGCCCTCTTTCCATAGCCTTGGAAGGCGCATTTATTCTGGATACCTCATTAATCAAAACTCCTTGAACATATTCTCTCTTGATAGCAGATTGCATAGGAAAAATTTTGGGATCACAAGTTCTGACACCCTCGTCATTATCATCAAATTCCTCACTACTTGAGCTTCTTATCCCATCAAAGGAAAAGGTTCTTACTATTCTGGATTCAAGGTTTTTTGAGGATGTTGTTTCAGAGCTAGGGGCATAAGAAGTATTCAAATAAACCTCAAAATCAGACATAGAAGAGCTTCTCTCCTTCCAACAAGATTGCTCATCGACAGAGAGATTGTCATGCTGATCCACATTGGAAGGCAAGGATTCCAAAAGGTGGCATAGCCTAGTCTAATTGCCACATGCAGGATAAAATGTACCTTTCCCATCTTTGAGCCCCTTACTCCAGGTCCCCATTTAACAACTCCCATCTGCCCATCTGTAGACTCCATGGCCATGCTTCAACCCATCAAGCCATTTCCCATCATACTTATCCCCATTGGTCTGACTCATAATCCCCATTCAATCATGGGTTTCCACCATATCTTCTAACTTATCATAAAAGGCAACAAGTTTAAGCTTGCTAAGATTGGCATGAAAATCTAGCTTCTCTTTTTCTTCCTTGAAAATCACTTGTTTGAAGGCATCATAGTATACAATCTTCATCCTCACACATCTGTTTCTATAATCTCTTAGTCTTTCTATGTGTCCCACTTCCTCCAATTTCACCATTTCTGCCTTTAGCTTATTGATGTTCTCCATGAGCTTTTCCTCCACCTCCCCTACCACTCTCAAGCAAAGATTGGCCTGGTAAGAAATAAAAAGAACAATTCTCAGTACATATTAATTTAACAAACAAATTGTGCATCACAAAGCTTTTCATAGTTAAACTCAGTTTCATATGTACCAATTTACTATGGACTGATGTTTTCTACTTATGTATAAATATATTCCAACTATAAGACAATTATTAGGATTCAATTATATAATTTTTGAATCCAATCTATTGATTCATTTACATGAATAAATGATCAGCTGTATATAAAAATCTATGACTTTTTAGTTGAATTTATGAACTCATTTCTCATGAGTAGCTATATAAAAGAATCTCTCTCATGAGAATGATGGTAGTAGATGGATGCAATAAAAAGAAAAATAAAGAGGAAGGCAATAAATGGACAAGTTATTATGGATCAGTTAAGTGGGTTCTTATCATTGATTACTTATGAAAAATAGACCAACAAATTTAATTGAAAAACTACACAATTAAATTCTAGTTCTAGAAGTGTCATAATTTAACTTGCTATGAAAAAATATCAAAAATTTACATACTAAACAGATAAAATTGGTTTTCATTTTAGAAATTATAAAAAATAAATTAAAATATAGATCAAAGTCTAAATGCTAAATCTTCCATTCACTCTCGTAGGTTACATCATGGATCCAATGATAGGGCTCCAAACCTGATTGCTAAGTAATCTGTAGTTCTCTTTAGCTGGCTGAATTAACAATTTAACACTAAATTCTATTCTTCTAGACCCAATTCTATTCTTCTATCGAATCAAGCAAGTAAAAACTAAATTCTATTTAGGAAATTGCATTATGAGTACAATGAAGGATACAAAAGTTCTTAAAAAACCAAGCAAGATGACAAATTAGAGGGCATTTTGAAATTGGCCTCCATCTTTGCTTTTTTGGCTTGCAAATAATTAAAAAGTAAGATGAATAATGTCAAGAAGCTTAATTGAATTCCAAGCCCAAGAGCATCTAGTTGGACTTCCATGGCAGAAGAAGGTGCACCTTGTGATAAGGGAAGCATAGAAAGCCCTTCCAAGTTAACACTGCTTGTGTCAGCATGGAAGACTGCATCATACCCAGTGTGATTTGAAATATTAGCCTAATATTGGGTAGTAAATAGGGAATTCAACAAGAATGGTTGCAAACACAGAATTCAAGAAATGAATTTCATTGATATGTGTAACATTTTAACTGATGATAAAAAAACTCTATAAAATTACCAGGAGTAAAGGAACTTCCTCGATAGGAAGATCTGCTCCAAGATCCCCTTGAGCTACCATAGCCTAAAGAAGAGGAAGGAAGAGACAACTGTTAGAATCCTAAACAACATACAAATACCATTAAAAAATCAATACATGCATAACTTGAATGAGTGTGGCTAAAAACGAAGGTGGCTATGACCATTCACATGCAAGCAGTGTGTAAATGCTTGTCATAATTAATAAACTAAATGAAAGAAAACATTCAATAATGTCCAAGGGACCACTATCATATAAATATCAAAAAACCTCCAAAAAAGTACTTTCATAAAACTGTAAGCTTATACAACTATATATTGTAGCTAGTAGCAAATAGAAGAAAAGGGAATAGAAACACAGGAACAAGGATCCAAGAAATTTTTTATTCTGGAGAATCAAATGGAGCACTGGCATTCAAGATGGATGCTTCTGCAGGATAGAGACTAGGACAAAGACACACAACTTATATTCACCACTATAGGTCACTTGCACAATATTTGGGTGCTCCAACCTTGTATGGCCATCAGAAATGGACACTTGCATTAAAGAATGGTGCCCTTCCCTCTACAAATCACAAAACTAGACAATGTACTAAAGAATAGAGATCCTACAGACTAAGAACACAACCTATTTTGCAAAAACACTACTCCACAACAATTCTACACTGTAACACTGGTGTGTAGACAAATAGTGGAGCCCTGAATACTAAGAGATGCTTGATCATTCATAGTTTAATTAGATTGACATATAAATTGTTATATGGACTCTGGACATCTGGAAAGATAAATATTTACTTGAATAGGGACAAAAGACAAGGGTGTTGTTGTTTGGGAGATTGTCTTGGTCAGTCCTCTAGGTGGTATCTTTCAACCTCAACTGAGCCGATTGAATATTTGGGTGTGTGAGATATGCTAGATACTAGCCAAATACTATTAAGTGGTGTTTACGAGAGACAAAACAACAAATCTTGGATACCAAGTTCAAAAGAAGGTAAAATTTAACAAAACAATCAGATCATTATTTCTTAGCTGTTGAAATCTAACTTGTAAGACAATGTTTCTTAGCTTTTAAACCTAGCTTGTATCCTATGTATTCAAAATCTGGCATCTCATACCCAAACAAAAGGTGAAAAAATGGAATCAAAGCTAGAATGAACCTAAAGCTAACCCTAAATTCTTCTCAAGGCAGCACTGACAAAAATTATGGAAAACAGAAGATCTTTTCCCATGCATGGTATGAGAGCTGCACAAAAATACCCATAGCCCTTGCATGCCACAACATCTCTGTTAGGAATTGGAAAAGCGCATTTCCTCTCGCAAAAAAATGTTTCTTGATAGTTCACAACTTCTAAGACCTTTTTTGTGAAGCTAAAAAATGGAGAGGACAAAGATAACAAAGGCATAATTTATGAGATTGAACAAATGTCAAATTTATGAATTATGACAGTAGAATCTGGAGAGAATGTCATGTTTAAATACATACACTAAAATTTCATAAGCATAAGATACCAGAAAGTCTTGCATGGGAATGTACCTAGTACAATCAATTATGAGAAGTTGTGATGACATAAAAATGCCCATTAGAAGAAAATAGTCTTAGAATGAGGAAGATGTCAAGATTTTCACAGTTGAGAGTTATGCCATTTTAACTAACTTATGTCGCATTTAGAAAACTCTCCAAATGTTATATGGCCTCATAGATTTTACTCACACAGGAAAAAAATCACATTAATTTATTTCATGTGAAAATTATAGCATAAAGAATATATCTATCCCTCCTTTCAAAGTGTCAATTTAGATATTACTATCCATGTTTAAGTTTTGCTCTCTCGTTTCTTGATAGAACAATCTTGAGCTCTATGAGGAAACTACAATCTAAAAACTCAATAGCTAGGAATTAGTCAGGCGGCTAAATGATGGTCTCATTCTAGTTAACTTCACTGAATGATAGACAATCAAAAAAATTGATTTAAAAACATCTTTACTAAAGGTCATAGTCCTTGCCAACAATTTAAAGATTATAACATATTCACAAGTAAAGCTTTTATATTTTGTATTTTACATCAAAGTCATACAAAAACCATCAAAAACCATAAATGGAAAAGCACCAACATCCAAACAAATACATGCATGACTAAATAGTAAACAAAGTAGCATGTGCATTTAACTTTCTATATAATGCTTGACAAGCATGACTTCACATAATTTATTAACCCCATTCAAAGAAATATCACCAATCATAAAGTAACCACTTATCCAACTAAAACCTCTGATCTAGGGAGATTGTACTTACCTAATCTGATGCAGAAATAATTGAATGAAGATTTGGTATTGAATTAGCACTTTCAATCTTCACAATCACATGGATATCCGCACCACAACCTTCACATAATTACAAATACAAATGCATTGATATTTTATCACATTTTAAATTCTTATTTAAAATATAAATTAAGGGAACATGCTATATCAAGCCCAATACTGTCTGCAAAGGATTATATTACACTGGAAAGTTAAAAATTTTCTTCAAAGGTTTACTTTTAAGGTAATGTTTCAACTCATGCACCACCTTAGCATCTTTTAAAAAGGAAACAACATAATTGTCTATGCCATTCTCAACTCCAAATTTAATATTATCCCAATCTTTATCTGCGAAAAAAAAAGACAAGAAATAGATTTTATCAAATACCAAATTAAGCTATCTCAGATGCTGTGTTGGTCAAAACAACTCATCACATATACAATTAACAACAAAATACAAATATTACACATATTTCAAGATTGATAAACATATCATTCAATTATATTCTAGGTAACTTCAATCAATCAATATTAGGCACAAAAAAGGGAAATCACAATGAAATCAAAGTCCCTAAGAAAGAAGCAAATTGAGATGTACATGTCAATAAGCAACAAAAATCTAATTTTCTATGCATGCCCGAGAGTTGATAAAATGGCATTAACCTGTAATGGAAGGTAGGGTAGCACTTTTTCCATGCACATTTAAGTGTCATCGTGATTTAAGCTCTCCTCCATAGATTACTTCACAAATTTTAGAATTTGATGTTTTTTACTTCACTTGTAGTGACATCATCCCCCCTAGAGAAATTCAAATAATGATAAGAAATAGAAAGCTATGAAAATTTTGTGAATAACATTAGTAACTTTGTTCTTTTCAGCTAATAAATGAATTTTCAAGCTAGCACAAGAGAACGTACTATCAACAAGTAGTGTGTCTCCTTTCTCCACATCATTCACAAAATCATCATAATTCACACTTACACAGTCTTCAGAGCCCACTCCTCTTTTGATTGTGAAAGTAAACTCTTGGCCCTTTGTGAGCATGATAGGTTGTGGTAGATCTCCACTTCTGACTTCAGGGCCCTACAATAAAATGATCTTTTAATTTATTGTTTGAGCAAAGGACTAACTCAAAAGACATATCAAAAAGGGGATTATCTGATAAATTGCACCTAAAACACAAAAAATGACTATTAATAATGTAGATGTATTTTAATTTAGGATGAAAAAAAAGTGAAACAGATTTCAAACCTACATCTTTTCTGATTGGCTAACAGTTTTACAATATGAAAATAACCCACATTATGATGTTTTCAAACAGTTAGTTCCAGCAACAACCTGTATATAATAAAGGAGTTTCAACACCTATGCAACTCTAGATGAAAGAAAATCTTGTATGATTTTAAAGATTTCATGCATATTGATAATATTCTCCTATTATAAGATTTCATGCATATTGATAATAATAAACTTAGATATCATTTATAAAAAAAACTCTCAGACATTAGCAATAGAAAATACTTCCTATTTAAATTACATGCCAACAAAATAAGCATCTCACATTGCAGATTAAAGCCCAAAAATAGTTATAGAAAATGCATAGAAACAGATCTGAGCCTAGATCAAGATAGCTCAAGTCCATATGAAATGTCTCAATGATTGAGTTTCTATATATAGTTATCTTATTTTAGGGCACCAAAATGAGTTTTATCCCATCACAGAAGCAAATGATCTATTAAAATATCCTAGATTTGTAATTATAAAGCTTTTCTTCAAACAAAATGCCACAATCAAATTGTGAACTAAAGAATAGTGGAAGGCCACATAGGAAATTACTTCCCACAAATACTATGATAAGAAAAGATAATGCTCATGTTGGTCTGATTTATTGTGTATCAAATTTTCTTTGAATCATAAAAAAAACTAGATGAGAATCCTCTAGTAAGTCATAGGGTTTTAGGTTTTGGTCTAGTGTATTTTGATACCTTTGAAAGTCTGTGAAAAACCCTAGGTTTAGCTTTTAAAATTTACCCTGGCACAAATTCTTTTTGAAAAAAGGGGTGAAGAACGGATATTCTTCTCTTGCCTGTTTGGACGTCATGGTTGAGTCTTATGAAAAAGGGTTTTAGTCCTATCATCAGATCTGATTTGAATCCACAGTTGTCGCATACTCGCTATGGCAAGATGCTCATATGTTACACATAGCTACATAGCGATCAACAAAAAATTACCTATGATACTGAAAAGTGGAATCCGATGTCGCAAAATGTGTTCATGGGATGATCTTATGACCATTTGATATGTTCCAGACCTATCAGTTTCAAGAAGGAATGCATGTGGGAAAAAACTTACAAGTGGTGTCACCGGAGTTCAAATTTATCCAGCGATTCGCCAAGTTGCTAACGAGAAATACTTGCAATTTGCTGGTGGCAATATAGCGAATGCCCAAATTTTCCAAAGACAATGTCCTTCTGAGGTAAGAAGTAATTTTTGAGGATCCCGATGAAGATATGGTGCACGTTTTACTTTTGTCCCTCTGTAGGTTAATGTTGTTTGTAGTTTCTTTTTCTAGGTATTATTTTTAAAATGGTTACTGGAACTCACCATATCGCTACTTGGGTTTGTTGGTATCTATGCCAGTAGCAATGTAGGGATTGCTCAAAAAATGGTAATGTAACTGAAAATCCTCAAAGGTGGGCATCGAATGAGTGACATGATAAGGCTAAGTTGTGCAGATCAAGTTACACGGTGGCATCCCATTGAGCATCTATGAGCAGGAAGATTTTGATTCATCAAAACTTGACATATTGCTAGCCGAATTGTTGATTTTTATGCCGGTAGCAATATAGAAACCCACCTGAAAGTCACAGACACAGCGAGGCCCAAGACATGTGATTTCATGTAGAAATTAGAAAATATATATATGTGCCAGCGTGTTGAGCTAGCTCAATGACAGCGATATCATCGACCAACTTCCTGTTTACTAGGTACAAAGATTTTTGACCATGAGATCAAGCCGAGATCAAAGGGTGGTGTTGACTTTCTATGAAGAAGTCCTCGAAAGTTAAGTATAGCAAGTTAGCGAGTGTGGCCCACCACTATTGAAGAAAAATTGTTGTCCACAAGATCAAGTCTAGATCGACGACACTCATTGACTCGCTATAAAGGGATGTGCAAAAATTAGGTATAGTGAGTTAATGAGCAATGGACCCACCATCATGTTCTTAAAGGTTGTTTCAATTGTCTACCACACAATTAAAGTAAGATCAGTGATCATCACTAGCTCACTGTGGAAAGGTGCTTGAGAATTATGTATAATGAGTTTGCGAGTTGATGACACGTGTTCATAGTCATCCATGGGCCTAGTTTGAAGTGCCAGCCTGGAAAGAAAGGTACAGGTGGAGGTGTTTTATTGGCTTGACTGCCAATGTGTTAAGAAGAAAACTGAGTCAGCTTAGTTGTCATTCCCAGATCATAGGATTTTTTAAGGATCAACGACACAAGTTTAAAAAAGAAAGTGTGATGCCACTCTGTTTTTCTATTCGGCACATTTAAGATAAATGAAAGCTTCATGTCTAGGAGAAACAGAGTATAACACAAATATTTTCATTAATTCCAGTACCACATGAATAAAGACTGCAAATTTTCTTAGCACAAGAGCTTGATTGATTGTGTCATGTTAAGCCTGGTAAAGACATGAAACTATTCTTCTATCATTCGAGAGAAATTTTAGAAGTTCAGAGAAGAACAAGTTCAGCAAGTCAAGTAAGTACTCATATTATAACATCTGTGGCATTCCAATTCTCTCAATACTGTCAAAATGCCTCCTAAGAAACCATTCTCTAGGCAAAATAATTATATGGATAGGAATGTCCACGATGATTTATTAGAATTACCACCAGAATCTATTGTAGAGCCTGCACAAGTTAAAAAGTTAATTTCCTTAAACCCTAGGCTTAAAATTGTTGATGGCATATATGACAAGGGGAACTGGGTTAGGGATGCAACAACTACTCAAATTGGCCTTATCTTGTTTAAAAAGTGGTTTTCGAAAAGAAAGTTGTTTACCCCGCATTCTAATGTCTGGAATTTCGATTTGGGAAATTTAGTAGTCCCGAGTGTTTTCATGGATTATGATTTTCTTGAAGCCATTGCTAAGAATTATGACCAAGCCATTAGGGTTGTAAGAATAAAAGATGGTGTGCCTTTGGTCTCAATTACTTCGGAAGAAATTAGAGAGGTTTTTCACCTAGAACCATTATCAGACTACCATGTGCAAATCAATTTGCTAGAATTAGAGAATGAATATAAAGCAAAGAAGGATGTAATTAGGGGAGGTGCACTCAGGGCACATATTGGTACAATAGAAACTTTTCCAGTAATTACTACAGCCTCTAGAGAGCCTTTTAAGAAGAGTCTTTTCACTTCTCGGGCTGTAGAGATATACAAGACCTTATGCTGAGTTTTTGGTGAAGATGAGCAAGAATTTATGCCCATTGGTTTCATGTACATGATGATTCAGATTGCTTCCTTCGGTGTAGATGTTATTTTTGATTTTGCTTCCTTTTTGGCTAAAGAAATTCACATTGGTTTAGTTGGGATTGCGAAGGGCAAGGTGGAAAATTTTTTTGGTCACTACTTTCTATTAATGCATATGTTTTTGTTCAAAGGAGTGACATATTTTGGTAATGAGATGGAACTAGACAGAGAGGAGAATGTGGAAATATTGCTAGTCTAGTTGTGGAGTGCAGATATGACCTAGGATGCAAGTAATGCTAGTTTTGTTAGATTTGATAGATATTTTGCTGCTAAATTGAGATGCCTCATATTGAGTGACAATCCTAGAATTCCTAGGGTACTAATGAGTCTAATCAGGCCTATGGATAACCCCCATGACTTGAAAGTTTCACATAATTGGGGAGATATCATCCCCTACCCTGTTTCTACTATTTTTAGAATCTATGGTTTTAAGGGGAAACCTCATGTTTTTCCTTACCAAGTTCCTTTGAAGGTGGGAATGGCTGAAGTTTTATGGCAGTTAGGGGGAGTGGAAGAAATGTTTTTGTTGAAAAGGCAATTAGGGTCAATTTTCCCTACCTGCACAGTGGCCCATCAGTTTGTGATTACAAAAGAGGGATGAATCTTTTGGCATAAAATTTTGGAGCAGTATATGATGGCTATCTCTCATCCCCATTTTTGTGATTCTGAGGGATTTTTCAATCAGATGTTGAGGCATAGAATCAAGTTGGGACCAATCAAGCACAATTCTTATTATCCTGAGGATATATAAGGAATGAATTCTCATTGCAGGAGTAGGAAACTAAAAAGGAAAAATGGAGATTTTATTCCTGGGTCTTAGAATTCATTCATTGTTTTGATAATAAATATGATCCTTTGGATAATGCTATTACAGAGGCTAACAAAATAAGTAATCTCATGAATACCTTCCCTGAAATAATGGAGGTCATGAATGAAAAGAAACAAATTTTTATTGATTCATATCCTAATAAGGCCAGAGAGGTCATGAGGAGGTTGGCTTTCACTCCAAATGTGAGAACTGATAAAATAATTGTACAAAAGAGGCTTGGATATGCTATAATTTAGAATAAAAGGGTTCCTATAGAAAAGGGCAAACAAATAATAGGATCTACCAGTATAGCCCAAGAGGAGAGACATGAAGAGCCTAGTCCTAAGAGGAAAAAGGTAATGACAGAAGAAAGGCCTCAAGATGGGTAATATTCACCCACCCAGTCCCCTTTGAGGATTGGAGAAGAGTAGCTCACTGGTGAATAGGTTGAACAAATGGGATCATAGGGAGATATTTTTATTACTCAAGAAGAATTAGATGAGGGTAACCCTCTAGAACTTCCTCTTCAAAGTTTGGATCTAACAATAGTTGATTATAGAGGTAGGGAGTTGGACCCTGTATTAGAGCAGGTAAGTCATCAATTTTTGACTGATGACAATTTTGTGAAATCAAGGGCTTTTCAGCAGTTTGCATGGAGGACAAACATGAACATTTTCAAGGAGAAATGTAAAAAGATGACAACAGAGCATCCAGAAATGGATGAAACTTCTATAAAAAACCAAATTAAAGAAGAAATGATGAAGGAATTGAAGAATATAAGGCCTGAGGAGGGGAGGAAAATGATAAAGGCATCTAACATTGTATTATTGCCCAATTGGGATATTGTAGATGCATTAATTTTCAATTTTGTTTCAAGTAGATTGGAGTTGCAAGAACCAAATAAAAGAGACTTCCAAGGCACTTCATTCATTGAAGATCAAGCTACATTGGTTAGTTGGTCATTGAGAAAGATATCTAGAGCCACACCATCACAATCAAATGAGTCTGGGTTGATGGTAAATATACTTGTAAGAAGGGTTGCTGACACTTCACATGTACAGGCAACATATTGGAATGTGGATTCTTCTAAGTTTCTATTGGCCACTGCTAAGAAGGAGGAACAAATTATGTCTGAGTTACAGAATAAATATGAAACACTTCTTGAGGCCCATAATAGGGAGGTAAAAAGGAGAATTGAACTTGAAAACAAGGTAATGGGGAAATCCACAAGGCCAAGAATAACATACCCCCATCCTCCAGTGGAACCTTTTAAATCCACCCCCCTTGTAGAGATACTAGACACACCTCAAAGGCCTGAATATTATATAGCTCTGGAATTTGAAGAAGAGAAGAGAAAACTATGGGCCTTACATGTAGAGTTAAATACGTAGTATGAGGATAAGTTTAGAAAAGCTCTAATGTATTTAGTGGACAAAATTGAGTGGCCCTTGTTCTTTGATCAGTTGGTAAAAGTAATAGATATATGGGAGGAATTGAAAACTCGTGATGATACCCTCAAGCATATTGTTAATAAATGGGGAAGAAGGGAAAAGGAAATCACCCTTCTATGTTATTCAGTTATAAAGTCTTCCAATGACCATGTTGAAAAATTGTATACTATTGCTAATGAACTGTCAAATTTTGATAACAAGAGAGTTGCTCTGAAACTAAAAATTGTTTCTTATTTGAATAAGTACAAGAATAAAAAAATTGATCTATTTCCTTGTGCCTTGGATAGAAAGAAGAAATTGAAAAATAAGGAAGAGTGGAGTAAAGAATTGGATGAACTTTTCTACACAAGGATAAATAAAGTTATTAATGAAAAGGGGCATGCCTGGTGGGCCACCATGACAGAGGAATTGGTTAAAGTCCAATTATTTTTTTATTCTTTGAAGCAAGAATTTGTTTGTTTTGAAAAGGAGGCTGGTTATATTTTAAAAAAGAAAAATGATATCCTACAGTTTAGCTAGCCCGATGATATACAATTTGACACTTGGATGGCAGATCTTCTCTTGGACAAGCAGTTAAAGGAGGACAGTTTAGAGGATGATGAGAAACAAGAAGGCAAGGTGCAAGTTATTGACACCTCAGCACCAGAACTGAAAAAAGAAGAAGCGAAAAAGGTAATAATGCCTGCTCAGGGTGAAAGCACTGAGAACCTGCAGGAGAAAATGGATTTGGAGGTATTACAAGATGATCCTTCTTTGGCCAGCTTGGTAGCCATGTATTTTGAGGAGCAGAAATAATGAGAGACAAATCAAAAGTTGACGATTCACAACAAAAACTGGAACGGGCCTACCTGAAGGAATATTTGATATGCCTAGCATTCTGTTGTGATTGTTTTTTTCTTTTGTATGATGCTTTGTTCCTTGAACACTTGTCAAATCATAATTGCCCTTTGCTTGTTGCAACTCATGCTATATAAATGAGTTTTCAAGGCATTGTGATGGTTTGAGACTTGTGCAATTTTTTGTTTCTTTCAAGAAGAGTACATATTCAGTTGGTCCAATAGTATGTAGAGGTTTTGAGTTTGCTTCCATTGTACTTTCTGATAAGCAAATTGAAATGACAGAAATGGCAATCTATTCTGGGCATTCAATTGGTTTTCTATTGGTTATTGTATTAGTCATATGAAAAGGATAATACAAAGGGGTATTTACACTATATCTGTGTCATCAATTTCTGTCTCCAGTTTATGGGTTTGTTTACTTTGAAGTCATTTAAATAAGGTTTATTTGGCTAAATACAGTCTGGATGGGTTGTATGCTGGTTTTATTGTTGCTTTTAATTCAAGCAATTATATAAATGCTTCAGTAAATCAATAGGGCTTGTGAGTTCATAAAAGGTATATTGCATAAGAATGGAGATAGGTAATTCTAGTTGATGAATTCTTATACAAGTTATTTGAATTAGATCTCCCGCCAATAGTCAATTTCTTGCCCAATGGATAAGGCACTGGTCTTATAAATTAGAAGTAAACAAGGATGAATTGTGCTGCTTCATATCAAATCATGTTACAAAATCAAAATTATTTTCAATCCTATTCAAGAATTATAAATGTTGGTCTCAACTCATTTATATCTAATTCCTAAGTCTTAGGTAGCTGCTATTTCTAGG
The DNA here is from genome assembly GCA_028749045.1 of Cupressus sempervirens. Taxonomy (NCBI): domain Eukaryota; kingdom Viridiplantae; phylum Streptophyta; class Pinopsida; order Cupressales; family Cupressaceae; genus Cupressus; species Cupressus sempervirens. The sequence goes on along the minus strand of CM053786.1, from coordinate 340,441,018 downwards.
AATATTTGTAAATTTTATGAGAATTGTGATCTGCTAATAAGGGATGTGTATAAGTTTGAGAGCATTGAAGAATTGAAGTGAGTTGTGTATGTATGTGAGGGTAACAGATGAGAATCAGAATGAAACTAAGATAATTTCATACACAGTTCATTTTTATAATTATCCCTAGGTATACCCGCCTTGGTTTAGCAAAGCCAGAAGAGTAGGAAACCATCATTTGGTTTTGTTGAAGTTGAGTAATAGTGATTCATTCATATAGTTGATATTGGGAATTGACTAATCCCTTGATTGTGTGAGTCATTTCACTATGATATTAAGCATTTTTTTGCTTGATAGTTTCAGCAGTTTGAAACACCAACAGCTCACACATTACTTTAGATATGAAATTGAACAAGCTTCAGCAATACATTGCAATATATATATATATATATATACATACATATATATATATATATACATACATATATATATATATATATATATGTATGTGTATATATATATATATATATATATATATATGTATATATATATATATGTATGTATATATATATATATGTATGTATATATATATATATGTATGTATATATATATATATATATACATACATATATATATACACATACATATATATATATATACATATATACACATACATATATATATATATATACATATATATATATATATATATATATATATATATATATATATATATATATATATATATATATATATATATATATATATATATATATATATATATATATATATATATATATATATATATATATATATATATATATATATATATATATATGGATCTTTTTGTACTGTTACTAAAATCGCTTACCTTCTAGGTAAGAACATAAGTTTATTTCAATATACAAATCTTCAAAAGGAATTTCATATCAGAAAGAAAAAGTAACAAGAAATAAATTAAATTGTAGTGCACTAGGAATAATATAACACATAATGAATACTAAACCTCAATTGAACAAAAGACTATACAGTGGCTTCAATAAAACTGATGCTACACCTAAACCATCACTTGTAGCAAGCTACTTGAAGATATGTAGTACAAACCATCCCAAAGAACAACCTTTAATTTTTTTAAACTTTCGCTTTTACTGGGTGAAGTTTTACTTTTTTCCTTGGCAAAGTCAACCAGGTCTTCAAATAGCTTATCTTCAAATTTAACTTGTTTGTTGGAAGTTAAAGATTGATGTGGATATGCATCATTATAAGTTCCATCATGAATGGAGATGAAAGCCAATTTGCCTGACTAAATTCTTATAATGAATATCCGAGAGCACTTCAATTTCATTTTTGAATTCTATTGCACCGTGCACTTGTAGAGATCCTTTCTTGTTTCTCTTTGTGCCCACCACTTCGCCCACATTATTGAGTGTCCTATACAAGAAAGTCTTATAGCAAGCAATTTACCCGAGATTCTTGGAGCACTATAAGATATGATGAAATCATGAACTAATTGCCTATTATTTAAGAAAATGAGAAACACTATAAGACACTTTGTAGTGCTGCAATAATAGCCAAATCACCAAAGTAGGCATGCTTTTTGGATCATATTCTCTCTCAGACATAGATGTAACATGAATTTTGGTTGCAGATGATTTCTAGGAGCTTGGGGTTCACTATCAATTCCAACACCTTCGACTAAAATTTTTGAACAAGTCAAAAGTTGTTCCACTATAATGATTAATAATAAACTTTATCATTGTTCAAGTCAAAAGTTTATCATTAGCAAAAATGGTAGATAATTTTGTTCATGGTCTCAAGGAAAACAAAGATTGCTTGACAATAGCAAGAAACAACACAGATGACTTAGAAATAGTCTATCTCAATGAAAGACATATTTTGCCCATCATAACACTAGTAGTGCTCTACTATCTCATTTTTGGTAACAGAGACACCCCCCAAACATGAAGGATTCGCCCCCCAAACATCTTCAAACATGAAATGATCCAATGTCTATTAGACTAGTGTCTAATCCAGGCTAAACCTACATCAACAATTACCATCCAACACTGCACTTACACCAAGTTTTCCCACTCTCCTGCATTTGGTTAATATAGTACAAATAAATTATCACAACCTCATTGTCTCCCACCAATAACAGTGACTACAGGTGGTAGGAGAGAATCTACATTGGGAACTTCAGAATAAGTACAGCTGATTGTGCCTAACCAGTCACTGGTTTGAATGCACCAGCCTATTGTTCCTTACTCAACCCACAATGAAAATTAAAAGAATGCATGGACAAGATAATAAAAATAATAAAATTTTCTCACATTAAATATTAGTCAAAATGCATTTGATACATCATAGGAACTCACTGTTCCATGGGACAAAGACAAAATTGCAAAGAACGGGATTATTTTATTGATTAAATTTTTTTCACAATGCCTTGTCTCACCACCCAAACTCTACTTCTCCCCCAAACACTCGACAAATCCCTTCTAAATAACCAAACAATAGCAAACAACCATTCTTGTCTAACTATCTAACTGTTACCAGTTAGTTATAAACTGAAATTTGTTGTCTAAGTTGACACAAAGTGTCAACTTCGACAACTTACAATAATATATGCCTTTAATATATTTCACTAACCCTTCCAAAGACACCTAAAACCCTTACAAGTTTTACTAGGCTAAAGACACCTAAAACCCTTACAAGCTTTTCTTTTCATTTTTTCTACATTTGATACTTACAGGTGGACATGTCTATCACTAACATCCAACATGTCTGTCCTTAGACTTCATGGCAAAAACCCTACAAACAACACAAAAAGAATAAGGACATGAACCATCCAAAAATCTCTAATATCTTGTGGATATCCTAAAGATGCATAAGTTCATGACTTGTGAAAACCAAAAAGATAAGACTAACTTGTATAACAAGCGAATAACCAAAATCATTTTATTTTTGTATTATGTTTGACAATGATAATGATATTTGGATTCAAGTATGAGGAAATTTGTATCAATCAATTCATTAAATATCATTTGAATACAAAGAGGATTTTAAGAGATTCAAGAGCATAATTATAAGCCAAATTTGTTGAAGACCTAAATTAGACCTAAGTGTACAGACATGTGAAGGGTTATTTTGAATATGATGAGCAAATCTAAGGCAGAATTTTTATGAAGGTATATTCCAAGTTTAGAGCATTTATTGAAAAACATTATTTCAAATCTTGGTGGATTATTCATAAGTACAAGGCATATTTGTTGAAGACCTCGAAGGAGATCTAAGGCAAATCTACCTGCATTATAAACACTTTGCATTTCAAAGGTCAGTTCCTTCTGCATTGCAGGATTTCAAGTTGGTGTCTCTTGCTAATTGAGTCTACACATTTGTTTGAAGTTATATACATACATACATATATGTGTGTGTGTATGTACATACACACACAATTCACCTACAAGGATTTGCATGCTAAATAGTATATGCATCTTGTCTTTTTTTGTTAGACATCAACTATGTGAATGCTTTCTACATTGCTTTCAGTTGACTAAATATATATAATAAAATATGCAGGTTTCTATGCCAAACTAACTCCAATGTGGACAAATATCTAATAATTTGGATTTAAACTAAGCAAGAACTATATGTTCAAGGAACCAAAAGATGACTGCAATGAGACTCTTACAAGTGAAAAAACTTCAGTCTCGTTAAAGAGAATTAGGATGTGTGTTTGAAGACTTAACAAATTTGAGCTTCACTTGGTTTCAAGAATACTATAATATTCTCTACTTAACAAGGCCAACCACGTGAAGGTGGAAGCTCATCTAGCCTCACCCCCCTACCCCTAACACCAATCTAAAGTACCCATTATCATTTAATTACATACTTCATTCATTCATTCATCCATTTATGAACTATAACATTCAATCAATACAATCACATAACATTCATTAATATGATATAAAATTCATTAATGCACAATACTAATCAAAACTTCATTAACACATAACAATATTCATTAACATAAACTAAAAATCACTATTAATATGCATCATTCATACAAAATTACTTAAAACAAAGTTCTTTCATTATCCAACAAGGTTTATCAAAGAAGATTTTTATAACATCATTTTTAAATTTTTTTTCTGAGCTCTCTTAAGAAAAGTGCTCATAGGAGCATCCACATCTGCTTCATTCTCCTCCTCTTCTAGCACATGTAATGTCAAATTACGATGGCTCCTTCTTTTTGGAGGAGCAGGAGATTGCTGCACTAAAGGGGGCTCTGTTGCAAGAACAAGTGAATGTGATAAATTAGCATACTCTTTTTCTTTTTCTAACTGTTACAAGTTTGTAATTAAGTACGAGTACAACATAAAATGCATTTTTCTTACCTGACAATGCCACATAATCTACATTAACATTTTGATCTGCCACTGCATCAACATGTTGAACACTTGGAACATGGTCCACTGCTTCAGCATGATGTTCAACATGCTTTGAAATATTCAAAAAAAGGATACATGTCAAATTCCAATTAAATATGTTAAATTGTATTCATAATTGCATAATTAATTTCCAATAGAAAATTAATATCTCCACCACTATAATGCACATCATGGCCTTCATCAAGAGCAGGTTCTGTGGTAGGATATGAAGGCTGCAATAAAATGTTATACACATTGTTATGTAGTCAATTTACATTTTAAACTAATACCAAAAAAGAATCTTCTCAACTATTTAATTTCATTTACTTTTCATCTAACCAATTTACCTCTGAGATATCATTTGGTGCACTGGATTCTTGGGCAAGGCTTACAGATTCTTCGCATAGGCATGCAACCACAACTTTATAGCCTTCCTTCAAGGCAATTTTTCTATCGTCATCTGTGACCTCCACATTGAAATCTATGCCCTATGTTTTTTGCTTGATAACGTCAGTTTTCCATGTATGGTTTTATTAAACAAAACTGTTTGCAACATTATATTAAAAAATAAAAACAAAATTCATTGCCCTACTTACAAGTCGAGAATGCATATTCATATAGCCACCAAAGCCAAGTTTGTGTTGGCCAACCTTTTCTATTCTCACTTTTGTAGCCACGGATGTGTCCTAAAATCTATAAATAATTTCAAACATCTTAGATTATATATTTACAAATATCAATAATTAGTGCATGATTACAATGTACTTAATAATATAATGACATACCTCATTTTTCCCTGTGCTGCTTCATTGTCTCTATCTTCACATAGCCTTTTCTCCTTTGCATCTTCTATTATTTCATTACACTCCATTGATGGAATCATAGGAGGACGATTGTACTTTGGGTTATCCTTAAGAGCCCTTCTATATTGATCCCTCACACTCCTTATATGCTTTCCTACTCTTTTCAGAAGTAGGCCAGTGTCAAAAATGGTTTTCCCAAATTTCTCCTCAATGGATGCAATCAGCTGATTTTTTAATTCCATAGCTTGTAAATTCCACCTTTTTAAAAACAAATAGATTGCTAGATTAATAACTTTAATATATTACAATAAATAGGAGAAAATAAAAATTATGTAGCAATGATATGAAACTACATACCTTTTACGTATGGTGGGTCCAAATAGTCTCAATGTCATATGAAAAACATGTTCAAAGAAAGTATTATTACCTACAAAAACATAAAGGATTTACCAATCCAAAATGAGTAATGTAAAAGTAAACTAAATTTACACTTTAAATAATATCAATTTTAAAGCACCTGGAAGCTTTCGTTCTCTTAATGGAAATATAGTTTTCTTATTCTGCAACAATGTCCCTCCATACAAACCAGTACTAATCACACGAACTGCTCCAGGAAATGGATCAGCTTCAGTAGTACTACTCTCTGTTGCTGTATCAACTGAAACATCATACAATTAGATGAAAATTTTAGTAATACTCTCTGTTGGTCTACCTCCCTACCTATTTCCATGTCTCTCTATGTGTGGCTTTATATATGTGTGTGTGTGTGTGTGTGTGTGTGTGTGTGTGTGTGTGTGTGTGTGTGTGTGTGTGTGTGTGTGTGTGTGTGTGTGTGTGTATGTATATGTATATGTATGTATGTATGTATGCGTGGTGTGTGTATGCATGTGTTTTTGTGTATGCAAGCTTCTATAGACATCATTTAAGCACTAATATGCTACTTTTTTGTTCATCAACTTGTAGAAAGACATTACAAAATATAACACATTACAAAATATAGCAAAACAAGGTTTTACCAGTTCTACTGGGCATAGATGATGATGTTTGCATGGTCCTTGTTGCCGACAATGGAGCAGACAATAGTGTATTGCCAAGTGAAGGAGGAGTCTGCACTTCATCATGAGCTGAAGAATAGAATATTGTTAGCAAAGACATTTGCAATGGATAAATATCAAATGGGATACTAGCGAGAAACATCCACACAGAAAAAGCTAAGTGTTATAATGTTGATCAAAACAAACAAAGTGTTACTTACACGAAGGTACTGTGCAACAATCCTGACCATGTTCACCATGTGACCTTGCAACTGGAACATATGTCCGTACAAGAACACATAAAATTAGCGATCATGATCCAGATGATACTATAAAAGATTAATATCTATTGAACTTCTATTACTGCTTACTTTCAAAGATTGGATTCTGCGGTCCAATTCTATTCTCTGTGCCTCTTTCTCCTCACTTCTGTCACCCTTGATGATAATTTTAACAAGCTCATCACTGTATCTTTGCATAATTTGTTGGGTGATGAATACAGGGTCAGTACTAAGGCCAATGTCATGTAGATATGATGCCTGTATTTTAGATTGCATTTGATCAGCGATCATTGTAGCTTTTTCCTATCATTTGTGACATCAAATATTCATATACTTTCATCAAAATAAATCCAAAGCCATAAAGAAAAGAACATAGTAATAGGACATTTGTTTCTATATTAACATTAAAATTTACAATAATTAATGTTTACCTCTATTGAAGGTGTCTGAGATGGTGCATCCATATCGCCTTGTGAAAAAATTAGTAAGTCTTAGAAATCATCAGAGAAATTAAAGTAATAGACTTACCAAAAAAATAATTAATAATAAAGTAGATTGTATATGTAAATCATATGTCTTAAGTTAAAAATTTAGGGTAACTAATGTTTATATCTAAAAAAATATTTAACATGTTCTACTTAATGTTTATATGTGCACATATGGTTTGGAAAGAAATATTTGGTCATACAAGATCCTATCATAGTTGACATTGATCATATCTGAAGATTTCATTGATCATCATGATCTTCATCCATGTCATCATCATCATCAAACTTTTCACTTTGATCATCGTCGTCACCACCACCAGCTTCATCACCATCATCATGACCATCATCGCCATGATCATCACCATCTTCATCACCATGATCATGATCATCATCAGCATCATCATCATCATCATCATTATCGCCATTATCGTTAGCATGACCAAAATCATCACCATCTTCTTCTTCTTCATCATTGGGTAACTGTCATTCCTGATAATCATTTACTTCCTCTTGTGCTTCTTCAATATCTTCTTCTTCAATCACATTATACTTTACTAGCCTTCCTCTTGGGTCATGTCTAACAACAAATGACCAACCTGGTTTGTCTAGAACACCAAAGTAAAACACTTGCTTACATTGACTTGGAAGAACATAGGGCTCATCTCTGACTGGCTCAAATGACCTTATATTACTTATAGTAAATCTATTGTCATGTTCAATAACAGTCCTATCAGAATCATTTCGATTTAGTCGTAATCTAAACCATTTGACAAAAAATAGAACTATTTTCAATGAATCAAAGTCACACTCAGGTATATCATCCAAAATGCCATAGTATTGATTTTCAAATTGTTGAGGATGTATGTCAGTTCTAGATGAAATATTGGTGACCACAAAGACAACACTTATCCTGAAATCACACGTTTTCTTTGTTTTATCTAACTTTTTTATGTGGAATTTATAGCCATGGTAGTACATAGCTTTGTGGTTTTTGACCTAAAATTATTCAAACATGTCAAGAATCTTCTCATTGTTCTATGAGTTGATATTAAACTTATGTCTCATGATTAGTAATCTTATGCATACCTTTGTATCTCTTAAGCCATATATTAGATCAAGTACCATTGGTGTAACATTGAGATCTCTATTACGATGAGCTTCTTTAACCAATGATGCAACACCATCCCATGTTAATGAGCGACCATTTTCTTGAGACTATTCAATCCACACTATCATCTAATCAAGATTGTTTGCAATGTACAAGTGTAATGCATCCCACTCACGACAAACTATAAAGAAGACAATTACACCAGTTAGAAACAACTTATATATATTGATGATGGATAAGAATTGTTCAATTACAAAAAAAAAACTTATAATTACCTCTCACCCTCCTCAATCTACCTATCCCCGTTAGGTACTCCCATTTGAATTTTTCATTACAGTTGGGATCCCAAATGCGATCTACATGGATACCTGCTGCAAAATTTGGAAGATATTCACTGATATACACCATGGTTTGGTATATCATATATCCCTCTATCATAGAACCTTCAAGACATGCTCTTTTTCGAACCAAGCCCTTCATAAATTTCAAGTTCCTCTCAACCATCCACATTGATCCATCTTGTGTAGGTCCACACAATTCAATCTCCTCAACTTGATGTATGAGGTAGTGTTCTTGAGCATTGAAAAACGTTGGAGGTAAACACTTTTGCATTTCACACATAACCTGTGGAATTTTTCTCTTTCAATATTTTATATCTTTTTTATCAATTTCTTTAGATGATAACCACCTAAAAGAGATTCAACATGAAAAAATACATAGAGGAGATTTCAAATAAAATTATACAATAGATTTCAAATAAAAAACTACAAATCTAAGAAAAAACACTCTTCTAACCTCATGTATTTTCCAAGATCATATATAACTTGTTTAATACTATTGTCAAACTATTGTGGAAGGGATAGAGGTAGGATGAACTGCAATCATTAAAAAATGATCATTTCAATATATTATTAAATAATGCAATTGGTACTACATTCAATCTTACAAATATATTGTAAATAGAAAACATGACTTACCTTGAGGAAGGTATGCCAATCATGTGTTTTCAACCTGGACCAAAATCACCTTTCTTTGATAGAAGAGTGCTTATATTTGCAACAAATCCTGTTGGAAATTTTGTTTTTTTATGACTTATTTAAATGCATCACTTTGTTACTCCGTTAATAACCAAGGAAGGGCACTTGTATTTATGCGGTCTCCATTCCTATTTGATTCAATGAAAACTTTTAGCGCATGATTAGATTCATGAATGTCAGTACAAATTTTAGAAATTTGTTCTCTATCATGCATTCCATCCAACATTTTCCATAGTGTCTCTATTACATTCTTTCCAATATGTATAGTATCAAACAAATGTGCGATTGGGAGATCCTTGTAGTATGGTAACCTACTAAATTGAGTAGGATAACTTTTCATTCCTCTAGAAATTTGGTCATTGATGCCTTGATGACCTTCACGAGAATCAGTTACAGCATTAGTAAATATAAGACAATATCGAAATACAAATTCTAAACTTCAGACGACAAATTGGACATTACTTTGATGATTTAGTCGATCGTATTCCAACTTCCATAAATGAGGTGTCATTCTTCGTGGCCTTGATGATGTCTCTTCTTCCCCATTGAAAAGATGTTTTTTGACAATTCGATACTTATGATTATGGCGGAGAAAGTGTCTAAACTCATCAAACACCTGCTTTCCTAAACTTCTCAAATGACGACGTTTCATCTTTAGACTACAAACTGGACATGCAAATTTTCCTTTTGTCTGAAGACCTAAAAGATCATGTATAATTGGATCATGTACAATGATCACGCGCAACTTAAGCATTCGATAGTAATCTGTAAGCACTATAACATACCAAAAATATGTAATCTTAACAATATAACATATCACAAAAATGAGTTAGCCCAGGGGCATCATGTATTATCCATATAAGCATTGCATGGAATTAAAATTGTCAATGTCCTATCAATCTAGACATGTCATACATAGTGATGCCATTCCATAACTTCAACAACTCATCAATTAGGGGCTCAATATACATATTCATATCTTTAACTTGGTATTTACCTAGCAATTGAATGAACATAAATATTAGTAATTATTATAACCATTTTCATGCACTATTTATAAATTAATTTAGATAACTATAAAATAAAAAAATACTTGGCACAATCATTGACAACATTATGTGCTCCCTCTTTATGGACATCCAAGGAGGAATGTTATTGTTAATAACAAAAATAGGCCATACTGAGTAAACAGATCTCATATCTCCATATGGATTGACACCGTCTGTCACCAATGAAAGTTTTAGATTACAAGGTTCTTCTTTAAAGTGTGACCATGTTTCTTCTATCTCTTTAAATACAGAACCATCGGCAGTCATTCACATAATGTCATCCTGCCTTGTATTACATGCATGGTAATCCATAAATTGTGCCAAGCTAGTGCACCTGAAGAATCGTTCAAGACGTGGAACAATGAGAATGTACTGAAGAACCTTGTGAGGCACTTTTTTTTTTATTTGATCTAACCGATATCTACTAACATGAAAATCAGGGTATTCTGTTGCAAATTCATGTTGTTTATGATATAGAATGTGATCATTGGGACACGCATGTATTGTCTGATACTTTATTCCAATTTGATCCATAATGTTAGATAATTCTCGGTACAAATGAGGAAAAATGTTTGATGGTGGTAACAAAAACTCACTAATCAACCTACAAAAACAAATATGCATTGTTAATATAATGAATAGTAATTGTATGCTAACATTGAAGATAAAAAAAACGACATACCTTAGCATACGTGATATTGCTACATTGGATATACTATTCATAACCTTTAAGTTCACCAACAACATTATAACCGATAGTAGAGTTGTTTGCGAGCCTTCGTATAAGGGCTTGTGTGCCTTCTCAAGTAATGGTATATCAAGACCATCTTCATCATTATTATCAGATTCGCTAGTACCATCATTGTGAGCCTCTTCATCACTTGCCTCGATACCATCTTCTTCAATCATGTCCTCTGGCACATTATCATCTTCTTCCATGGGAGTGTTATCCTCGGCTTGGATATTCACAACTCCATGTTCCTCCAGTAGGAAATCCACATTCAGTAATGGATGAAAATCGTGGCCCCCTTCAACATGACCATATTGCCTACAATGACTCTGGGCTATTGTGATTAGAATTAGTCGATTCTTTAAGCCCTTACACTTTTTGTAAGGACAATAACATTTATCAGGTTTTCTTTGGAACTGAGCCTACAATGCAGCCATTGTCTCATTATTTTGTTTTGGGTTCATATTGTCAAGCATGCTCTTTCTTCATAGAAAAATATACCTATAAATAAATTGGACATGTTGTGATTAATTTTTATATCTACACATATGCTTTTTGTTATTTAATGTTTTCAAATGTAACTAAAATGATTACAAACATATCAAAAAGAACTTTCGCAGGGTCTTATTACATCAACTATTCTAACATGTTCATGTTGGTTATCTTGAGACCTTAATGTCTTCTCATGCCTTCAACCTTGACCTTGATGGTCCTGCATCATTCTCCCAAGGATCAAGGAAAGTTGGATTATCATGAAATTGAGTAGGCAGACCTTCTAGGAAGTTGCAATACTTCAACCTTGTAAGTGTCACGTCAATGCAATGGGTACTAAACAAATAATTTAAGTTGATGAGAAATAGTTGTTATGAATTCAAATTGTAAGCGTCACCTCAATGCATTGGGTATTAAAAAAATAATTCAAGCTGATGAGTATGGGTTTTTATGAACAACAACTAATGAAATATGCATTAAGTCCATAACTGTTATTTACAATGAGTATGGGTTTTTTTTCTAAGAACATACCTGTTGTTTACAATCAGTAAGTTTCTATATCCTCTAAGAAATTTGAAGCAATGAGCCAAAGTCACACGGTTGAAGATGATCATTGTCCCCTCAAAGCACCATCGTTTGATAAATTGTTGCATTGAAATATGATCTAGAAAGGGCCTTTCCACATAGTATGTTGGCACTATTTGGCAATCATTGATCATGTGGTTATTGCAAAGAGGCCAAGGACCAAACATGGAATCATGGAGATAGTGCACGGATGTACAAGGAAAATTGGTTGCTCTTTAGCTACTAATCTGTCTTTGTGCTTGTCAATTAAAAAATTATTTTAAAACTTGATCTTAATATTTTTTATAATCAATGGCTTTCTTTCCAATGTCTATCTCTCGACTCAACACATTTTTTCATTTTTCTTTCCTTCTTGCTTCATCATAAATACTTGGTTCACAAGCACTTATGGTGTTCTTCTTGCTAAGATTATGAAGTGGACAATGACTTTCAATCTAGATAATCAAATGTTTGGCTCAAATTTTTTGGGTAAGTGTGATGATATGTAGTGCACTATAAATTTTCTCTTCAATGAAAGGATTAACACCTCTAATTTTCAAATGGCAATCAACCAGAACTAGCTGAAAATCTAACCTTAAAAATACATTTTATGCCAAATTCCAATCATAGTTAAAGACATTTAGCTATTAGAAAATGGCAAGATTATGTCTTATTTCAGATATGAAATAAAATGGGCAAGAAATATTGAAGAACGTTAAGTTTTTATCCACCAAAACATGAGTAAAATTGTATAAACTGAATGTATTTTTAAAAATAATGTCAATTCCCTTCAAAAGAAATATTTTGCATGCAACTTACTTGCTGAAGATATTTCAAGCTCAGCAACTCTTTAATCACAAGATCCAAAATAGTTGGAAGCTTTGACCTGTCTGTCAGCTGTGGCTTGGCCTGTAGCAACAAAAAATTCTTAGTATATGCATCTCAACATTTAAAAAACACATCAAGCAATTCAGGTCAGTTCCAGTCTATAAATTAACTGGCATTTGTTTCTTCTTTAACATATTCAACAATAAAGTACAATTAATAGGAATACAAGAGCAAAACTTGGAATTCTACTAATGTCATCAATGTTAATCTTGGGTACTAGTACAAAGCCAGTAAGAAATCTGCAGTTGTACCAACCAAGATATTTACAAGATTTGATCACAAAAGGTTCATTTAGCACAAAACAACTTCAAAAATATTGTATATATACACTCTTTGATGCTGTCAAAGGGAACAATTATTTTAATGATTTTTTACGTAAGAATTGCTAGAGGAAATGATAAGCATGAAATATATTCAAGTTTTGACACTAAGGAATTGAAACATCCACACTCAGGAATTGCCTCGAGTATTTAAATTCACTCGAATTATGCCTTACAAATTCTTTGAAAAAGAATGATTTAGATATTCAGTGGTATCTTAAGTACTATATACTAGTGCTTGCACCAAGCATAGGTACAAGAGTATAGTCGATAGTGGCATGCAGTTGATCATTTTAGAAATGTGGTGGCTAGTAGCATTTTTTTATAAAAAATCCCTATACTATTATTTGGTAGGAAGATAATTAGAACCAAAGTAAACATGGTGTGCACAACTAGCGTCATTTGATTTTTTTCTATTTTGAGGTGTAGAATATTTGGTGGATCTTAATTTTTGTGGAAACTATTTTGAGCAAGGATATGCTAAAAATGAGTTCTTCTTCTACAACCATAAAAAAATTATTAGATTCACCATCCAAACTATTGAGTTTGAACCAAATATCAATATGTAGTTTACGAACAGTTGGCCTAAAAGGTTGTTGTTATAATTGAGGATAACACTAAGCTTGATTTGATGAGTTTTTTTTATTGACTCGTAAGTTTATGGGGCAGTGCTTGGAATTAGATACAACTACAAACATGAGAAGGGTCATTGAACTTGGAAGCAATAGCTAGAAACTATTTACTATTCCCAAGCTATTGTCTATTTGCAATTCTATATTAAAACAAAAAAATATAACTAAGGCCTCACAATGTTACAATGCACTACCTTTCTGTAAATAAACTTTCTAGAATGATGACATGGTGAGTAGACCCAAGTGGGGGTATATATTTTACAGATTAAAATGTCCATAACTATCGAAGCTACTATTACAAATTCAAGTAACAGTATGAAAGAAACATTTCTACAAATGTAGGAATGAAGTACGAAAAAGGGCTAGACCTAAACCAGTGCATTCTTCAAAATTCTTCATGTCAACAGGAAAAAGATCATATAATGTATCTCACTGAATAGATAAGCATGCAAGCCTGAAAACCAAACATCAAAAAGCTTTGGCTTAGCTTAAAAAGTTATAGCACAAGAACACAAAGTAAATAGGAATTTTCCTAGAGGACTGGAAGTGATACAAGAGTTATGTGAAAATTTGACAAAAAATAGTTGAAGAGTTGGAAATCAAGGAATGACCTAGATCTTTGCTCGAAAGCATTCTTGATTCCACTAATCCAGGTAGTAAAATTATTAAGTTTGTACTGCTTAATAGTCACAAGGTTTCTAATGCAAAAGTAAAGATTTGCAGTATGTTAGTGCCTAGAAGTAATAAATATGCTAGCCCATAATAAGAATCTATTTGTTTCCATGTCTTACATATCAGTAGTGACTCACCGACTTATCAGTAGAACATATCAAGGACTACTTAAGTCAATGGTACTAAGTTTGAAAATTTAAACAGAATACCCATAGCTATGCATATAAAAAACTTACAGAGGTTGTGTGGATATATCCATGGAGTTGTTGGTTTCTCAGGTTAACTATGTTGGATAGTAAAAATATTTTCTAGAATTTTTTTCACAAATTTGAATCTGTCAAAACTAGCAGCCACTAATTTATTATGTCAAATCAATGTACCCAATATCTAGCAGATAAATGTGCAATACAATTTGTGTTCTATTCACATTAAATTGTACAAAAATGATCCCTCAATTGAGGACAAAGTATCTTTTAATGAGTACATCAGATATGTTGGTCTGATTTTTTGTGAATCAAATTTTCTTAGGATCATAAAAAAAATTAGATGAGAAGTTTCTGATAAGTCATAGGGCTTTAGGTTTTGGCATAGCATATTTCGATACCTTTGAAAAATCTATGAAAAACCTTAGGTTTGTCCTTTTAAGTTTTTCCTAGCGCAAAATTAAAAAAAAGAAAAAAAGAAAAAAAAAGGAGAGAATATTCTTTTCCTACTTGCTTGATTATCGTTGTTAAGTCTTTTGAAAAAGGAGTTTTAATCTTGTTGTCTGATCTGATTTGAATCTATGGTTGTCGCATGTTCACTATGGAAAGATGCTCGTATGTTATGCATAGCGAGGTAGCGACCATCAGAGAATTATGTGTGATACTGAAAAGTGGAGTCTAGTGCCACGAAATGTATTGGTGAGAAGATCTATTGACCATGTACTATCTCCCAGACCAATCATTTTCAAGAAGAAAGGCACGTGGAAATATTTGCAAGTGGTGTCATCGGAGTTTAATTTTATTCGCCAAGTCGCTAACTAAAAACACTTGCAACTTGCCGGTGGCGATATAGGGAATGCTTGGATTTTCCAAAGATGACGTCTTTCTGAGATCAAAATAAATTTTGAGGATCCCAAGGAAGATATGGTGCACGTTTCACTTTTGTCCCTCTTATTGTCTCTTGTAGTTTCTTTTTCTAGGCATTGTTTTTAAAGTGCTTACCAGAATTTGCCATATCGCTAGCCAAATTTGTGATTTTTATGTTGGTAGCGATGTAGCAATTGCTCAAAAAATGGTAATGTAACTAAAGAATCCTCAAAGGTGGGCCCCGAATGAGTGATGTGATAAGGCTGAGCTGTGCAGATCAAATTACATGGTGGCATCCTGTTGAAATATCTTTGAGATGGAAAACTTTGATTCATTGGAGCTCGCCATGTCGCTAGTCGAATTGTTGGTTTTTTTGCCAGTAGTGACATAGCGACCCACCTGAAAGTTATAAACACGATGAGGCCAAAGACATGTGATGTCATCAAGAGATTTAAAAATATATATATGTGCCAGCGTGTTGAGCCAGCTCAACGACAACGATATCATGGACCCACTTCCCATGTATAAAGTACAAAGATTTTTGATCATGAGATCAAGCTAGGATCAAAGGCCATCGTTAGCTCGCTATGAAGAAGTACTTAGAAATTATGTATAGCAAGTTGACGAGTGGTGGCCCACCACTGTTGCAGTAAATTGCTGACCGCAAGATCAAATCTAGATTGACAACGCTCGTTAACTCGCTATGAGGAGATGTGCAATAAATAACTATAGTGAGTTAACGAGCAAGGGCCCCACCATTGTGTTCTTAAAGGTTGTTTCAATTATCTGCCACACGATTAAAGTAAGATCAGTGGTTATTGCTAGCTCGTTGTGGAAAGGTGCTTGAGATTTATGTATAATGAGTTAGCGAGTTGATGACACATGTCCATGATCATCTGTGGGCCCAATTTGAAGCACCGGCCTTGAAGGAAAGGTACAAATGGAGGTATTTCATTGGTTTGACTACCAATGTGTTAAGAAGAAAGTTGAGCCAACCTAGTTGTCATTCCCAAGTCATAGGATTTTTCATGGATCAACGACGCAAGTTTAAAAAAGAAACTGCGACGCCACTCTATTTTTCTATCCTGCGCATTTATGATAAATAAAAGCTTCGTGTGTGGAAAAAATAGAGTATAATATAGGAGACTTTCATTAATTCCAGTCCCAAGCGAACAAAGATTGTATATTTTTTGAGCACAAGAGCTTATTGATTTCATCGGGTTAAGCTTGGTAAGAACATGAAAACTATTCCTTAGTTATTCGAGATCAATTATAGAGGTTCAGAGAAGAACAAGTTTAGCAAGTCAAGTAAGTACTCATACTATAACCTCTATGGCATTCCAGTTCTCTCAATACTGTCAAAATGCCTCCTAAGAAGCCATTTTTTGGGAAAATTAACTATATGGATAGGAATGTCCATGATGATTTATTAGAATTACTCCCAGAGTCTACTGTAGAGCCTACACAAGTTTAAAAATTGATTTCCTTAGACCCTAGGCTTAAAATTGTGGATGGCCTATATGACAAGGGGAATTGGGTAAGGGATGCAACAACTACTCAAACTAGTCTTATCCTATTTAAAAAGTGATTTTCAAAAAGGAAGTTGTTTGCCCCACATGCTAATGTCTGGAATTTTGATTTGGGAAAGTTAGTAGTCCCAAGTGTTTTCATGGATTATGATTTGCTTGAAGCCATTACTAAGAATTATGACCAAGCCATTAGAGTTGTAAGAAGAAAGGATGGTGTGCCTCCGGTCTTGATTGCTCCTGAAGAAATTAGAGAGGTTTTTCACCTGGAACCATTATCAGATTACCATGTGCAAATCAATCTGCTAGAATTAGAGAATGAATATAAAGCAAAGAAGGATGTACTCAAGGGAGGTGCACTGAGGGCACATATTGGTACAATAGGAACTTTGCCAGTAATTATTGCAGTCTATAGAGAGCCTTTTAAGAAGATTCTTTTTACTTCTTGGGCTGTAGAGATATACAGGACCTTATGCCGAGTTTTTGGTGAAGATGAGAAAGAACTTATGCCCATTGGTTTCATGTACATGATGGTTCAGATTGCTTCCTTCCGTGTAGATGTAATTTTTTATTTTTCTTCCTTTTTGGCTGAAGAAATTCACATTGGTTTGGTTGGGATTGTGAAGGGCACGGTGGAAAAAACTTTTGGTCACTACTCTCTATTAATGCATATGTTTTTGTTCAAAGGAGTGACATATTTTGGTAATGAGATGGAACTAAACAGAGAGGAGAATGGGGAAATACTGCTAGTCTAGTTGTGGAGTGCAGATATGACCTGGGATGCAAGTAATGCTAGTTTTGTCAGATTTGATAGATATTTTTCTTCTAAACTGAGGTGCCTTATATTGAGTGACAATCCCAGAATCCCTAAAGCACTAATGAGTCTCATTAGGCCTATGGATAACCCCCATGACTTGAAAGTTTTACATAATTGGGGAGATATCATCCCTTACTCTGTTTCTACTATTTTCAGAATATATGATTTTAAAGGGAGTCCTCATGTTTTTCCTTACCAAGTACCTTTGAAGGTAGGAGTGGCTGAAGTTTTGTGGCAGTTAGGGGGAGTTGAAGAAATGTTTTTTTGTTAAAAAGGCAATTAGGGTCAATTGTCCCTACCTACACAGTGGCCCATCAGTTTGTGATTACAAAAGGGGGATGGCTCTTTTTGCATAAAATTTTGGAGCAGTATATGATGGTTGTCTCGCATCCCCATTTTTGTGATTCTGAGGGATTTTTCAATTAGATGTTGAGGCATAGAATCAAGTTGGGACCAGGCAACCAGGATTCTTATTATCCAAAGGACATTATAAGGAATGAATTCTCATTGGAGGAGCAAGAAACTAAAAAGGAAAAGTGGAGAGTTTATTCCCGGGTCTTAGAATTCATTCATTGTTTTGATAATAAATATGATCCTTTAGATAATGCTGCTATAGAGGCTGACAAAATAAGTAAACTCATGAATACCTTCCCTGAAATAATGGAAGTCATGAATGAAAAGAAACAATTTTTTATTGATTCCTACCCTGATAAGGCCAAATATGTCATAAGGAGATTGGATTTCACCCCAAATGTGGGAGCTAGTAAAATAATTGTACAAAAGAGGCCTGGGTTTACTATAATTCAGAATAAAAGGGTTCCTATAGATAAGGGCAAACAAATAAAAGGATCCACTAGTATAGCCCAAGAGGAGAGACCTGGTGAGCCTAGTCTTAAGAAGCAGAAGGTAATAACAGAAGAAAGGCCTCAAGCTGAGAAATATTCACCCACTCAGTCCCCTCTAAGGATTGGAGAAGAACATCTCACTGGTGAACAGATCAAATAGATGGGATCATAGGGAGGTATTTTTATTACTTATAGTAGAATTAGATGAGGGTAACCCTCCAGAACCTTCCCTCCAAAGTTTGGATCTAACTGTAGTAGATTATAGTGGCAAGGAATTGGACCCTGTGTTAGAGTAGGCAAGTCATAAATTTTTGACTGATGACAGTTTTGTTAAATCTAGGGCTTTTTAGCAGTTTGAATGGAGGGCAAACATGAACATTTTTGAGGAGAAATGTAAAAAGATGAAAACAGAGCATCCAAAAATGGATGAAACTTCCATTCAGAACCAAACTAAAGAAGAAATGATAAAGGAATTGCAGAGTATAAGCCCTGAGGAAGGTAGGAAAATGGTCAAGGCATCTAACATTTTATTGTTGCCAAATTCGGATATTGTTGATGCTTTAGTTTTTAGTTCTATTTCAAATAAATTGACTTTGCAAGACAAAAATAAAGAGAACTTTCAAGGCATTGCATTCATTGAAGATCAAGTTGCATTGGTCAGTTGGTCACTGAGAAGAGGATCCAGAGCCACATCATCGCAGTCAGATGACTCTGGCTTGATGGGAAGCTTAATTATGAGAAGAGTTGCTGATACCTCACGTTTGCAGGTAGCATCTTGGAATGTGGAATCTTCCAAGTTTCTTTTGGATACTACAAAGAAGGAGGAATAGGCCATGTCTAAGTTACAAGGTAAATATGAAACACTTCTTGAGGCCTATATTAGGGAGGTAAAAAGGAGAATTGAACTTGAAAACAAGGTAATGGGGAAGTCCACAAGGCCAAGAATAGCATACCCCCATCCTCTAGTAGAACCTTTTAAATCCACCTCCCTTGTAGAACTACTAGACACACCTCAAAGGCCAGAATATTATACAGTTGAGGATTTTGAAGAAGAAAAAAATAAGCTATGGGCTTTACATGTAGAATTAAATACGCAATATGAGGATAAGCTTAGAAAGGCCCTAATGTATTTGGTAGATAAGATTGAATGGCCCTTGTTTTTAGATTAGTTGGCAAGAGTAATAAGTATATGGGAGCAACTGAAAGCCCATGATGAAATCCTCAAGCCTATTGTTAACAAGTGGGGAAAAGGGAAAAAGAAATCACCCTTTTACGTTATTCAGTTATAAGGTCTTCAAATGACCATACTGAAAACTTATATGATATTGCTAATGACTTGACAGATTTTGATAATAGGAGAGTTGCTTTGCAACTAAAAATTGTTTCTTATTTGAATAAATACAAGAATCAAAAATTTGATCTGTTTCCTCGTACTTTGGATAGAAAGAACCAATTGAAAAATAAGGATGAATGGAGTAAAGAACTCGATGACCTTTTCTGCATAAGGATAAATAAACTTATTAATGAAAAGGGGCATGTCTAGTGGGCCACCATGATAGAGGAATTGGGAAAAGTCTAGTTATTTTTTTATTCTTTGAGGCTAGAATTTGTTGGTTTTAAAAAGGAAGCTGATTATATATTAAAGAAACAAGATGATATCCTACAGTTCAGTTGGCCAGATGACATACAGTTTAACACATGGATGGCAGATATTCCTTCAGACCAGTAGTTGGAGGAAGGCAGTTTAGATAATGATATGGAATAGAAAGATGAGGTGCATGTCATTAACACATCAGCACCAAAATTGAAGGAAGAAGAAAGTGAAAAGGAAATAGTGCCTGCTCAAGGTGAAAGCAGTGAAAACCCATAGGAACAAACTGATTTAAAGGCATCACAAGATCACCCCTCATTGGCTAGCCTGGCAGCCACGTATTCTAAGGATCCAGAACAATGAGAGACAAATCAAAAGTTGATAAGTACAGCAGTAACAGGAATGGGCCTACCTAAAAGAATATTTCATACACCTGGCATTTTGTTGTGACCTTTTTGTCTCTTGTGTAATGTTTTGTTCCTTGGACACTTGTCAATCACATTTTCCCTTTGCTTGTTGCAACTCATATCTATATAAATGAGTTTTCAAGGCATTGTGATGGTCCAAGACTTGTGTAATTTTTTGTTTTCTTTCGAGAAGAGTATATATACAGTCGGTCCAATAGTATGCAAGGGTTTTGAGTTTGCTTCCATTGTACTCTCTAATAAGCAAATTGAAATGATAGAAATGGCAATCTATTCTGGGCATTCAATTGGTTTTCTATTGGTTATTGTATTAGTCATATGAAAAGGATAATAAATTAGGGTATTTACACTATATCTGTGTCATCAATTTTTGTCTCCAGTTTATGGGTTTGTTTACTTTGAAGTCATTTAAATAAGGTTTATTTGGTTGAATGTAGTATGGATGGGTTGTATGTTGCTTTTATTGTTGCTTTTAATTCAAGCAATTATATAAATGCTTCAGTAAATTAGTAGGGTTTATGAGTTCATAAAAGGTATATTGCATAAGAATGGAGATGGGTGATTGTAGTTGATTAATTCTTATACAAGTTATTTGAATTAGATCTCCCGCCAATAGTCGATTTCTTGCCCAATGGATAAGGCGCTGGTCCTATAAATCAGAAGTAAACAAGGATGAATTCTGCTACTGCATATCAAGTCATCTTATAAAATCAAAATTATTTCAATCCTATTTAAGAATTATAAACATTGGTCTCAACTCATTTATGTCTAATTCTTGAGTCTTAGGTAGCTATTATTTCTAGGAATATTTGTAAATTTTAGGAGAATTATGACCAGATCTGCTGATAAGGGATGTGTATAAGTTTGAGAGCATTGAAGAATTGAAGTGAGTTGTGTATGTATGTGAAGGTAACAGATGAGAATCAGAATGAAACTAAGATAATTTCATACACAGTTGCATTAGAATTATCCCTAGGTATACCCACCTTGGTTTAGCAGAGCCAGAAGAGTAGTAAACCATTGTTTGGTTTTGTTGAAGTTGGGTTATAGTGATTCAATCATATAGTTGATATTGGTAATTTTCTAATCACTAGATTGTGTGAGTCATTTCACTATGATATTAAGCATTTTTTTGCTTGATAGTTTCAACAGTTTGAAACACCAACAAGATACACGCTACTCCTTATCATTCAAAGCAGAAGCATGAGGGAAAAAATGAATAATTATTTATAGCAGGACTATCTATGAGAGAATATAAGACAACTTCAAGAGTATGAGTTGTGTCTTTAGCTAGAGATGATAAAGCAAATTGCTTCTTTTCTTCTTCTTTTTTCTCCCACACAAGCATACCCATCTGCACGTCATATGCTAGAATCACTACATTACATTTTCTATTTTGGAGAAATAGTTCCTTAAAATGGTACTTCTAGATTACACCAGGAAAGCTTGTATAACTTATAACAATGCATCTCGTATAGTTTCCTCATAGTATTTACATTGTTGGGGCTCCAAACTCTACAATGAAGTTCTTTTGAAAACTTTCAATCCAAGCTTCCTTTCTTCTTTAAATAAAGTAGTGAAAAAGACTCCTAACTCAACAAGGTCATGTTGTGGATGCAAGCCATACAGAAAGATGAAAATAAACTACTAGAATGAAGAGGAAAGGAATGCAGATACAGATGTTCTACAATATATCAATCCTCCCAAAGATTGAGTTCTTTTTTAATGTCTTGCAAAGAAATCTATAGTAAAATGGCCACAAACCTATATGAATGGATTTGGATCAAATTTGGTCAGAGGTAATGCTGCTAATTTGAGTGAAAAAGCAAATGGGACTAGCTATGGCATATTACATTCTTTGTTTTCAATCCAGAGTTTTCCAACACCAAGACATCTCGAGATTCCCCGCATGCAAAAGAAATACAAAAAATGAATAGTGCATTATATTAGAAATATAAATTTTCCACAGCTTTATCCTTGCACTTAAATATATGCTAACCCTGAACCTAAACATCATCTATAAAACAACTTTATGATCTGAAAGAATTAACAGTGGCTCTATTTTTTAAATTGTGATGAGTACAAGAGAAAGAGAAAATGAAAAAGCATTGAATAGCTTTGGAATCCGCCTCTACCACTTTCTGATAGATAACAAACTTGGAATGATATCTAATGACTAGATTCTTACTTCCTTTCTCCTCTCCTGTTGACCCTGCACCAAACACCCGCCCATTGTAGTCACGGTGTGCCTCAAAACAAAATTAACACTGTCATGACCTTTTTTCTTATGTTTTGAAGGTCTAAATTTAAACAATTTTACCATAGTCAAAATTTGGTCAAAATTTCGACCATATCGGGCCCATTTTTTCAAAAAAAAAATAATTTAACAACCCAAATAGGCCTTTGGTCAAAAATGGGGGCCTAACGTACTAGTGAGTGGTCTTAAATTACAACTCTTTTGTTCCTCCCCCAACCATAAATATTAATTGTTCAATTAATATTAAGGAATAAATTTTAAATCTGGGTTTTTGTTTCCCCTACTAGAGCCTAAGGATAAAAGAATACAAATAGATGATGATTCTAATTGGAACCTAGTGGAGGGAAAGGAAGTGAAAAACACCAAATGTTGGAACTAGAAACAAAAAAGGTAGGCCTTTGCACAAAGATGATAGAGTAAAGGAACCTTAAAAGAAAATATCAAGTGGGAGCTAGAGAATGATGGATGGCTACAAAAACTGATAAAAAATTAAAAAGTAAGGGTGCCACTATTGGGAAGATCATTGGGTTATGTGTTGGTGATTGGTTTTAAGGTGTCTTACCACATTTCATTTGTTTAATAAACATAATGTTTTAAAATTAAAATTTGAGAGGCTTGAACAGCCATGCCAAATATCATATGCTTAAATAAGTTATTTATGGAAGTAAGGTAAATGTGTTAGTGATTCAAGAAGGTAAAATGAGTAGAGAAGATTTGGAGAATATTGTGAAAAGCATATAATCGAGTGTTGAATGGGATGCCTTAGATTTTACATTTGATTCAAGTGGTCTTGATGTTATGTGGGTTCAATGTAATCTCATTGGATCACTTGTGCACTACTCACCTAAAGTATTATTATTTCCTATAATATTGTTATTTTAGGATTTTCTTGGAAGCTTATTAATGTATACTCTCCTAAAGTGAGAGGTCCTAGTTAACTACTTTGTGACTCCTTTTCAAAAAAAATTGGAAGTAAGAACTCATATAAGTGGATACATAGAGGATATTTTGGCTCCCATCTTTATCCTACTTAAAAGGAAACTAGATTGGAAGACTTCAATAAAAGTATGGCCAACTTAGCAGTGTTTTATTCTTTGGTTCATTTTCTAGATTTAGATCTCCATAGTGGCGAGTTTACTTTTACTAACCATAGATAATGTAATAGTCTTATTTAAGTGAGACTGGACATATATCTCATTTCCCCTAATTATAATAATGAGGTTAATTATTCCTTGAGTATATTGCTAAAACTAGAACATATTATAATACTCTTTTCTTGGGATAAAAATAAGGGATAAAATCCTCCCCCCAATCATCTTTTGAACTAACATGATTACCCCACCCTAATTTTGAAGAGCTATTTGAGAGGTGGTGGGGGATGCATGTTGTGGATTCTTCTATGATCAAGATAAGTGGAGACTTTTGACCCTATATCTCTTACTAACTTTGACCTAATTAGATTTTTAAATAAAATTATTATTGTTTTAGAAAAAAATATTTCATAAAATAGAAAGGCTTTTGTTGGAGGTGGAAATATTGTGGATATTTTTATCTCAACCCTCAAAATTGTTCACTTGATGGAGTATAATGATACTCTCCAGAAGTCACAAAAAAAGGATAGGAACTTGTTTGATGGTCTACTAAACTTTCTTGGACATTGTTCATTGAAAGTTTGAAATTAAAGGTAAAATATTGAAACTATTTAAGCTATCTGATTATTACTTTGTACTTTGTTCTAGTGAATGGTTCCCCTTGACATTTTGTTCAACTTGAAAAGGTCCTAGCCAAGGAGGCCCTCTTTCCCCTTACCTTTTTTTAGTTTGGTTGTTAAAGTGGTAGGCATGCATATCTAATATTTTAGAGAGGATGAGCCCCTTTTTAATACTTGTATTGCTTCGCATCTCCAAATCTCTAAACACAAGTAGTTTATGGATGAAAATTTTGTTGGAATACTAAATAGATAGGATGCTAAGTGCGGGGGGGTTGAATAAATATCCTCAAACTTTTACTATTTAACAAAGTTTTGTATTCTCCTTCCTTCATGTATCACTCGATAATCACTAAACATATAACATTTACTTGCAAGTGAAAATAACACAACTATTCTAATGATCTGAAAAAATAAGAATATTAGAAAATGCTCATCTCACCTAACACAATCATTTTGGTCATGGGAAAAAACCCCAATCAAAGGGAAAACCGATGTGAGGATGGTACCCACAAATCTATCCCTACTAAATCAATATAGGACCTTGTTAGGGCTACTATGTTTTGTCACATGTTATGAATTATTCTATTAGGAGCATACAATAAAATCTATTAGATCCATCTTTGACAAGGTTTTTTACAACTCTCTTCAAGTGTGTATTTGACTAAGAGATTTACATCAGATAGTTAGATATACCTTTTTCAAGGATTTAGAACTACTACAATGATGAGAAAGTAGTAACAATAGATTTGTATAATAGAAACTTACTTCACTTCATTAGATCTCACTTTTTAATAATGTCTTTTTTCACCTCCTATAATTTCTTCAAGTCCTCTTTCACTACTTAAGATTTCTGACCCTTTTATGTCCTCATTTATGTCCTTTGTCATAGAAGTTTATATTGCTTGTATTTCCTTCTCAATCATAATTAACAACAACATAAAAA
The DNA here is from genome assembly GCA_028749045.1 of Cupressus sempervirens. Lineage (NCBI taxonomy): Eukaryota > Viridiplantae > Streptophyta > Pinopsida > Cupressales > Cupressaceae > Cupressus > Cupressus sempervirens. The sequence goes on along the minus strand of CM053786.1, from coordinate 340,415,326 downwards.
TTATTTGATACAGGGCATTTATAGTTTTATTTTTCCTTTATAATTTCTAACCTAATTAGGGTTCATAAACCTTCTAGAAAACAACTCAAATAAAAATCAACAACCTAGAATGATCTTTGTTTCATTCTTTTCTATTCTTCATTCTTCTTGGTCTCCTATGCCTTGAAATAATAAAATAGTTAAATTGCAAACTTCAAGAAATCTTTTCAAATATTTCTTTGAAATAAATGTATCCATTTTACTTCTTAGTATGACCAATTCATATAATTCTGTGTGCCCAATCATAGTTTTAGGTAATACTTGTATTATTTGATAAGTATTTTGTTCATTTGATGGATTTCTTTTCTCAAATGTAAATGTTCTACTTGGAAATCTCTATCAAACTTGATATAAAATTGTGCTTAGTGAGTATACAACCATTAACTAAACACTGTTCTTGAGAGTGAATATATACTTTACCATTGCTTCCCTTTTGGTTGGGGATTACATAACTCAATCACTATGTGTAATGGCTATCTTTGACTTCAACTCTAGTCCATATTTTGACAATAATTTACAATATATTAGATATGGTTACTTATTGGAGTAACATTATCCCCCTTTGACATTAGTGGCAAAAACTTTATGCTTTACATAACTTTGTGTTATATACAAATTCATACAAAATCCCCCTATGTACGTGCTCCTTCATTAATAAGTTGTTTTACAAAATCTTTTCAAGAAATCTTTTTCTTTGGAGTACTAAACCCTTGTAGCTCCTTAATGCAAACAAGAATATAGGAAAAACATACCTTATCCATCCCCCTTTTTTGAAACTAATATCAAAAAGTTTTTTTCATCAACAAAAATAATAACTTAATTTGGATGCAATCCTAACTAATCAATGAATTCATTGTGTTCCTTTCGCATGATGGAAATTATTTTATCCCAATTTTTTTATAGTAGTTCAATTGATTTTTGCTGAACCTGTATTTAGGTAAAAAGGATACTCATGATTTTCTATCAAGAGAGGCTCGGGCTAATAATTGAATCCTTAGAAATTTTAATGTAATGTTGCATAACTTAAAGATGAGGTAACAACAACCCATAAAAATTTAGTCCAATATTTCTTTTCTATTTTAACCCTTGAAGTATCCCCATTGCCTTAGCTAGATGGTTAATTTGTATCCCAAGAGAGATTGCAGTAGCTTTGATTAGGTTACCATTTTCGTTTCTCACTATCCTCCCATAATAAGCAACCCCTAGATTCCCCTTAGATGCATTATTGAAAATCATATTGTGCCAGCCCATAGGTGGGCATCTCCATCTAGCCAAATAACATTTTTTTTTTAAGTAATGATTTTTTTTATTTCTCTATTTCCAACTCATTTCCCTTCTTCAAAATTAATTTTTTCCTCAAAACTACTTTGAAAATTCTCAACAACGTTGAATATGATTCTCCCGCTAACACAACAAGCATCCATGAATCATTCCTAAACATACCATTATTTCACTCCTTCCTAAGACTTCATATAACATGAGGAGAAAGTAGCAACCAAAGGTTCATATCCACAACTAGTATATGGCTTTTTTGTAACTTATTCTTTTAGAAAGAACATGTAATTTAGTCAAAAGATAAAATAATTTTTCTACTTATATTACTTTTGAGATTCATCATCATATCAATTTCTATCCTTGATAAATCACTTGTCATGGTAGTCATTAAGCTATATATATAATTGTAAAACATATATGTTTTATGCTCATCAGTATTTTTTGGATATGAAAAGTGTAGACAACCCATAATATGTAGGTACATCTTTGCAATGAGTATCCAATGTGATAAAATATTCTCCAATATTTCATGTGATTATTGAGAATCAATCTGATGTAGGAGCATCTTGCATCACAAAAATAAAAGGGGGCAATATGTAAATTTATTTATTTTTTAAATTAAAAATTGAGGAGAAATAAAGTGACAAAAATTAAAGGAAAAACATTTATTAAAAACATGGAAAAAAGAGGGAAAAAGATATTTCATTTACCAAGGTACATATGTGGCATTATTTCATGTATTTAGTGTTTGTTTCCAAGCCGACTTGTGGCTTGTAGGTTTGTTTAATGTAAGGTTTTACTTAATTCTTAACTTGCTAGGCCAACTTGTGGCTTAGATGGGTAAAAGTAGAGAGTCATGTGGAGTCTAGAATCATTATTCATCTAGCATTGAGAGGAAGAGTAGCTGAGAGGAGTGGAGTTTGTTAGCAAATCCTGACAAACGAAGAGATTGCTTGGTGGTTTGTGGGAACAAGTTTAGATTCTTCTTGGGATTTTTACTAAATTGTGGATCTAGGCTAGCTAGGGTTTAGATCTTGTGAGATCTTGTAGAGTTGTTGCTATATTTTCTTATGTATTTGGTCTTAACTCGAAGTAGTGTAAACAATAGAATAGATTCCAAGGCAGAGACCTATGAGTACTTGATCCATAAAAAGGTAATATATGCCTAATAATGGGGAAAATACTTGTATAATCTCATGCAACAGAAATCAAGAAACTATTTAACATGAAATCAACTATTTATGGATAGCAACTATTTAACAAGAAATCAAGCAATTCTTGAATGGAATCTCTAAAAAAGTTGAATTCATATGTTTGTCTTCCAGACATTATATGATATTGAAATTTGTATATCTTTATATAGCACGGTGTAATTTTCCATGATAATAACAATTGGGAGAAAAGTGGAAAAGACGTCATTATAGTTGAAATGTGGAAAAGACATCATATAATGAAGCAAATATTTGGCTAATGCAATTTTATTTCTTATTTCAGATCTCTATTCTAGCTTGAATACTTGATCCTCCTTGATCAAATAAAAATTTACAGCTCAGTCAACTCAAGATACTCTACTATCCTTCCAATTCACTTCGTTCGTTTATCTTTCTAATCCCATACTTCTCTCTTCCAATCAACAACTTGACCTTATATATTTTACCTTGTCCTAAGTCATCTTGAATACACTTAAAAATATTCAATATTCATCCCTTAAGTCAGCTAGACTTAATAAATAAATTCATCAAAAAAAATATTTTGATTCAAGAAAATCCTTTGTTAGCCAACCCAGCTTGGTCAACACTAACTCTAAAAGTAGTTTCTTCAGACTTCCTTTGTTAACCACGTGAACTCGGTTAACACTGCATCCTAATAAGAATTCCTTTGGTAATAGAGTGATCTCAGTTAACATTGGCTTTGTGAAAAAATTTCTTTGATGTCTGATTGAAGTTGGGAGACATTATTTCCTTGCAAACTTCGTTTGGTGCTGAGTGAAGTCGGCAGACACTATCTTCAAACATGATTATCTCTGGAATGCTCGGTAGACACTAGAAACTGTCCTCATTTCTTGAGTGAGCTAGACAGACATTGACTGGTAAAGACATGACATTTTGTTTAAAATCAAATACAATACAAAATTGAACAATAGCTTTCAATAGAGGTTACTACTCTAAATGGAATCCAAACACAATATTGACCAATAAAGAGATCAACAACAATAAATTAGAAATATTTTTCTTTAACACCAAACCATGCATGGAAGATCTCATTTGTGATATTTTAGAATTTAAAAGGGGATCTCTTCCCTATAAATACTTAGGCATGCCTTTAAACTCTAGTACCTGATCAACCAAAATATGAGATCCTATTTTAGAGAAGAGTAAAAAAAGAGTGAAAGGATAGAAAGGAAAATGGATGTCATCTACAAGAAGAGTTACTTTAGTTCAATCAGTCTTATCAAGCCTACCTACATATAAACTTTATCGTCTGGGCCTTCTAGGTAGTGAACTATACAAAACTAATAGGCTTCTTAGAAGCTTTCTCTCAAAGGGGTCAAATAAAAAGGAAAAGCTCCCCCTTGTATCTTGAGATCAAGTTTGTAAACCAAAAGAGCAAGGTGGGGCAAGTATCCAGAATACAAAATTACAAGGGAAGGCTTTGCGAGATTGGCTAGCATGGAGAATGCTAAAGTTCCCAAACCTAAAATAGGTTAGGATCTTCTATCATAAATACCTTCCCTCCTTGGTACTCTCTAATATAATTAGATAAATCGCCCTAAAGTCTCAAAAATTTAGAATTTCTCACTTAAATGTAGATCTATCATTCAAAATAAGTTACCTTGGGATTTAGGGAATGGAAATGATGTTCCTTTTTGGCTTGGGGTGATTACATTTCCTTAGACAAATCTCCCTCTCTCCTCGTTTCAATGGATTATTTAGAGTCTAAGTAGGGTTTTATAGCTAAGGATTATGGTTTTTCTGAACAAGGAAGTCTTAAATGGAATTGGAAAATCTTGGATGAAAAGGACATTCCTCTGAGTTCAAAGGATTTTCTAAATAATATGTTAACCTCTAGGAAAAAGAAAATATGGAGGTAAAGATTCCATTTTTTGATATCGAAACAAGAGTGGTTTTTATAGTTATAGGATTAGTTATAAGATTATAGAATCCTCTCTAGGATTTTCTAAGAGTCCTCTTTCTACTAATCTTTGCTGGGATAAATTTTTCCCCCCCAAGGCTAGAGTGTTCAACTACATTGTTCTCCAAAACACAACTCTAACAGCGAAAAGGTGTAGGAGAATGAGCTACCAGGGTCCTAGTGGATGGCTGCTTTATAAATCAAAAGATGAATCAACATATCAGCATTTTCTTAATTATCTTTCTTGAACTACTAGTGGTGTTTGTCTTCTAAGTTAGGGTGTAATTATACCTTCCTTAACTCCATCATAAGTTTACTTTCAGTTTAGTCCATTCTAAAATAGAAAAAAATTTACAAGAACCTTTGGATCTCCTCTCCTTCCATAGCTCTTTGTGAACAATGGAAGGAGAGAAATAGAAGAATAGTTTAGGACAAGAAGATAGGAGTTGATAATATTTTCAATAAAATTGAAGCCTCAATCATTGAATAAACAAATAATCGATTGATGTCTATGCTCCCCAAAGGGAAAAACATGTCTCATTGGGAAGAAAAGATCTGTGGTAAGTGGATTGGATTTAAAATCACCCCACTCCCTTGGGAAGGGGGATTAACAAAGTAACATAAGAAGGAAAGAATGTGTTTGGAAGGCTCCTAAGAAAGGATGGTAAGCTCAATTTTGATGAAGCATCTACATGAATCCTACCAATGCTTATATAGGATACGGAATTAATAATGATGAATGGATGGAGATTTCTTATATAGCCAAATAAAATGGGCAAGATACCAAAAATTAGAAAGAAATTTATGCTTTATTCAAGGGTTTGGATATTTGCAAGGAATTGCGACTTAAGAAACTAGAAGAAAAAGGTGACTCATCCATAATAATCAATGCCCTTGTAAAGGCTCCTAACTAACTCGAGATCATAAGCCCAATCATCCAAAGCCTTGGTGCTATGTAACTATTTTTGAAAACTTTTAATAAACTATATATATGCTCATTTGAAGGAGGAGTTAGACAAGTTAGTTAATCAAGGAATTGATCTTACAACAAGATAAGGTGGATAATATTTATATATTAATGAATATATGATATCATTAATGAGATAAATATGCCAACAAATATAGTATTAATGAATTTGATATCTTTCTAAAAAGGAAATTTATTTTGGTAATGATGTTTGGATAACTCAATAATAGAGGATCAAGGGAAGTTACAGGAGGAAGAACTTTGATCCCCTAATTTTATGCCTACCAAGTGACATTTTATTTAGGATATGTACTTTGAATTCAGTGATTAAATAAACAAATACTTCTTATGTTCATCTAATTGTTTTATATCTCTTCTTTGTTTATTTACAATAGTTCTTAGTACTCTTATTGCCTTTTAATCAATTACATTTGAAAATGATAAATTCCAAATTAATAGATTAACAAAGTAGACTAGGAGTTTTTTGCTAGTTTGGGTGGACTATATCAAGAATAAACTAGATGAAGGGATTTCTAATGGTCATTAGAATGTGGGAAGAAGATTCTAATTCACATATTGTATCTCTCATTTCAGTCATTCAAATGATAGGAAAAAATGAAGGACAGCTACCCAACTTTGTCCTCTCGATGCCTCTCAAGTTAGGTTGTATTTTTTTTTACTATTGCAATCAATGGCTTTATCCTCTTTCTTATAAAAAAGGATATTTTATATAGGGATTTTTTAGAAGGGAAAGGTGAAGTAATTTGAGGGCACATGGTAGATTATCCCAATCTTAGAGTTAGGCCTTGAGAGATTTTTAATGTATTCTATTTCACATGACGTTCACATAGTAAATCAACCATCTAAGAATGACCTAAGTAATTAGAGGAAGTAGTTGAATTTTTTACATAAGAAATAAATTTGAATCCAATTTTTTATAATTCAAATTTTATAATATTTTTAATAATCTAATAATAGAAATAGTCCTGATTGGCAATTATTATGACCTATAAAAACAAAACATTAGAAAACAGAAAATCAAGTTCCAAAGTCTAAAAGTGCTATAAAATAACCTACCCAAAATACCCATCACCAAAGAATATTTGAGCATAATAGACTAAGATAGTAACAAGAGCACAAAAACTAAAGACCACTAAATAGAGAAACATGCACTAACAACATAATGTTTGTTCCATGAAAAGATCCTTGATTTCCATGATCTTGTTAATGGACACCTGAATTCCCTCCTTTTTAGGTTACCAATTATTGGTTTTCATCTTCCCTTTTCCTTCTCAAGATCTTTTGGTGCTCCTAGGGGTTTCCTCGATCTACTTTAGGTCCTCTAAGTCTAGTACTAGAAATTTCTCAAAACTTTGATCCACTTTTCATTGCATCTTCTTGAGAGATTCAATAGTAGCTTCTAAAATCCCCTAACACCTTTTAATCCTCTCATTAAAAGTATTTTCTAGGTTCTTAATTATTATTTTTAGTCCTTGGATAGCATTATCCTTTTAAATTTGCTCCTTGGATTTCTCTCTCTGCACTATCCTTCATTTTCCCTAGGATTTCATCCATATTGGTTATTCTAGGGCTTTATAATTTATATTCAAAATTTTTATTGCATTGAGGGAACATTTTTTCATATGAAAAGTGTACAAGGAAACAACCTTCATTATTTGCATGACACCTAGTGGGTTCATGTTAGAGTGGGGTTTTTGTTGGACCAAAAGATTGATTTGTCAATGTCCAATACAATCACTCAACTTATAGGACAAAAGAGGTAGTTAAGCCCTTGTCATGAATCCTGAGGGGAGCACTAAATAAATTTCTAACAATCTCCCCCTCTGTGTTACGTGAGGGTCTGAGGATTTGAACCTATGACCAAGCTCTGATACCACTTGTTAGAGTGGACTTGTCATTGTAAAAAAGGACTGATTTGTCAACACCCCATACAACCACTCAACTTATAGTACACATGAGATTGTTAAGTTGTTATCATGAATCCTAAGGGAAACACTAAATAAATTTCTAATAATTCAACACTTAGATCCTTGAGATCATCTTCTAGGAGTTTCACATTAACCTCATCCATGTTGACCATATTAGTTATAGCGAAGTTTTTTTTTTTTTATCCTTACTTTAACTATCAATGTCTTGAATCCCCTCTTTCTAGGCTAAGACGTTTGGTGAAATGTACATCAAGATTCATATTCTTAGAAAATTCATCTAGATAAGGCACCCCTTTGTCAAAATCCTCTTCATTCTCCTCTTGATTAATCACTTTTCCCTTTTCCAATATGTCATTCTAATGAAGACCCTAGTTATCCTAAGAAGGTGATGAAATGAGGGAAGAAAAATTTCCTTGAGGCTTATGCATTTTTTATACTAAGCCCCTAGAATTCTCACTAACCCCATCATCTTTCATCTCCAATATCTTACCTTCTTCCTCACTCTCATTTTTTCAACTTGATTTCCATGTCCTTGCATCTTCCATGTTTCCTCTTTCTTTTACTCGTTTCACTTTTAACATCACTCAACTCTCCAATAGTTCTTCTACCCTTTCCTTTACTTCTCATGAGGATTTTATGGATCTTATCCTTATTAAAACCCAAGGATATTAGAAGGGTCTCTTTCACATTTTCAACCATATTAATAATAAATTAAGATGCTCAAACCTAGTTGCAAAAAAAGTTTATTTTGCTTCTCCCTATGAGCCTTGATACTATGAGTCAGAGAGGTGAGTGAATAGAAAGGAAATAGAACCCTTTTCTTATCCCTAAAATGATTCAACATGACAAAACGGTAGTTTTACATGCAATGAAAATAATAATCAAGTGTAATATACTCCATTAGAGTATCAAGGACAATCTTCCATGGGATCTTAATGGATAAAGTAGCATAAACATCCTCTTTTGTCAAAGTATTTACAATTGCCACATTAATGTGAGAATTTTGTCAAAGTATTTGCAAACACTTTCGATTCTTTGTAGAGATTGAAATTATTGACCTTGTCCATCTTATTAACAATATCTCTTGTCTTTTGAAGAATATTAGCTTTAGTTCATGAGGGTGTAACCTTTTTTAAAACTAAATTAAGAATATTCTAGAAATCTCCCTCCTGCTATAAACATTTAATCCAACATTTCTTTTCTATTTTTAACCCTTAAAGTAACCCATCTACCTCACCTAGATGGTTAGTTTGTATTCTAAATGGGACTGCAGCTGCTTTGATTAGGATACCATTTTCATTTATAAGTATCATCCGACAACTAGGAACCCTCCCCTTAACTGCACCATCAAAATCCATATTGTGCTAGCCCATGGGTGGGAAACTCTATCTAGCTAGATCACAAATTTTTTTATTAAGATCATTTTCCCCTTGTTAAAAACTAGTTCCCCTTCTTTGAAATTAATTTTCCTTAAAAGATACTTTGAAAATTATCCACAAAATTGAACACGATTCTTTTAGCGAACACCATAGGTGAACAAGCATCATCCCTAACCACCGCATTATTCCATTCCTTCCAAAGGCTCCACATAACATGAGGAACAAGTAGAAACCAAAGGTTCCTATACACAGTTGGTGTATCGCCTCTCATAACATATTTTTTCACAAAGCATGTGTAGATGAGTTGTAAGATAAAACACTTTCTTTAGTTGAATAATTTGTGGGATTCATCATCATATCATTTTTTATCCTCAGTAAATTACTTGTCAAGATAGTCTTAAAACTATATGAACACAATTGTATCCCTTCTACCTATCAAGATCACTAGTATATTTAGGATATGAAGAGGGGATCCAACCAATAATATAGAGGTACATCTTAGCAATGAATATCAAGAATCCTAAAATACTCTCCAATAATTCACATGATTATTGAGAATCCCTTTTGCCTTTTTGGTTATAAACCATAATGAAAACATGTACCTTTTTTAAAAAAACTATACTAATTGAAATTTTACTCTTTAATCCTAGATTCCTCCTATTATTTTACTTTATTTTCTTAAAGAGTTTTGGTTTTATATCATTGCTCAAAAATATTCTTCTCCTTGTTACTAAGGATATTGTTATGTACAAAAAAAATTAGTAATAAGATGAACACCTTCATTAAGTTTTTCTTTAAATATACATTGTTTCTTCAAAGACATCAAGTACAAGATGACTAATTATGTGCCTAAGGTCCTGCCTCTTTCACATCTTAGAGCTATCCTTTACATTCAACATTTCAAAGATATTTCCCTTTCACCTATTTCCCTCATGAAAAAATAACAGAAACATTATGTAGATGACACCAATATGTGTTGGCCCCATGGGCTTGGTAAGTTAGAGGAGTTACAATCATACCTCAATAGACTGAGCCTATTCAATACCTTTACAAAAAGGTGGAATGTAATGACAACTTCTGTTTCTAGAAAAATAGCTAATCATAAGACTTGATGGCTCCCTAGGTCATCATGACTTTTATAGAATCCCCTACACTAATCTATAGCTCAACTTCTTAGTGCATCACTACCCATGTCAAATTATTTTGGTCATTAAAACCTTGGTTGTAAAGGCCTATCATATTTTTCATGAAAACAATGGAAAATCAAAACTTGTTCAATCTTTATATATTCAAACAAATTAGTTGTAAAATTTAATTAAATTTCTTGAGGCATCAACTAAGACAAATCATGTTACAATTCCCATTATATTCAAGCTCAACTTTGAAACCTTCTCTTGTATTGAAAAAATATTTCATAATATAATCAAAATCAATTATATATGAATTCCACTCCTTTCATTTTATCATTTTTTTTGTCCTTTCATTAAATTTATTATTATTTTATTTATTGATTTATTTATTTTAATGTTTATTTATTTGATTTCTCATCATTGACCTTTATGTTCACAATTCTTTAGTTTTGATATTTATCTAGTTTTTTTCACACCTTCTTCCAATATGAATTTAGATTTACCATTTTAATATTTTAGTTTATTTTGATTTCTATTACCATCTTATATTATTTTTAATTGAATTCTTCTCTTTCTCCACAAGATCATATTTCTTAGTGGTCTATTCTCTTTGCTTTTTTAGTCTTGTTATTCTTTTCTATGTTTGGTTCTAAATTTTCTTTATTGTATTTGTTTCAATTTTTTTGGTATTTGTGATTTTTTTCACATTTTATTCTATATGCTTTTTATTTTTTCTTATGCATATTTTGATCTTTTCATTCTTTTTATAATTTTTTTTTAAAAAAAAAAATTGTATATATTGTAATAAGATTTGTAAAAATTATTTTTCATAATATTAAAATGAAAATATATATATATTAAAATTAGATATTTTAATATTCAATTATCAATACATAAAAATATTTGTCATAAAAGGATATATTATTTCTTAAGAAAAATATTATATTTAATATCAATATTAAAGAACAATATATAAGAAGTATCATTTTCCAAAGCAAAAATCAATTAAAATGAAAAAAATATAAATCTTCATTAAACCTAAATAAAAACCATAAAATAATTTTATATGAAAAATGTTAGATTAAGTACTATTTCAATAATGGTAAATTAATTATTTAAATTATTTTTAGTATTAAAGATATAAAATTTAAATTGTGGTTCTATTAAAAAAAAAGAATTTGTAGTTTGTGGATAAATTTCTCATTTTCTTTTATTTTAATAGTCATACTTTCTTAGAATTAATATTAACTTCTCTATGAGGTAAGACACTAGAATGGTAAATTATGAGCCTCTACTCGTACTTGATTAATAATAATTAATCTTTGCCTTGGCTTCTTAGGAATGAAAAAAATAATTTAATTCTATATGATAAATAATGAGTATATAACATTAGTTATGTTATCAAATCATCTTTAAAATATATTTATTTGATATATAATACTAACAATATACATCTCAAATATATAGATATTATATATTAGCTGTTACTTCAAAATAAATATCTAATAATTATATTTCTATTTCTATTTTTTATGTATCTATTTATATGTAAATAATACATAGTAAATAAACATTGTAATTATATCAATATAATTTATTAATTTTTTATGTTAATATTTAAATTTAAGTATTGTAATTATATGTATAGAGAGAGATAATGAATAAAAGTTTTTATAATAATGAACATTGTCTGACCTGCATCATAATTTTAATAAATACACTTTAAATTGATGTCAAAATCGAATTAATAATAATGCATCGAATCATTAAATAAAATAAAATATATGTTTTTAACGATTTCTAGTTATTCGCCAACCAAAAACAGTTATGAAACTAAATTCACTAAATCCACACGTAAGCATAAAATTCGATTCAGGTCCTCATCTTGTAGAATTATATTAAACGATTTGTGCAACATTTTACCCGACATGGATGAGATGGTGAAAAAACAAGATTAATGTTTCAAATTTATCAGACCGCAGCCCTTGGAGATATCTTTATATCAACATTGTTTTCGTCGTTCCTAAGTAGATGGCGGGCTTCCATATTTACAGGAGTAGATGAAAGAGATGGAATAGATTCTAGAACCGCACAGCCGGCGGCCATTGGTCCGCAATGAAGTCGGCGGCGTGGTTAATTTCTCCTCATTGTTTGGAATACAAGTTGGCAGGTGTGGCCCACCACTTTGTTGAGTGGGAGTAGCCCTTGATTTACATACTGTTCTATGGAGTCCGCAAAATGCCTTATTTAAGGTAGTCATTAATTAACTCGAACATATCATGTTTTTTAATCAAAGCAGCAGCAAGAGGCTGTTGTACTTAAGAGTGTTTTACGATTAGATTGTTTCAATGTTTTGGATCACATTCTATGATATATTATCAGGATGAAAGATAGAGATCGTGAGGGTGTTGGTCTGTGGAACAATCCGAAAGCAAGTCTAAAGGGCCAACACACTAGACACATATATTCAACGCATTAACAACATAGTAACAATGCACTAAAAGAGACTGGTACTACAAGTCTAGATGAAATAGTACTCGGATCTACTTATGTGAAAAATAAATGTCTCAAATCGACTAAGCCATCAACTATTTTCAACATTTTGAAATATCATCTTGGGACAAGCCCTGACAAAAGCTACAAGCTTTAACCAAAAACAAAAATGAGGCACCAAAGTGACCTCTTTTAAACTTCCAGCAGTCACCTAGTCATGAGGATGAAACAAACTAAAAGATATATCATTATACTTAAAAGTGAGAAAACTAACAACACACTAGCAACTGCCCACAAAAGAAAGTTCAAAAATTCTTTGGAGAGGACAAGCCTAACAAAGATCTTGTACACAATAATGACCTTGCTACCATTTAGAACACCAACTCCACTCTCCCTTCCCACCTCAATAGAAAAGAGGTCCACCTTAATAGAAACAACAAGCCAAATGAGAAACACCATAGAGAAGCCTTAAAACCATGAACCACCAATCTTCTTATAGCAGAGAGCACAAAAATCTATAGCAACTGAAGCCCAAAAGGGCCTGCACCAAAAATGTCCACCTCAATAGGAGAGATGATAGCCTCCAGCTTCACAATAGAAGTCACCACCTCAATAGGGGACTCATCCACCTCCATAATAACTGTGAAAGAGGAAGTCATCCAAATGTACCAAACCCACTAAAACCATTCCTTATTCATCACTATTTGGGCTAGGAGGAGCCAAACAAGGGAACCAAGAAGCAATGACCTTGACATCATTCAATAGATTTGCATGCTCACCGCTAGTGAGGAATGAGAACAAAGCAAGGAATTGGAACTTATCATGTTCATTATATTCAAAATTTCAATTAATTCATTTTGTTATTTAATAAATTAATAAAGAGGAACATTCACCATCTCCTCACATATGACCTCTTATACAATTAAAGGCATAGTTTATAAAGTATTATGATTTCATATATGGTTATAAGAAGAGGAACATGTTGAAGAGATTCAAGAAGTAGATTGGGATTCAAAGGCTGATAGGCTTTTGAAGGTATAATATTTTGTAAACATAATCATTGATATGGAGGAGTATTTTGAGTATGACAATGCAAAAAATTCTGAAGGGGCTAGGAGAAGATAACAAGATGATATTGTATGGTTGACACTTTGAAGAAACAATTCGATCATGCGGACAATAAGCTTGATTTGTTGAAGAAGATTCAAAGGTTGAAGAAAGAAGGAAAATGTGTTTAAGAATATACAAAGGAGTTCTAGCAAGTCCTCATCAAGATAGGTTATGCAAAAGGTAGTAGTTAGAAGGTTTGCCCTAACCTTAAAGGATTAAGGACAATAATTTAAGAAGAACAAAGTCTAGTTAGAATGAAGGATGATGTAGATCTATCTACACTATTAGAAGTGTAATGTTGTTTAAGTGATTTTTTGCTTCTAAGTTTTGCTCCATGTTACTACTGGTTTTACTTCACTTTGGGAGGGGGACTAGTTTAATAGCTTCTTAGATTCTTATATTTTGAATTGTATATTAATCTTTTGCCTGTATAGGCCATTTGAGATCTTAAATATAAATTTCAAATAATTATTTGATCTATGTTTTCCAATCTCATTTTTTTCCTTAGTGTGAGATATTTAGAGGCTAAGATTATTAAAAAATTCTATTTCAAAGTGCCTTTTTCATACGTAAGCACTTCACTCAAAATTCCACCACATACCCTCATAGTTCACCTAGAAATGCGTATACATATGGAAAAATGCCCCAAAATTAATAATCTATTGTGGAATCAAGCTCATTGCTCTTGTAATATGATTTTAGAATTTGATTTATACATTATCAATAGTGAATATGAGATCTTCAAAAGATTTCATTATTTATTTTTTCTTTGAATATTATTCTTATTTCTTATTAATTTTAGGTGACCTTTTCTATATCATTAAGGCTTTGTAAACATTAAATGTATCTTAATATTATTTAATTCAATATAATAATGTAATGTAATGTTGTGTGTGTGTGTGTGCGTCTGTGTGTATACATGTATACATATGTATGTATGTATGTACACACACACACACACACACATATATGTATGTATGTATGTATGTATGTATGCATACATATATATGTATATATGTATGTATGTATACACATGTATATATATGTATGTATGTATGTATGTATGTATACATATATATATATATATATATATATATATATATATATATATATATGTATATATATATATATGTATGTATACATATATATATATATATATATATATATATGTATACATATATATATATATATATATATATATATATATATATATATGTATACATACATACATATATATATACATATATGTATATATGTATATATGTATATATATATACATACACACACACACACACACACACACACACACACACACACATATATATATATATATATATATCGATATATATAGATACACACACACACACACACACACACACATCGCTAGCAAGCTAACTAATTCATTAAAACAGTTAATTTTATTTTCAAATTGATTAAATATATCAATATTATTTATTAATTTTTAATGTTTATTTTAAATTTAACTATTATAGTTATTGATTTGATGATTATATATGTGTATGTGTGCACGCGCGTCTACACACATATGTATGTATATGTATACATACACATATATAGATATGAGTATACACATGTGTATATTTATATGTGTATATATGTATATAAACATATGTATACACACACAACTATATACATACATACATACATACATATATAGACATAGACATAAATCTATGTATACATACATACACACCTATATACATACATATAGATTTACATACATACATACATACATATATATCGCTAGAAGGCTAATTAATTAATTTTATTTTCAAATTAATTAAATATATCAATATAATTTATTAATTTTTAATGTTTATTTTTAATTTAACTATTATAGTTATTGATTTGATTATTATATGTGTGTATGCATCTACAAACACACATATGTACGTATATGTATACATACACATATATAGATATGAGTATACACATGTGTATATTTATATGTGTATATATATGTATATAAATATATGTATACACACACAGCTACATACATACATACATAAATACATATATATATATATATATATATATATATATATATATATATATATATATATATATATATATATATATATATATATATATATACACACACACACACACACACACACACACACACACACACACACATATATAAACACACACATAAATCTATGTATACATATATACACACCTCTATATATATATACATACATTAATACAGATATCAATGTTTGTGTATATGCATTTATGTATGTACACAAACACACACACATATGATATTAATGGCTTTCTACATTCCGGTAGACGTGGGCATAAGAAGCATTCAGACAGGATATAGGGTTCAGTGGGGGAGTGAACACACCTCCATCTATAGTAGGCCTAGGAGAGCGGGCATAAGGGGGATGTTGGTACAAATAGAGGGAACAAAGCAACAAACAAATAGACTTGTCGACCTGTGACTGGGTCTACTATAATGATTCTCTTAGGAAGCGATCCACCCATGGTGACTATAGGAAGGGAAATGAATGGACCAATAGTTGTCTATAGAAATGGGGGGTCTCCCTACCTAAAGTTTGCATGTTATGTCTAGAATTAACAAAGATAGGATAGTGTAACCAACAACTTCCTGTCGAAATGAAATGAAATGGATAGGGGAAAATAATAGTAATTTAAATATATATATATATATATATATATATATATATATATTATAATAATAATAATATGGTCGAGATATGAAGAGATAATTAATAAAAGTTGTAACAATAAAAAATATTTTTCTAACTTAAACCATAAGTTCAATATACACACTTTTAATTGATGTCAAAATATATCCACACAATAATAATATGGTTGAGATATAATAGAGATAATGAATAAAAGTTGTATTAATAAAATAAAATAATTCTAACCTAAACCATAAGTTTAATCTATACACTTTTAATTGATTGATAAGCAAGAGGAAAGTTAAGTGTGCTCAAGCTAGAGTAGTACTGGGATGGGTGACCTCCCAAGAAGTTTCAGTGCTTCACCCCTGTGAGCATCACCTAGATCCAGTGAGTGCTAAGTGTTCCATTTATTCTTATGAGAGATGGATTCATGTTGAATCACTATTCATGAAACATGGGTCAATGAGTTTGACTCAAAATCACATAGTTAAATCCTAATAGCAATATCATAGCTTTGAATTGATGTCAAAATCATTTTAATAATAATATCACATCGAACCATTTAATAAACAAGAGTTGTGTATAGTAGGAGTCCCTACCTTATGTAAAGAAATTAGATAAAGTAGACGGAAAGATGAAGTGTACAACAAACAAGTAGATGACTTCAATGATTTTGTAAAGAGTGAAATTTATCTAATGTTGAAAATAAATGTTATATTTTCAAGATTCAATGTTGAAGAGTCATATAACAATAAAATATTTAATGGACATGCACCTAACTTGTTGATGCTCCCTTGTACCCATTGTGCTATCATAAATCCAATTTATTGTAAGCATTGTTTGTTATGTGTGATAGAATAGGCTTTCGTGATCCTTCAATTTTTTGGCTAGATATTTAGAAAATATGTATGTGGCAACAATTGATCTTGCATAGGCAACAAGAGTAATGAATTGAGCTACAAGATTATAGTCATAGTCTATGTTCGAAGAATGAGTCAAAATGAAATAGAATTGCAAAACAAGATTATTATAATAAATAGTAACAACGAAGTGATTTTCCAATGTGGTTGGTAGATATTTTAGATATCTCTATGTGCCATTTCCTATGTGTTATCCATGCAAGATGAATGAATGGAGCTATAAAAGTATTGACATAGTAAATCCTTAAACAATACAATAAAAACAAACCAAAATAGCAAAGGTAGAATTTTTTGAAGTTTGTGTGAAAGTTTGTGCATGTCAATATAAGATTTTATTTTCAAACATAAGGCGTATAACTATTGGTGTCTTAATTCCTCCTCGCCACAATCTTGTAGCTAGGAGAAATTAATGTGTATCTCTAATCGTGGGACTATTGCAAGGATAAGTTGACTGTCACCTTTAAAGTTATATTAAGATTTAACTAACTTCATCTATTAATTCAAATTTTATTTTACTTTAAAAATAATACAAAATTTTAATTTAAAAAAAATAAAACCTTAAATAAAATATTATTTAATAAATTGTTTACATTTGTTTCAAACATAGAAATTTATTTTATATAAAATACATTCATTTCAAAATAAAATAAAAATTTGACAAAATTGTATAATATGTACTTTAAATAGAATTTATCATACATTAATTAGATTAATTTAAAAGAATAGATTAATTTTATTATTATTTATTCATTACTATAATTAACATTTAAAAGTATATAACAACATTGGAGTTACTATATCTTAAATAGCTATTAGAAATATATATATGCTTTCATAAAATTTAAACTTTAATTTATTTTTAAAACTTTTGATTTCTTAAAAACTAATAACTTTCAAGAAGAATTTGTTTAAAAATAAAAAATTATAATACTTCATAATAACTTGTAGACTTACTTGGTAATGAATGTAATAATTGATATTTAAAACTTTCAAGTGGTACTACAAAATACATTGATTTATATTTATAAATTATCTAAATTGTGCAAGGACAGTGAAACATTTATGAAACATTTATGAAAGGGAAAATGTACATTTATGTAAGGCACAAAGTACTGACAATGAGTAAACTATATTTGTTTCTTGTGTATAATAAAAATTGAACTTTATAATAATATTAACAATGCATACCAAAATTTAGTATTTTTTTACTTGTAAAGTCATTTAAATCATTGGAAAATTTCAAAAGAACCAATCATGGGAACATTAAAAAATAGACATAATAAAATATTTTAGCAATACTATACTCTAAACTATGTTTTTAGAAGTTAAAAAAAAAAAATTAATAGCTAGAAATGAGGTGAAAACTATAGTCCAAACTATATGTGTTTAATGATTTCGAATTGTTCGCTAACCGAAAACAGTTAAGAAACTAAATCCACACCTAAGCATCAAATTCAATTCAGGTCCTCCTTTTGTAGAATTATATTAAACGCTTTATGCCGCATCTTACCCGACATGGATGAGATCGAAAGGAAACAAGGTTAATGCTTCAAATTTAATAGACCGCAGCCCTCGGAGATCAACAATTGTTTTCGTCCTTCGCAAGTAGAGGGTCGGCTTTACAGATGAAAAAGATGGAATAGATTATAGGACCATAGAGCTGGTGTCCATTGGTCCACAATATAGTCGGCGGCGGAGTTAATGTCTCCTCATTGTTTGGAATACAAGCTGGCAGGTGTGGCCCACCGCTCTCGAAATGTTCAGCGGGAGAAAGGAAAGGAAAGGAAAGGAGGTTTTATCGTCCACGACACTATGCCATAGTTTTTAGGTTTACATATGGTGACAGTGATATGGGACTACCTTGTACTCTTTTTCGAGAGGCGCTTGGCGCTACAAACGAGGCATACATACCCTACCCTCCAGTGGGATTTGAACTTGTGACCTCTCTTTCAAGAGTACAAGTTCTCCACCACTAGGCCAACTCAGGAGTAGTCCTCGATTTACATACTACTCTACCGAGTACCCAAAATGACTTAATCATTAACTAATTGGATCATTTCATGTTCATTATATTTGAATTTTCAATGAATTGATTTTGTTCTTTAATAAAATAAAGAACATTCGTGCTCTTCTCATGAATGATCTCTTCAATATTTATTTATGCCTACTGGAAATAGGAATAAAGGAATGGTTTATAAAGTATTCATGTGTGGTTATAACAAGAGGGGTATGTTGAAGAGATTCAAGAAGTAGATGCGGATTCATAGGCTGATAGGTTTTTCAGAGTATATATTTTTTGGAACATGATGAATGATATGGCAGAGTATTTTGAGTATGAAGATGTAGAAGATTTCCAGAGGGTCATGTTTGAAGAGACACGAAGAAGATAACAAGATGGGATTGTATTGTTGACACATTGAAGAAATAATTCATTTATATGGACATTGAGCTTGATTTGTTCAAGAAGATGCAAAGGTTGAAACAACAAGAAAAATGCGTTGAAGAATATTAAAAAGAGTTCTAGCAAGTCCTAATAAGAATAGGCTATGCAAAAGCTAATAAGAAGAAGATTGTCCCTAACCTTAAAGAATTATGGACAATAGTTCAAGAGGATCCAAGTCTAGTTAGAATGAAGAATGATCTAGATCCATCTCCACCATTAGAAGTGTAAATTTATGTTTTGCTTCTAACTCTTGTCCCATGTTTCTACTAGTTTTAGTTCACTTTAAGAAAGGGGGAGGAGGTGTGGAGGGATGATTTTATACCTTCCAAATTCTTATATTTTGACTTGTCTATATATGCCATCTAGGATCTTAAATATAAATTTCAAATGATTATTTGATCTACTTTTTCCAAGTTCAATTTTTTCTCAAGTGTGCGATATTTAGAGGCTAAGATTACTAATAAAGTCTATTTCAAAGTGTCTTTTCATATGTAAGCACTTCCCTCAAAATTCTTCCTCATACCCTCATAGTTCACTCAAAATGCATATACATTTGAAAAATATCCCATAATTAATAATTGATTGTGAAATTAAGCTCATTGCTCTTGTAATATTATTTTAAAATTTTATTTATTATATGATCAATAGTGAATATGAGATCTTCAAAAGATTTCATTATCTTGTTTCTCTTTGAATATTATTTTTATTTCTTATTAAATTTAGGTACCTTTTTATATATTATTAAAGGTCGGTCGACATTAAAACTATCTTAACATTATTTAATTCAATATATATATAGATCGATAGAAAGTTTATTCACCTCATTAATAACAAGATTGCTTCAAATTTAGTGGACCACAAGCTTCGGAGATATCGCAGAAAAAACAACGAACACATCATTCTTCTCTGAAGCTTACTTGGCCGGCTCTACACCTACGGATTAGCCGAGAAAAATGTTGTGCGGGTCGCAGTTGTATTACCCGACACGCGTGACCCACCGCTGCTGCAGTAACTTATGCCGTGGTTCAGGCTAATGATTTGGTGGCATAAAAAATTAGACATTCAAATACGACTGCATACAATTTAAAACATATGGTGTTACATGCAGCCTCCGCTCCTGATCCTAACCGCTCCCTACCATGATTGAAAGTTCATTATCGTCCCTCATAATTGTCCCTTTCCTATTGGAACTACACTCAAATATTAGATTCCTGCACGCCAATATGAAAATGCCTCCCTTGACGTTTCCCTCTTGAGAGAAATATAATACGGATCCTTTAAATATAAAGATCAGCGGATAAATTTCATATATTAATCATCAACTTAATTATTCTCCTTGTGCGGTGCAGGGCTGTACCGTTACAGAGTGGGTGACGTGCTCAGAGTGACCGGATTTCACAACTCGGCACCGCAGTTTCAGTTTGTGTGCCACAAAAATGTGATGCTGAGTATTGACTCGGATAAAACTTACAAGGTGGTGCTCCAAAACGCGGTAGACAAAGCAACGAAGCGTCTGGAGAGTTATGGTACACGAGCTACGCTGACGTATCTTCTATTCCTCGTCTTTACGTCCTCTTTTGGGAGCTCAACAGTGCAACTCGTGAGGAATTGCCTTCTGAGGTGTTACAGCAGTGTTGTCTTACTGTGGAAGAGAATTTAAATTCAGTATACAGACAAGGAAGAGCTGCGGACAAATCTATCGGTCCTCTGGAGATAAAAATAGTGGAAAGTGGGACGTTTGAGGAATTGATGGACCATGCACTAAGCCGAGGGGCGTCTATCAATCAATACAAGGCACCCCGCTGCGTGAGGTTCGCTCCAATAGTCGAGCTGCTCAGTTCGAGAGTCATGTCGTCTCATTTCAGCCCCAAATGTCCCAAGAGGACACATGCACGCACCAACTGGGATACTTCTCCCAATTTATTCTAACTTTATCATCTCATGCGATTCATAATATGGGGAGCTCTTTTAGATCAGAAGAATGTTTGATCCTACCGTGTATAATCTACCATAAAAGTAAGAAAGATATTTGATGCAGGTAGTGGTGTGATTATACGAGGTGTTCTGAATCGAAAAATGACTCTGCATAAATAAATTTTTACTCTATGATTTCTGCTAAATACAAAACCAATTTACGTTATTCTTAATAAAGAAATTCCTCTATTTAGAGCTTTACATTTAACAAATTGCATGAATATTATTTAGTTTTTAATTTCTTTTTGAAATTTTAGTTGTTAAATATTAAATAAAAATAGTTTTGTTTTTGGAAGATTATTATGTCATTTGTATTCTATATTGTTTAATGCAAATTTTTCATTTTTTAAAGATAAATATCATATATATCAACTAAATTGTTAATGCATGATTTTTGCAAGGATATAAATATAAAACTATTTTAGGTTTTTTTTGTTTTAAGAGTGCTTTTATTTCGATATATGGAGATTCTAATTTTGAAAATTGCATACTAATGCTAAAGAGACATATACTAAGTGATTTATTTTTAAGTTGTTGTATATGTATTTTACATTGTTTTATGTAATATTAAAAAAAAATTTAAAATGTGGTAAATATCATTTTTCTTGATATGTGGAATCATAATTAGCAAATCAAAAAACTTGTGAAGTTATAAAAGTTCATTGATGAAGAGTATTATATTTTTATCATTTAAATTGTAACTATTTTTTCAAAATAGAAGGAAATGACTTGATTTGTGTTTTCGATAAAGATTGCAATGGGAGGGCTTCAACCCAAATAATGAAAAATAGATTACAATGTAGAACATCAGACCAAACTTTGTGTTAGTACAACAAGGATAGTCATGAGAGATGGATTCATGTTGAATCACTACTCATAAAACATGGGTCAATGAGTTTGACTTAAAAACTACATAGTTAAACCATAATAGCAATATCATAATTTTACTTGTTCTACAAATTATCTCCTACTTATCAAAATTAATAGTTTAGTATCATCAAGTTTCTAAGTTATCTAACATTAGTATCATTATTATCTATACTATTCTATATCATCATCCAAATGTAAGAAAATAGTAAAAGTACAAATCTGTGTCACCTTTCAGGCTAACTTATCAAAATGACTGAATTGAATATTTTTTTATCTAAAAGTCAATTTTTTTCAAACATATGATCTTTGATAAATTTATTCTAACTAAGTTATATATGTTCTCACACTTTTCCAATTGGAAATGTCTATTAAATGAATTTTTTTAATACTAGTTAGCATCCAATTACCAAAAAAAAAGAATTATTTCAGAAAACTAATGTTTTAATAAGTCTTACTTATTTTTATGATTTTTTTTAATAACATATAAACATCATTTTATAGAGCTCAAATTCAAGAACATTCACATATTAAGTTCATAGTGTTTTAATTAGATGTAGTATTTTGTAATTAAAAAATTTTGCAAGTATCTATTTTAACACTCAAGAAGATGTCAATTTTGAGAAAGAAAAAATATTAAATCCAATAAATTAAAATTAAAAATTAGATGACGTTCTAGTGGAGAGAGTCCTCTTTCAGAATCTATAAGTTTTCTTTTGGTTGGAATAGAATTATTTTAAAAATTGTAGTGGGAGATAAAAACTATCAATTTAAATGAGTTGAAGTTTGAATCGTTATAAAAGAGAAAATATAGGTCTAAAGCCAATTTTTATTTTTGATTGTTCTAGCTACATATGTTATCTATAACATAGTATGAGATGAAAGGGAAATAAGTTTATTTCAATGTAGTTTTGTGGTGGGAACTAGGCCCTTGATTTCCAACATTTTTCAGCAACTAAAAAGTTATCATTAAAAATAAGAAAATATATAATTTCTTATTCCAAATAACTTTTAAAAATTATAATCCTAAACTTCATCCATTTCTACACATTTTATTAGTTTACTCCATTTCCAAATTCTAAATAGTAATACTAGTTTTATGTCATTGAAGGTGAACAATTATACTTTTGGTAACTTTTTCCTTATTGAAGGAATCACAGAGTCATAGTTCATCTTGTTAAATCACAACAAAAAAATATACATAGTGTAAATTATAACAAGAACAACCATACAAAAGATAAGAGTTAAAATTAAGTCCAGAGAAAGGTAAATTAATTATCAACAAAATTCTAGATAATCTACCAATTCTTTGGGAAATAATAAACATCCTTGTGTTTTTCTTCCTTGCCTCCTTCCTCATCCTAATTTTTCTAATAACCATGCAAAAGAAAATAATCCTTTAAATGTTTCTTATTAACCTATAGAGAGAAGATAGAGAAATATTAAACTTCTATTTAGTATATGTTGGATTGATAAAATTATCTAGAATAGCCACTCTTTTTTGGGAGTTCCTTAATTTGATTCAACATATCATTATCCTTTCCAAAGTCCATCTTAAAAGAAGGATAATTATTTATCATACAATCCCTATCATGAAGAATAGGGGTATTACACAATATTCACCATTTTCTCGAAATCATCTAGGTTTACTATGATCTCGAGAATTTATCATCTTCCATTTCATCTAACTCATCAATCCTTTTCATGATCCTCATCCTCTGAGTTTTAAATGGTTTCATTATATTTAGGTTCACATCCAAGGTTTATTTAAGGGACCACCTCCTCTTTAGTCATTTTCCCTTTAAACTCATTCTTATTCCTAAAATGGGTTGACATGTGTTCACTAGAACTCATCTTATATTTTTTTTCTCATAGCCACCATATTCTCAGCTTCTTTAATTATACCACCCTCCTACTTATCCTATCTCTCAAGATCAATTATATTCCTTTTGGTTCTAGAAATAGTTTTCCTAAACTTGGGAGGGTTAGATTTTCTAGCCAAAGATTTATTTTATGTTGTGGTAGTATCAAGTAGGTTATCCTAAGAAGAGATTTTAGGAATAGATGGAGGATAAACATTGTCTTTTTATTTCTCTTAATATTAGAATTCGATCTCTCAACGAGAGCATTTCTTCCTACAAATTCATTATTTACTATTGTGCTTTGAGTTTTTGGCCTTTTAAATTGGGTGTATGTAATTAAATAGCCACTTAATTAAAATTTATTATACACATATTGATGTAACACATTAATTTATAAATGATGTAGGGAAGGAGACTCACCCTTGGTGATACTATTTATTAAAGAAGAGACTAGATAAGAAGGACATTAATTTTATCATGATGCCTAAATATAGTTCAAAATAACAAAATAATATCCTTGGAAGAAAATAAAATAACTCTCTATAATAATGTTTTTCTTGACATAAAGATACACTAGAGATTAATAAAATGGAAGAAAAGATGGCTCATTTTGTTTCAATTACTTGAGCTATCACTAGATTGTCACTTTCCTCAAAAAGAGTGTTCAGATAGATTTTGTAATCCCCAATAGTCTTTCTCTCTCATATATTTTCCCATTTGCACTTCAAATCTATTGCCCCGACTAGTCCAAAAAAAACAAAATACTTAACACTTCTAATAGTCACATTTTCCTTGTGCCATATTACATGAATTCATAGAAATGGCATTGTAAAAACCATTCATATCTTGACTATACTTGGTTAGCCCTTCTTTTGTAAACTAGTCCTAAAGCTCTCTATTTTACAAAAAATCTTGACAATCCCTCTCCTTCACTTACTTAAGAAGCCCACCCATTATTATAAAATCATTGAAATTAGTTTGGATCTCTATTTCTATTCTTCCAATAGGATCATTGTATGTCAAATTGTAATAAAAAAATTGGTTGTGTCTTTTGTTACTCAACTAATGAAGCTTGTTGAAGAAAAATACATGTCCACTTGAAATTAACATATTGTATTGCCCCTCCCCTTGAGAAACCCACTGATTGATTTGAACTTGATGTTCACCACTCTGATAGAGTTTCCTGTAAATATTATGCATTCTTCCACGAACAATCTCTGTCTTCTTTAGTAGGAAAAGCTTGGAAGTTAAGGAAGATGAGGATGATGAGAAAGCCAAGAGAATCTATAGGTTCCAATTAGATGACAGGCTGCATGTGTTCCTAAGGAAGCCAAACTCCTTGATGAGAAGAAATAATATGGCTTAACCTCATTTTGTGTTGTTTTCTTAACTACTTTTATGATGGTGAATCTTTTTTCCTACATGCCCAATATTATTTTTTATATGGACTTTAATAGTGTTAGCTTTTGTTTAGTTCTATTGTTCTTCCTAGTTACTTGTATGACACTATTGAATATAATTTTTTTGACAAAAAATAGGAAAACTATTGTAGGTAATAAATATATATATATCAAAGGGTGGCCTATGTGCTATTTTTAATCTTGGCCATTGAGTTGTCTACTAGCTCATAGTGTTTCCTTCACTATGGTTTTTTCTATTGGGACAATCACCCATTTTTTACTACTGTTAACTTCAAAAACCTATTGTGATTGCTAGGATCTATAGATTTTTTAAAAGATATTTACAATAATATTTACAATTTTTGAAGGCTATATAAACATTATTTGATTTATTTATATGAGTTAGGATAAAAAATTTATTTTAGTTGGCTTGTCAAATTCACAATCAAATAAGAGGTATATAAATTTTATTGAATATGTGTTAGAAACAATAGTCCACCAAGATAACTAAGAGGGGGGGTGAATCAGTTATCCAAAAATTAAAACATTTATCTTCTTTAAAAAAAATTAACCATTCAACCAAAGTAGACAACAACCATACAAAGATGCACATAGAAAATTACACCAGATACGTTGTCTAGGGAAACCCTTGATCAAAGGAAAAACCCTGGTGGGGATGATGCCCACAAGATGATGAATGAATATAAATATTCCTTGTTAGAGATTAAACCCTATTAGGATTCCATTACAACATTTAGTACAATGAATCCCTATTAAGATATTCCAACCCTATTAGGATTTATGGTACAATGTATGCAAGAAGATCCCACTGCTCAAACATGCAATTTCAACTACAAGAAGAGCTCACTACTCAAACAAGTAATTTACTAGTATCTTCTTCTTTCCTCTATCCTTTCCCCTGTCTTGTCAATAGACCTTTTAGACTAGGTCCCAAACCTTGGATCCAAATACCAAACCTCGGATCACTTAGTAAAACCTCGACAATGAAGATTCTTTCACTTTTGCACTGCTCTACTCAACTTCACATCCACACTCTCTATTGTTTTCCAAACATTCAAAATTCACATTCATCCATACCATGATAAAGGAAAATATCCTTCCTTTATACTGAGTCCATAAAAAAATTCCTAAGCTAGTTGTTAGTCCTTCTCAATTAATTATTATAAGACCTTACTAAGAAACACATTACACTTAGTGATAACCTTAATCTTCTACTTTGTAACTTGAATAACTCTACGTACAAGCAATATTATGACAAGTGAGCTTAGCCATGTCATCCTCAAATGTCTTTTTCATGTCTTCAACGTTGATCCTTAAGATATCAACTCTGCTAAGAGATATAATAAGTTTACCAGAACATGCCTTCGTAAACTCTATCTCAAAACAAATATCACCAAAACTTACATAACTTCTTCTAGACTTCTCCTTTCTACTTCAAATGTTAACTACATATACCAGATACTCCAAAATATCTTCTATAACCTTGGGTGGTTATCATGCTCAACTAGCCATGTGTACCAACTTAATCTTTTCACTATTCTTTTGTTAGATACCACATAAGACATCAAACATGCTATGTGACATCAATGAAAAACTCAGTCATTAATGTAACATATCATCAAACCAATCTTCCAATAATTTTGCCAATCTTCCAACAATCTTCCACTTTGGCATTGATGGCAACATAGATGAAAAACATCTAGTTCCAAGAATACCAACATAACACAAACAATCTTCAAATCCTCTTCATCAATCATGCTCCCCCATTGATATGCCTCAATGTTCTTATACCAAACTATTATTTCAAGTTCATGCCAAAATCTCCCCCATACTCATGCTGAACATCTTCTGAACTTAATGTTTTTCATGCCAATATCTCCCCCATTGCCATCAATGTCAAAGGTTTCTACAACCAACATCTCTACATCAAACTTTGCAACAACTGATACTTACTAGCTCAAGTGTCAAAAGACACTATTTAGAACAATATCAATAAGAGTCCTAGATGACTCTGTCCATCATGGATACTCCCCCATACATGAAGCATCAACATGCAGTCCAGACAAAGAATGGTGCTCTGTTACCCTGGACTAATTGACTCTTGCATCTTCTATGCTGATGCAGGAAGGGCATAACTCCAAACATACCTCACAAATACTCAAAAGTCTCTTTGGGAAGAGGCTTAGTGAATATATTTGCAATAAACTCTTTTGTGCTCACATACTCGAATCTAATTTCCTTTTCTTCAACTTTTTCTCTCAACATATGATACTCGATAAAAATGCACTTCGTCCTCGAATGCAACACTGAATTCTTAGACATATTTACCATGCTTGTTTTATCACAATGTATAACAACAGGTTCAGTAAACTCTTATATCCTTTAGCATCTGCTTCATCCAAATTAATTGATTGTAATTATTTGCTGCAACAACACACTCTACTTCTACTATACGTTGAGATGTACAATCCTACCTCTTGCTTAACCAAGAAACCAATCTTCCTCCAAGAAAGAAAGTTCCTCCACTCATGGTCTTTTTGTCATCCATATTGCCTACCCCATCTACATCAATATAAGCACATAGAGTAAAATCAGTAGATCTATCATACCATAATCCAAACTCAGATGTTCCCTTTAGATATCTAATTATCCTTTTCACCAGTGCATAATGTGCTTCTCTCATATCAGCCTAGAATCTTGCAGCAATTCCAAATGTATTTTCTATATTTGGCCTTGTGTGAGTCAGATATTGTGATCCTCCAATCACAGATTTATACTTCTTTTGCTCAACGTTAGGTGTGTCATCCTTAGTAGATAACTTGTGTCTACTTACCATAGGTGTTCTAATAGGTTTACATGTTTCCAAACCAAACCTTTTCAGTAAATCCTTCAAGTACTTAGTCTGAGAAATAAAGATTCCTTCTTTATTCTGTACAATCTACTATTGTAGGAAATATTTCATCTTTTCTATAATACTCATTTAAAATTCTTTTATCGTTTCTTTTGCAAACTTCTTACTTTCTTTTCTATATTTGAGCTTTTTCAAATGCTTGTCCAACCTCACATACTAGGTTATGGGTGCTTGCTTTAATCCATACAATGCTTTCCTCAGTCTGCATACTATGTCCTTGTCATCTATCAAAGGACATCCTTCAGGTTGCTCAATGTATACCTCTTCTTCAAGTTCTCCATTCAAAAATGCTAACTTGACATCCATCTAATACACTTTGAATTTCTTCCATGCTACATAGGCTAAGAATAATATTACAACTTTTGTTCTAGCCACTAGAGCATAAGTCTTCTCATAGTCTATTCCTTCTTGCTATGAGTACCCTTTACATACTAGTCTTGCTTTATTTCTCACAACTTCTCCTTGCTCATTCATTTTGTTCCTGAATACCCATTTAGTTCCTATCACATTCTTATCTGTTGGTCTAGGGACCAATTCCCATGTCTCATTCTTTAAAATTTTATCCAATTCCTTTTTTATAGCTTGCTTCCAATAATCATCTTTACATGCTTCATCTGCATTCTTTGGCTCAACTTCAGATATCAAACAAAGTTCTTCATTCACTCTACTTCTTGTCATCACACCTTTATCTTTTCTCCCAATGATGTATTTAGATGGGTGATTCTTTATCATGTTCTTTCCTAAAGTAGGAGTTGTTATCTCAACTCTTGGCTCTATTAAGGGTTGCAAACTTTTTTTCTGCATTTTCTCTTCTTCATTTTGCAAATCATTGTTAGTCTCAAGAAATACCTCATCATTCCTTGGTTTAGTAACAACATCATCATTTGAATTGTAATCAACTATTCTTTCTTATACTCTAAATTTCTCATCAATTCTCACATTTGCACTTTCCATAATAGTTACCAAAGTTGTTTCTTCTGATACATGCTTTTTCATTAACCAATTAGACTCATTGACATAATCTTTTAATGATCTTTCCATACTTTGCGTAAACTCTTTACCTTTATCAGAAAGTAGACACTTCCTATCTTTTCTCAATCTCTTAGGACATTTACTTGAAAAATGACCAACTCTTTACATATCCAACAAATAAAAATTTTCATACCTTCAGGTTCTTGTTTTGTAAATAGACCAATTCCTTCCTTTATCTTTATGTCATCTTCTATTCTAGATCTATCTTCGCTTGTGCTACTATTCCCTTGTATACAACAAAAGTATTCTGAATCTGTAAGCTCAATACTATGCTCTTTACACATATCTGATAACTCACCAAGAATTTACATAATTTGTGTGTCAAAATTGTTGCTGTCAGATGTAGGACGATCTTCTCTAAATATGTTTTCCATGGATCTCCCAAAGTTGTTATACTTTTTCTTCAAGGACCTAATGCTCTGATACCAATTGTTAGAAATAATAGTCCACCAAGATAACTAAGATTGGGGGGGGAGGTGTTGAATCAGTTATCCAACAATTAAAATATTATCTTCTTTAAACAAACTTAACCATTCAACCAAAGTAAACAACAACCACACAAAGATGCACATAGACAATTACACCAAATACATTGACTAGGGAAACCCTTGATCAGAGGGAAAACACCAATAGGAAGGATGCCCACAAGATGATGTACTAATATAAATAATCCTTGTTAGAGGATAGACCCTATTATGAGTTTGTTATAGGGTAAAAGCACAAATGTGTGTCACCCTTTTGTAAAGGAAAAAGGCTAACAAAAGTATAATTGTTCACCTTTAATGTCATAAAATTAGAATTATTATTTTGAATTTGGAAATGAAGTAAACAAATGAAATGTGTAGAAATGGATGAATTTTAGGATTATTATTTTTAATAATTATTTGCAAGAAGAATTGATTCATTTTCCTAATTTTTATACATACTTTTTTAATTGTTGAAAATATGCTAAAAATTATGGGTCTAGTTCCCACCACAAAATTATATGGAAATAAACTTATTTAACTTTGATCTTAGACTATGTTATAAATAACATACATAGCTGGAACAATAAAAACTAAAAATTGGTTTTAGACCTATATTTTGTCTTTTATAATGATTCAAATTTCAACTCATTTGAAATTGATAGTTTTCATCTCCCACCACATTTTCCAAAACAAGTCTATTCTAACCAGGAAAACAATTATATATTCTAGAAGAGGACTCTCTCCTCTAGAACACCATATAATATTATTTTTTTAAAATATGATTTATTATTTTTCTTTCGCAAAATTGACATCTTTCGAGTGTTAAATTACGCGCTTGTAGATTTTTTTAATTAAAATATACTATATCTAATTAAAACTCTATAAAATCTATATGAGAATATACTTGAATCTAACCTCTATAAAATGGTGTTCATATGTTATTAAAAAAAATCATAAAAAATAGTAAGAGTTATTGAAATGCCACTTTTCTGAAATAATTTTTTTTTTTTAGTAATTGGATATAAACTAGTATAAAACATGCATTTAATAGACATTTCCATTTGGAAAAGTGTGAGACCATATATAACTTTGTTGGAATGAATTTATCTAGATCATATGTTTCAACAAAATTTCCTTTTAGATAGAAATACCCAAATTCCATCATTATAATTAGTTAGCCTAAAAGGTGACACACCTTTGTACTTTTACCCTACAACATTTAGTATAATGAGTCCATGTTAGGAGACTTTGAATCCCTATTAGGAGGCTCCAATCCTGTTAGGAGTTGTGGTACAATGTATGCAAGAAGAACCCACTGCCCAAACATGCAATTTCTACTACAAGAAGAGCTCACTACTCAAGCAAGCAATTCATTGGTATCTTCTTCTTTCCATTGTCCTTTCCTCTATCCTATCAACTAGACCAATTGCTGTCAGACAATGTAGATTAGGTCATGAACCTCGGATCCAAATACCAAACCTTGGAACACTCAACAAAACCTCAGCAATGAAGTTTCCTTCACTTCTGCACTGCTCTGCTCAACTTTGCATTTTGCACTCTCTGCTACTTTCTAAACATTCACAATTCACATTCATCCATACCATGATAAAGGAAAATGTCCTTCCTTTATATCGAGTCCATAAAAAAATTCCTTTTCTTTAAAAGCATAACCAAAATCCTCTCCAAAATGGCTTCCATAATTCTCTCTAAAACTTTCTCCATTCTTATCAAACATTTTCTCCTTCTCAAATATCTAGTGGAGTTTATTTCAAAATTTGGAGTCTAGAAGATGAATTTATCATGTGGATTTCCTTACAAATGTAAGATAAAATGTCTATTAACTCAAGATACATTATAGTTCATAGATACATTTTGATGTAATTTAGAAATTTATTATATCTCTTATATTTTGTTCTTTAAAATTAATATTGAACTAGTATTTGATATATTAAAAAAATGAAATGAAAAATTATAAGTCTTTTTTTTTTTTTTTTTTTTTTTAGACTACAGGAATCGGTGCAACATGGCCCCCCTATGAACTGCACTGCGCCTGGTAAACTTTTTAACGTGACCGGTAGCCCTGGCGATATAAAAATGATTAAATAATTTCATATAAAAGTAAAGTAAGATTAAGTATCCTAATAATTATTAGATATATAAGTAGTAAAATCGAAATCTAATCAATTCTATTTCAATAATGATAGAACAATCAATTTTATTTATTTTTAGTGTTAATGATAGAAAATTTAAATTATAGTTCCATAAAAAAAAAATGTACTTCATAGATACATTTCTTTTTCTTTTTTTGTTTACTAAGAATACATCATATTTTTATGGAATACTTTTTTAAAATATTTTTTATTCTTCTTAGAAATAATATTAAGTTCTATATGAGGTGAGAGCCTACAATGGTAAATTGAGAGGCTCTTATGTAGGATGTTTTGACATCAAGTCTATTGGAACTTAATTAATAATACTTAATCTTCGCTTTGGCTTCTTAGGGATGAAACAAAGCATAAATTATATATGATACATAAGAAGTAATCTATAACATTAGTTTTTTTATCTAATCATATTTAAAATATATTTATTTGATATATAATACTAACATGTATATCACAGATATATAGATATTAAAAATTTGTTGTTACTTCAAAATATATATCTAATAAACATATTTAAAATAATAATTTTTATTCTATCCATTTATATGTAAATAACACATAATGAATTATCATTTAACTATTATTAAAAATGACTTATAATATATATATATTCTCATTTTCAAATTAATTAAATATATCAATATAATTTATTAATTTTTTATATTTATTATAAATTTAACTATTAAAATTATTGATTTGGTTATATATGTATGTGTTTTCTCTCGATATAACAGAGATAATGAATAAAATTTTTAATAATAATAAACATTTGTCTAACCTACATCATAAATTCAATAAATACAGTTTTAATTGATGCCAAAATCGTTTTACTAATATCGCCACGAACCATTTATTAAACTATATGTTTTTAACGATTTCTAATTGTTCGCCAACGGAAAACAGTTCAGAAACTAAATCTACAGCTAAGCATCAAATTCGATTCAGGTCCTCCTTTCGTAGAATTATATTAAACGATTTGTGCAACATTTTACCCGACATGGATGAGATTGAAAGAAAACAAGATTTGTGTTTCAAATTTAATAGACCGCAGCCCTTGGAGATATCGGAGAAACAACGATGTATGTTATATCAATATAATTTTCGTCCTTGATAAGTAGATGGCCGGTTTTACATATATTTTATTTGGAGTCGATGAAAGAGATGGAATAGATTAGAGGACCACAAAGCTGGCGTTCATTGGTCCGCAATATAGTCGGCGGCGCAGTTAATGTCTCCTCATTGTTTGGAATTCAAGCTGGCAGGTGTGGCCCACCCCTGTCGGAAGGTTGCTCCTAACCTTAAAGGATTAAGGACAATAGTACAAGATGATCCAAATCTAGTAATCTAGTTAGTTTGAAGAATGATCTAGATCCATCTCCACCAATAGAAGTGTAAAGTTGTTGAAGTGTTTTTTTGCTTCTAAGTTTTGCCCCATGTTTCTACCGATGTACCGTTCACTTAAAAGAGGAATAATTTTATACCTTCAAAATTCTCATACTTTGAATTGTCTATTAATCTTTTGTCTCTATATGTCATTTGAGATCTTAAAAATGTAAATTTTAAATATTTTTTTGATCTACTTTTCCAAACTCAATTTTTTCCTTAGTGTGATATTTAGAGGCTAAGATTATTAAGAATGTCTAAATCAAAGTGTCTTTTCAGACATAAGTACTACCCTCAAAATTCCTTCCCCTAACCTCGTAGTTCATTTAGAAATGCATATACATATGGACAAATGTCCCAAACTTAATAATTAGTTGCAAAATTAAACTCTTTGCTCTTGTACTATTATTTTAAAATTTTAGTTGTATATCGTCAATAGTGAATATGAGATCTTCAAAAGATTTCATTATTTATATTTTCTTTGAATATTATTTTTATTTCTTATTAATTTTAAATGTCTTTTTATATATTATTAAGATTCGACATTCAAACCATCTTTATATTATTTAAAACTATTTTAATATTATTAATTTTAGATGGTTTTATATACATTTAAATTTAACTATTACAATCATTGATTTATATATATATATATATATATGGTCGAGATATAGGAGAGATAATGAATAAAATATTTAATAATAATAATGAACATTTGTCAACATATACAGTTTAGATTGATGTCAAAATCGTTTTAATAATATTGCATCGAACCATTTAATAAACTTATATGTTTTTAACGATTTCTAATTATTCGCCAACCAAAAACAGTGAAGAAACTAAATCCACACGTAAGGATAAAATTCGATTCAGGGCCCCCTTCTGTAGAATTATGTTAAACAATTTATGCATCATTTTACCCGACATGGATGAGATCGAGAAGAAACAAGATTAATGTTTCAAATTAAATAGACCGCAACCCTCGGAGATATCGGAGAAACAACGATGTATGTTTTATCAGCATTATTTTCGTCCTTCCTAAGTAGATGGCCGGCTTTCCATATTTATTTGAAGTAGATGAAAGAGATAGAATAGATTATAGGACCACACGGTAGGTCTGCAATTTGACAGTCACCCCTTATCTGTTATATGAGTTTTTTTCTGACTGTTTAATCTTTTTTTATGGTGGGTTCAGTCATGAGGCAATCTAGATCTGAAATCTCTCCGGTTTAGAGTCAAAGACTGAGGGGTATCCATGCCATCAAAATAACCCAAGGCACGATCCCAACCTCATCACTTATGATGTCGGAGCCTTGCACTCAGCAAGACTTGATCTCTAATGGGCTCTTTGTAAGCCATTCAACTTCACCAATATACCAAGGACTATTGACTGTTTAATCAGTTTAATACCTTTCATGTTATGATTTGTGAATAATATTGATTGTCATTTTTCAATATACAAATATTTTAAATAATTATTTCTACTTCATAGTATTGTTTTTAAAGATTAAAGTTAGAAAATAAAGATAAATTAATAATATTTATAAAAATTTCAAATTACTAAAAAAAATCTAACTTTATATGTTTTATTTTAAAAAATTCAAATAAATAATATATAACTAAATATTATGTCATAAATAGAAAAAATATAATATAGATTCAAATTAATAATAGATAAAAAATCTATAAAAGAATAAAATTGAACTTTTCTAAATTCACTTGTATTATTTGAAGAGATTATAAATTATTAATAATATACAGATTAAAAAAATCTATTTGTGATAGAAACAATTATAAATTAGTTATATATATATATAAAGTTAAACAAGTCTCTAATTGATGATTTCATATGTTTATTTGTTTTTTTTAAAAAAATATTCTAGATTAATATAAATATAATGTTACAGATAATATTAAAATACATAAATTTAAAACATATTTATTAGAAAATAATATATTAATCATAAGTATATATCATAGATAATATAGATTTATCTTATTAAATGAAATATTATATTGTCTATAGTAAATGTTGATGGTTTAGTCATAATTACCACTATTGGAATGTTGAGTGGGAGTAGCCCTTGATTTACATACTGCTCTATGGAGTACCTAAGTCACCTTATTTATGGTAGTCATTAATTAATTACAATATATCATTTTTTAATTCAATCAACAACAAGAGGGTGTTGGCATGTGGAACAACTAGAAAACAAGTCTTCAGGGCCGACACTAGACACAATTAATCAATGCATTAACAAAACATTAGTTCGACACATTAACAACTCACTAACAGTGACTAGTACCACAAAGCTAGATGAAACAATACTGAGATCTACCTCTATCAAAAAAAAAGTCTTGAAGTGACTAAGCCACCAAACATTGTCAACATTCTCAAAGATCATGTTGCGAAAAGCACCCAAAAAATCTATAAGCTCTAACAAAAAAAAAAAAATGAAAGACCAAAGTGAGCCCTTGAAAACTTCCAACAATCACCTTGCCACAAGGAAGAAAGAAACTAATTGATACTATCATTATAGTTAAAAGTGAGGAAACAAACAACACACTGATAGCTGCCCAAAAAAGAAAGCTCAAATTTATTTGTGGAGAGGGCATGCCTAACAAATTTCTTTTTGTACACAACAATAATCCAGCTATCATTTAGAGTGCCAACTATAGTCTCCCTTGTCACATCAAAATAAACAAGGTCTTCCTCAATAAAAACAACAAGTCAAATGAACAACACCATAGAGAATCCATGAAACAACTAACCATTAAAATTATCATAGAAGAGAGCCCAAAAAATGTCTAGCAACTGAAGCCCATAAGGACCTAAACTAAAAAACTCAACCTCAATAGGAGAGATGATAGCCTCTAGCTTCACAAAAGATGTCACCACCTCAATAGGGGACTCATCCACCTCCATAGGAACTGGGAAAGAGGAAGTCATCCAAATGTACCAAACTCACTGTGACCATTCCTTATTTGTCCTTATTTGGCTTAGGAGAAACCAAAAAAAGGAACCAAGAGGCAACAACCTTGACTTCATTCAATAAATCACCATGCTAATTGCCTACGAGGAGTGGGGACAAATTGTGGAATTGGAACATATCACATTCATTTTGGTTGAATTTTCAATTAATTGATTTTGTTCTTTAATAAATTAATAAAGAGGAACATTCGCCCTCTCCTCTCATATGACCTCTAATGCAATTAAAGGTATGCTTTATAAAGTATTTTGATTCCATGTGTGGTCACTATGACCATTCCTTATTCATCCTTATTTGGGTCAGGAGAAACCAAACAAGGCAACCAAGAGGCAACAACCTTGACTTCATTTGATAAATCACCATGCTAATTTCATGTGAGGAGTGGGGAAAATTTGTGGAATTGGAATATATCATGTTCATTCTCATTGAATTTTCAATTAATTACTTTTTTTCTTTAATAAATTAATAAAGAGGAACATTTTCCCTCTCCTCACATATGACCTCTAATTCGATTAAAGGTATGCTTTATAAAGTATTTTAATTCCATGTGTAGTCACTATGAACATTGCTTATTCATCCTTATTTGGCTCAAGAGAAACCAAACAAGGCAACCAAGAGGCAACAACCTTGACTTCATTCGATAAGTCACCATGCTAATTACCTGTGAGGAGTGGGGACAAATTGCAGAATTGGAACATATCATGTTCATTCTAGTTGGATTTTTAATTAATTGATTTTATTCTTTAATAAATTAAAAAAGAGGAACATTCACCATCTCCTCACATATGACCTCTAATGCAATTAAAGGTATAGTTTATAAAGTATTTTGATTCCATGTATGGTTATAAGAAGAGGGGCGTGTTAAAGATATTCAAGAAGTGGATGGGGATTCATAGTATGATAGGCTTTTGAGGGTGTATTTTTCTAGAAACGTGATCAATGATATGGAGGAGTATTTTGAGTATGAAGATGTAGAATGTTTTGAAGAGGTAAGGAGAAGATAAAAAGATGAGATTGTATGGTCGACACATTGCAAAAACAATTCATTCATGTGGACAATAAGCTTGATTTTTTCAAGGAGATACAAAGGCTAAAGCAAGAAGAAAAATGCATCCAAGGAATATACAAAGGAGTTCTATGGAGTCCTCATCAAGATAGCTTATGCAGAAGCTAATAAGAAGAGTGTTGTCTGTAACCTTAATGGATTAAGGACAATAATTCATTCAAGAGGAGCTAAGTGTAGTTGGAATGAAGGATGACATAGATCTATCTCCACCATTAGAAGTGTAATGTTGTTCAAGTGTTATTTTTGCTTCTAAGTTTTGCTCCATGTTTCCACTGGTTTTAGTTCACTTTGAGAGGGGGAGTGATTTTATACCTTCCAAATTCTTATATTTTTCAATTGTCTATTACTCTTTTGTCTATATATGCCATTTGAGATCTTAAATATAAATTTTAAATAATTATTTGATTTGTGTTTTCCAAGCTCAATTTTTTCCTTAGTATGAGATATTTAGAGGGTAAGATTATTAAGAATGTCTATTGCCTTTTCATAGTTAAGCACTTCACTCAAAATTCATCCTCATGCCCTCATAGTTCACTTAGAAATGCATATTGATATGGATAAATGTCCCAGAATTAATAATTGGTTGTGAAATTAAGTTCATTGCTCTTGTAATATTATTTTAAAATTTTATTTATATATCGTCAATAGTGAATATGAGATTTCAAAAGATTTCATTGTTTAGTTTTTCTTTATATATTATTTTTATTTCTTATTTAATTTAGGTACCTTTTTATCTATTATTAAGGGTCCGTGGACATCTATCTTAATATTATTAATTCAATATATAAAATATATATAAATAGATCGATAGAAAGCTAATTCACCTCATTCGCAACAAGACTGCTTCAAATTTAGTGGACCAGAAGCTTGGGAGATATCGTAGAAAAAACAATGAACACATCATTCTTCTCTGAAGCTTACTTGGCCGGCTCTACACCTACGGATTAGCCGAGAAAAATGTTGTGCGGGTCGCAATTGTATTACCCGACACGCATGGCCCGCCGCTGCTGCAGTAGCCTATGCCGTGGTCCAGGCTAATGATTTGGTGGCATAAAAGTTTATCCATTTAAGACATATGGTGTTACATGCAACCTCTGCTCCTGATCCTAACCGCTCCCTACCATGATTGAAATTTCATCATCGTCCTTCGTATTTGTCCCTTTTCTATTGGAACTACACTCAAATATTAGATTCCGCCACGCCAATATGAAAATGTCTCCCTTGACGTTTCTCTTGTGACAGGAATATAATACAGATCCTTTAAATATAAAGAGCAGAGGATAAATTTCGTATATTAAACTGTAAGATAAAATGTTATTCTTCGTGAACACGGCTTTCCGCATGGTATTCGGAACGACTGGCATCTTGTGGCAATTTTGGATATGTCCTACAAGTTTCTGGATTAACGCCACGCGCTGGCCCTAATTCAGCTATAAATGCAACCCCCCTCACTACGATTTCCTCACATTTTCGAATTGTAGTATTTGATTCTCAAGCAAAGCTTCCCTCTTTTCCTTCCTTGTGTTCGTCCAAGCCCTTTAGTTTTTTAAATAAGATAAGGATGTCCGAGTCCATGCTTAGTGATAATGAGAAGAAGGCTCTAGACTTCATTGAGAATGTCACTATACATGCTGATGAAGTCCAGGCGCAGGTTCTTTCTGAGATTCTGACGAGGAATGCTCAGACAGAATACCTAAAGCGGTATAACCTCGATGGTCGCACTGATAGAGAGTCTTTCAAAAAACTCTTACCCATGATTAAGTACGAGGATCTGCAGCCCTATATTGCGCGAATCGCTAACGGGGATAAATCTCCCGTTCTCTCATCTCATCCGGTCTCTGAATTTCTAACCAGGTAAATAAACTGCAAATTTGGAGTATAAGCAGATATATGTTTAGCTATGCTTTTATCTTTGTTAATTCGATGCTTCTAGTAGCAGAATAGTATAGAGTTTAATTTGTGTGGTCTGATTCGCTATAACAGCTCTGGAACATCCGCTGGAGAACGGAAGCTGATGCCCACAATTGAAGAGGAATGGGACCGAAGAGCGCTTCTCTACAGCCTTCTCATGCCTGTCATGAACCAGTAAGCGCTTCCTCCTTCTAATCTTGTCATTAATGATATATGCGTAGGTCAAAAAAAGGGTGGGTTTTAATGTTGGGATGTGGTGTGTGGCAGGTACATAAAGGGGCTGGACAAGGGAAAAGCCATGTACTTCCTCTTCGTCAAATCTGAAACCAAGACTCCTGGCGGACTAGTAGCTCGCCCTGTCCTAACAAGCTACTACAAGAACCGCCACTTCAGGGAAAAGCCTTTCGATCCGTACAACGTGTACACAAGCCCCCTGGAGGCCATCTTGTGCGTTGATTCTTACCAGAGCATGTACGCTCAACTTCTCTGCGGCCTCGCCCAAAACAAGCAAGTTCTCAGAGCGGGAGCCGTCTTCGCGTCGGGCTTGCTCCGAGCAATTCATTTCCTCGAACAGCACTGGCGATCACTTTGCCATGACATTCGAGTGGGAAGCCCAAACGAGGAACATGTGAGGGATTCTTCACTGAGAGAGGCTGTGATGAACATATTGACTCCCAATCCTGAGATGGCAGACCTCATGGAGAAGGAGTGCTCCATGGAGTCATGGGAGGGAATAATCAAGCGGCTCTGGCCGAACACAAAGTACCTGGAAGTGATCGTGACAGGCGCCATGGCGCAGTACATCCCCACCCTTGATTTCTACAGCGGGGGACTCCCTCAGCTGTGCACCATGTACGCCTCGTCCGAGTGCTACTTCGGCCTCAATCTCCATCCAGTCACAAAACCATCGGAAGTGTCGTACACAATCCTGCCCAATATGGGTTACTTCGAATTCCTTCCCCTTCGCCGAGACAATGGCAATGGAAAATTCGACAATCTGCCAGAGCTTGTGGAACTGGCTGACGTGCAAGTAGGAGAAGAATACGAGCTTGTGGTAACCACATACGCAGGTAAAGTTTGATGAACAAAAAAAATGATGATGCAATGATTATCTGAAGAGCAAAAAATGTTATAGAATGATTATCCCAACATTCAGAATATCGGAGAATTATTCCAAATGCTCGTTATATAATGATTGAGTAAAGTAGCTCGTTGTGTAGGTTTTAATCATCAACTTGATTATTATCCTTGTGCGGTGCAGGGCTGTACCGTTACAGAGTGGGTGACGTGCTCAGAGTGACCGGATTCCACAACTCGGCACCGCAGTTTCAGTTTGTCTGCCGGAAAAATGTGATGCTGAGTATCGACTCGGATAAAACTGACGAGGTGGAGCTCCAAAACGCGGTGGACAAAGCAACGAAGCGTCTGGAGAGTTATGGTGCTCGACTCATCGAATACACGAGCTATGCTGACGTGTCTTCTATTCCTGGTCATTATGTCCTCTTTTGGGAGCTCAACGGTGCAACTCATGAGGAAGTGCCTTCTGAGGTGCTACAGCAGTGTTGTCTTACTGTGGAAGAGAATTTAAATTCAGTATACAGACAAGGAAGAGCTGCGGACAATTCTATCGGTCCTCTGGAGATAAAAATAGTGGAAAGTGGGACGTTTGAGGAATTGATGGATTATGCAATAAGCCGAGGGGCATCGATAAATCAATACAAGGCACCCCGCTGCGTAAAGTTCGCTCCAATAGTCGAGCTCCTCAATTCGAGAGTCACGGCGTCTCATTTCAGCCCCAAATGCCCGGAATGGACGCCTGCACGCACAAACTGGGATGCTTCTCCCAATTTATTCTAACTTTATCATCTCGGCCGATTCATAATCTTGCGAGCTCTTTTAGATCAGAATAATGTTTGATGCTACCGTACATAATCTACCATACAAGTAACAAAGATATTTGATGCAGGTAGTTGTGTGTATTCCGAATCGAACAATGATTGTGCATAAATAAATATTTTGTATATGATTTCTAGTAAATACAAAACCACTTTATGTTTTTTTCAGTAAAGAAATTTTTCATTTATTAATGTCAATAGGCATTCTACGACGGTAAAATGGTTGGAGTGCGATGGTGTAACTTGTTAATGTTAATTTTTATTCTTCTAGATTAAATTTGACAACCATCTACATGTCAAAAGTTTAAATCTTATTATAAAAGAATATACTTTTTAAAATAATTTAATAAATACCACATAAAATAGTTATTTAAATTACAATATTTGGAGATATAAATCATCCATTTTTGAGAAATTAAAATAAAAAGGTTAAGTTACTTAAAAACTAAATAAATGGAGATAGGTGAAAAATAAATAATTTTAGATGTAGTAAATTAAATTATAAATATTATGTAGTGGATATCTATCGACATTTCTTTAGGTAGATTTAAGGTTAAATTTGACAACTATCTACACATCAAAATTTTTAATTTAATTATAAACAAAATATATTTTTAAAAATAATTCAATAAACAGCACATTAATATTTGTTAAAATTATAATGTTTGGATTTTAGCAGTTTTCAAGAAAGTAAAATAAAAAGTTAGGTTAGTGTGAAAAAGTAAATGAAGATAAAATTTAAAATAAATAGTTTGTGTGTAGTAAATTAAATTTTTATCATTTTGTAGTGGATATCTATCGACATTTCTTTAGATAGATTTATATAAGATATCTATACTAGTTTATATAAAACTTTACATTTGAAAATTTTCATAATTATTATTGAGTCTTTAATTTCTTTTTGAAATTTTAGCTATGGAATATTATATTTAAATTTTTTCTTTTGGAAGATTATTATATTATATGTATTCTATATTGTTTAACGCAATTTTTTGGAGATAAATGTCAAGAAATTGCTAATGCATGATTCTTGTAAGCATATCAATATAAATTTATGTTAGAGTTATTTAAAAATAGGTCTTTTATTTCTATATATAGAACTTCGAATTTGGAAAATTGCATACTAGTTCTAAAGACACATACTAAATGATTTATTTTTTAAGTTAGTGTTTATGTATTTTACATTATTTAATGTAATATTAAAAAATAAATGTGGCAGATATCATTTTTCATGATATGTACAATCATAATAAGAAAATCAAAAAAT
Source organism: Cupressus sempervirens (assembly GCA_028749045.1). Lineage (NCBI taxonomy): Eukaryota > Viridiplantae > Streptophyta > Pinopsida > Cupressales > Cupressaceae > Cupressus > Cupressus sempervirens. The sequence continues at coordinate 340,372,600 of CM053786.1, read as the reverse complement.
TGTGAAGTTATAAAAGTTCAATGATTTAAACTGTAACTTTTATTTCAAAAGAGAAGAGAATGACTTGAATTTTATTTTTGATTAAGATTGCAATGAGATGGCTTCAACTAAAATAATAAAAATTATATTACAAACTAGAACACAAGACCAAGCGTTGCACCATTGCAACAAGGAAGGCATCAAAATCATCAATGAGAAAAATAACCAAATTAAGGGTTTAGTACCACCAAGTTTCCCTAACCTAACAAAAATATCAATATAATTCATACTATTGTATATCATCATCAAGTAAAATAATTTAAATAACCCATTTGTCCTTATTGAAGGAATTGTAGAGTCATATTTCATCTTGATCAAATAACTATAATGTGAAGTATAACAAGAACAAACATAAAAAAGGAAAGAATTACAATTGATTCTAGAGAATGGTAAACTAATTATCATTGAATTTCTAGATAGTCTCATAGTCCAATGACAAATAAAAAAATCCTTCTTCTTCTATTTGATATCAAGATCCTGGAATTCCTCATTGTCCTTTTCTTCTTGTTTTATCTTCTTGGCAACTTTCTTGATCCTAATTTTCTTTATAACCATGCAAATACAATATTCTTTTAATGTTTCTCATTAACCTATAGAGAGGAGATACAAATATTAAACTTCTCTTTAGTATATGTAGGAGTGATAGAATTTTCTAGAATAGCCACTCTTTTCTGGAGTTCCTTAATTTGATTCAACATGTCACTATGCTTTCCAAATTCCAACTTAAGAGATGAATACTTATTTATCATACAATCCTTATCATGAAAAATAGTGGTATTACAAAAAATATTTCCATTTTCTCCTAATAATCTAGGATTGCTGTGATATCTAGGATTTATCATCTTTCATGTCATCTAACTCCTCAATCTCTTTTTCATGATCCTCATCCTTTAAATTTTTAATGGTTTCACTATCTTTAGGCTCATATCAAGGGTCTTTTTCAAGGACCACCTCATATTCAGGCATTTTTTCTTTGAAATTACTTTTATTCCTAAAGTGGGTTGACCTATGTTCACTCAAATTCATCTTTTGTTTTCCTTAGAGCTATCCATCTTCTTGTCTTCTTCAATTATAAGACTCTCCTACTTATCATATCTATCAAGATCAATTATTATTATTATTTTTTTCTCTCTAGAAATAGTTTTCCTAAACTTTGGAGGTTTATATGTTCTACCCAAAGCCTTCACTTTTTTGTGGTAATATCAAGCAGGTCTTCTTGAAAAGAGATTTTAGGAATAGATGGATGATAGATTTTGTCTTTCTAGTTCTCTTAGTCTTAGTATTCAATCTCTCCATGAGAGAATTTATTCCCACAAGTTCACTTTTTACTATTGTAAACTTGTATGAGGGGGTTCTTTGAGTTTCTGGTCATTCAATTTGGGTTATGTAATTAATTGAGAATTATCATACATGTATTGATGTAACACATTAATTTATATCTAATGTAGGGAAGCAAACTCACTCTTCGTGATACTATTAATTAACAAAGAGAATAGATAACAAGGAACATTAATTTTATCACCATGCCTAAATATGGTTCAAAATAAGAAAATGGTATCCTTGGAAGGTAGTAAAACAACACTCTAAATAATGTTTTGCTTGATATAGAGATATATTAGAGATTAATGAAGGAAGAGAAAAGAAGGCTCATACCATTATAGTTACTTGAGCTATCACTAGATTGTCACTCTTCTCAAAAGGAAAATTCAAATATAGCTCTTGTAAACCCTAATAGTCTTTCTCTCTATACTTTCACATTCAACTTTAAACATGTTGCCCCACCAATTAGCTCAGAAAGAAAAAGAAAAACACTTGAGACTTCTAATAGCCACATTTCCCTTGTGCCATATTACATAAATTTATAGAAATCATTTTGTTAAACCCATTCATATATGGATTGTACTAGATTAGCCCTTCTTTGCTAAACTAGTCCTATATCTCTCTCTTTCACAAAAACTCTTTACAACCCCTCTCCATCACTCACTTAAGAGGCCCACCAATTATTATGAATCTCTTGAGATTAATTTGGGTGCCTTGTTTTTTTATCCCAATAGGATCGTTATATCTCAAATTTTAATAAAAAAACCTTTTTGCATCTTTTTGCATCTTTTTGCATCTTTTTTTACTCAATTAATGAAGCTGCTTGAAGAAAAATATATGTCTATTTGAAACTAACCTATTCTATTGCCCCTCCCTCTGAGAAACCTCTTGATCAATCCCCAACCACTTTTACTCCTCCAGTGTACCTCCTCATTTAGAAGCCCCTCCCACCCTTGAGTTTGGATAAAATTGGTTTTAAATAGGTAGATGTTGAATTGAATAATTTGTGGATCAAGTTAGCAAAATAGAACAACCTTCTGATTGATTTGAACATAAGGTTCATAAATCTAGTGGATTTTCTATAAATATAAAGCATTTTGTCACAACCAGTCTCAAGCCTCGTTAGTAGGAGAAGAAGGAAGGTAAGGCAAAGGAGGATGATGAGAGTGCCAAGAGACTATATAGGTTCTTGTCAAATGACTAGCTGGATGTGTTGCTAGGGAAACCAACCCTCATCATGAGAAGAAATAATGATGGCTTGATATTATTTTGCATTTATTCATTTAATAATTTTATGATGCTTAACATTTGGTCCTACATGGTAAATATGAATTTTTTATATGGACTTCAATAGTGTTAGCTTATTTTGATCTATTGTTCTTGCTAGGTACTAGTATCACACTATTGACTATAATGGTTTTGATAGTCGATTGGAAAACTATTGTGGGTACTTGATTTTTTAGGTTAATGGGTGGCTAATGTTTTATTTTTGATCTTGTTCAATGAGTTCTCTATCAACTCATAGTGTTTTCTTCACTATGGTTGTTTCTACTAGGAAAATTGGCCATTTTTAATGATATTAATATCAAAACCCTATTTTGATTACTAGCATCTACAAAAATATTCTATTAGATATTTAAAGTGATATTTATAATTTTTGAAGGAGAGGGTATGTGTAGGATTATGGTTAACCAAACTATGGTTTTAAGTGGTAATAAAAAATTAACAAACCAAGGTTATGTAAACTTGACATGCAATTTTGTATTGTTATAAACATTATATCAAAAAGTTGAGAGAAAAGAATCGCTGGGAAACTGAATTTAGTTTCTAAACTACTAGTCCTTATTTGAAATATAAAAACTGATTGGGAAAAAAATTGTATTTTAATGCAATAGTAGTAAAAAATTAGGATAAAAATAAGAAGTAGATGTATGTCTAACTACCTTGATCAAAATTAAATGATAATTTTTTTTTAATAATATTATATATATAAGAAGTAGACTCATGCCTAGATGTGACACATATTTTTTAGCATTTTTATTCTAAATAAATAATTAATTATGAATTTTATACTATAGTATTTTTGGAATAAAAAATCTCATGTTTGATTACGTTACTAATACAAAACTCTACAATTCTTTTTTTTAAAATTTTTGCCTTTTAGTAGAAGAAGCATAGAATGTGATGCATTTTTTGGATTTTAAAAATATTTTACAATTTGAGAGTTATGGTTATTTTTCAAGCAATGTGTCAATCAACACTTTATACACAACTCCATTAGAAAATAAGTAATAATCACTTACTAAAATTTTAATTTGGAAAATCTTGCATTTATGGAAAGATAATAATATTTGTAAAAAACCCTTTTCATTTCATCAAATTTTGGTGGAAAAAAATTTGATAGCTACATGTTTGAGGTAAAAAAAAACTACCCAAAGAATAGGCCAAAAACACATTTTAGGGAAATTTTTCAAGTTGACCATGTAGGGTTGGTATTGAACAATATTGTAGTCCTTATAAAGGTAATAATTTCTTTTCATTTGGTATCATGATGGGTAGGGAAAAAGTTGGAATATGTTTTTAAATGATTTGAGGCATTTCAAAAATACAGTTTTTAAATTTTTTAGATTCCCACTTTTTGGCACAATAGGATCTTGCACATACATAAGATATAAAGATAATTTGCTTTTTTTATACGATTTAGGATGAAATATTTATTTTATTTGGCTTGTCAAATTTAGTGTCAAATGAAAAGTATAAAAAATTCATTGAATATGTTGATAGAGTCATATTTTGTAACTCTACTACAATTGTAAGTATAAAATTTCATGATTATAACATTCTAATTTGGAAAACCATAACAATATATTCAATTGCAAGTCCTAGGATGAAGGAGTGTAGATGAAGTGGTTGGGAACATTGAATTATGGTAAGGTAAGAAATAATTTTTCAAATTGATGGAGGATCAATGGCAGGGTCTCAAGATTTATAGAAATTTTAGCTCCTTCGTATTTATGTGGGTCTAGATTCATCTCTAGACAAGAAGATAAGACATATGAATAATGTAATATAAAAGAATAAAATTTGGTTTTTATTATTTTTAAAAAAACTTAAAGGTTAGTCCATTTCTCTATATTTTTAGTTTATTCAAAAGGTATTTGGTATTTTCTATGTGTGTATTAGGTAATGGGTTGAAGATGATATTATTTTTTATCATTATTTATTGAGAGTAGTTATTATTGTTTGTTAATCGTGAGTAGACTCAAACCTAATACCTCCCAACTGAGAGGCTCATATTTTACTGTTGTGTTGTATGTTGTTACCTATCATTATTCATTATTCATTATTTATATTTTAACTTTATCATTATTATGAAATCATCTTCCAATGCTTATTTTTTATTATTCTTAATATTATCTATTTTAAAATATTTTATTTTAGTAATATTTTTATTCATTAATTTCTCTTTTATTATAGTTTTTGATAAAAAAATTATTTTATCATATTATTAAACCCTATTTCAAAATGAGAACATCACATGTTACCCTTCCTTAAATTTTCTTATTATCAATGCAATTGTCCATTTTAATGCAAGTGACTTCTATTGTGTACATTTAGTACCACCTTGCTTTATAATAATCCTATAGAGATATACAGTATTTTCCTTAATCTCATTCTATTTATTTCAACAATATACAAGAATATCATTTATCTAGCGTCAATAGTCACTACATATTTCCTTAATCTAGTCTCATCATTCATTAAGAATTTAGCCGGCTAAGTATCAACATTTAGTAGAATATTTTCCTTGATAAAGTATGAGTATTCACTAAGGAATTTTTCCTCAATAGATACTCTTTTAACACTGACTAAGAATTTCTTTATCAAGGTTTTCCACTCCCCAACAACATTATTAATTAATCTTTGAGACTCACCTAGAATGTATTTGACCAAGCTCTACCATTGACGAAGTGTGTATTTAATCTATCTTTTACTCTCATCAAGAATATCTTTGAAAAATATTTGACACTCACCAATAATTTCTTTGACTAAGGTTTGACACTCCCAAATAATTTTCTTGACCATCCTTTTCAATACTGACCAACAATGTCCTCTTTCATAGATATGTAATCTATGCCTTGTAGCCTAGAGACCTTGTTGTTTATCATTTGGTCATTGTGAAGAAGAATTATTTGATAGTGTTTCTCCCTAAACTACCTATTTCATGGAGTTCCCTCTAAGGCTCTTCCTGGGTAAAAGTACAAAGTTATCTCACCTTTTATGCTAACTTATCAGAATGACCGAATTTGAGTATTTCTAGCTAAAATCAAGTTCATTCAAATATATGATCTAGATAAATTCATTCAAGATAAATTATATATGATCTCACACTTTTCCAATTGGAAATGTCTACTAAATGCAAGTTCTATACTAGTTTGTATCCAATTACTAAAGAAATACAATTATTTCATAAAAGTGACATCTCAATAACTCTTATTATTTTTTATCAGATTTTTGAAAAAAATATAAACACCATTTTATAGAGCTCAGTGTCAAGAATATTCTCATATAGAGTTTATAGTATTTTAATTAGATATAGTATATTGCAATTAAAAAATTCTACAAGTACAAATTTTAACACTCGAAAAGATGTTGGTTTTGAGCAAGAAAAAAATTTAAATCATCTCAAAAATATGTAAAAATTATATGATGTCCTAGAGAAGAGAGTCCTCTTCTAGAATGCATAATTTTTCTCCTAGTTATAATAGATTTGTTTTGAAAAATATGGTGAGAGATGAAAACTATCAATTTCAAGTGAGTTGAAATTTGAATTATTAGAAAAGAGAAAATATATGTCTAAAGATGATTTTTATTTTTAATTGTTCTAACTATATATGTTATCTATAACATAGTCTAAGATCAAAGGGAAATAAGTTTATTTCCATGTAGTTTTGTGGTGGGAACTAGAAACCTAATTTTCAATGTTTTTCAGCAAATAATTTTTTATATATAAAAAATAAGAAAATATATAATTTATTATTCCAATTAATTATTAAAAATTATAATCATAAGCTTCATCCATTTTTATACATTTTATTAGTTTACTTCATTTCAAATTTGAAATAATTATACCAATTTTATGTCATTGAAGGTGCATAGTTATACTTTTGTGAGCGTTTTTGTTTACAAAAGGGTGATATAGGTTTGTGCTTTTACCCTCCTACACTATTTCTACAGTAGAGTGCCCTTAGTGATTCTTCCTTAATCAAAGTACAATAGGGTTACCTTATAGAAGTTTTACCTTAACTATCGCTATATTTGAGTTCCCTTAGTGGATATCCCTTAAATAATTCTTCAATAAGGTTATCTTAGTGATTTCACATAATCATAATCCATTAAAGGTTATCCTTGTATTATTATTTTTATTCACTCTAGTATTGTGAAATGTTACTTTGGTGGACATTTTTTGATGATGTTTCCCTCAGAAAACAAAAGTTTTTTGGCCTTAAGGGACTTCATATCTTGGATGGATAAACACTTCCTTTTGGAGTTTACTTCTCAATGCATATGCATTTTGACAAGATGTTGGGTATTTTTCTACAATATTGTTTTTAGTATACAAATAAGTGATTGATTTCAAGCTCATTGTATTCGATTATCTTTGTAGTTCTTAGCATAATTCTAATGTCATGATAGATTTTGATGATTTTTACAATGTGGTTAGATCATTCTCAAGCTTTGTAGTTTTGTTGGGTTTCGTTTACATGGGTTTTGGATCCTATTTATTTTTGGATATTGGTTTATGGTAAAAAGAATTTTTTTGGCAAAAAATATTCCTTATCCCCCAAGTTTCTTTCTTTACAAAAGGATATTAGGGCATCTACTTTTACTGTCCCTGCCCAATGATGATTATTTATTCCTTAATAACTCATATCAGTTCAACAACTTATACATCATATGAGTTTTATGATTTTATATCTCACAATGTTGATTGCCCCATATCCCCTAAATGTTTTTATGAAGTGTTAAATATACCTTATTTAAATCCTTAGAGGAATCATATGTAATAGTTTATTATATATAATTAGTTTTTTTTTTTTACTATTTTAATCTCTATAACATTTATGATAATAACAAACTTATATTATTCTATTTAATATTTGACATACTATAATATCTCCTATTAATATCAAATTTTAAATTATTGTTACTTTATTTAATAGTTATATATCCATATTATAGTACATTTATTACTAGATTTAATATTATATTGATTGATATATTGATTATCTATTTATTAATCAATTTATTATCATTAGTTATTAATAATATTAAAATATTATAATATTTAAATATGCTATCATCTAATTTTTTATTTTTTATTATTTTTTATTCATTTATTACTATAAACATTACATCTAATGGTTATTTATTATTAAATCCTTTCTTAGGGTGGGGATATCAAAGTCTTCCCCTCTTGAACTCACTTGTCCTCAAGGAAAGATTATTCATACAAAAATCTTTCTAATAGATGTATCATACATCACATATATTTAGTACCAATAATACCTAAATAATTTATGAAATATACATCTTAATGCATGAAAACACAAAGTAGACATGAAGTAGATACATTAATGCATGAAAACACAAAGGAGACACATGAAAATATGAAGAAGACACAATGTAGACACATAATACATGCATTATTTATTAATGCTTTTTAGTTTACCATAATTAAAAGATGATTTATGTAAATTCACTTCTTTGATAGAATCTTGCAATCACAAGTGATCATTAGTACACATTTGTATATATGTTTTAAAGGAAATACAAGTCATGATAAATAACTCCAAACAAATTACTTTTTAACACTCATATAAATTTCAAAAGATGGAAGAATTTGATGTTATCCAAGTTTCCTAGATGCCAATTATACAATGACTATCAAAGTTTATAGATCCAAGATCATGTCTCAAATAATCATGGGTCCTTGATGTCTACCCTATTTTTGGAAAAAAATGATCCAATTGCTTGGACTTTGACAATCCCCTCGGTAAAATCACCACCTTTGCTTATTGGCTATATAGGAAATAGTATTAATTTAACTTATATATTTTATCATATTATCTAAATTTATGATCATAAGGTATAAATTTTATTCTAAATATAATGATCCCTTTTTATAGGTCATAATAATTGCCAATAAGGGGTATTTCTATTTTGAGATCATTAAAAATGTTATCAAATTTGAATTATAATCAATTTGAATTTCACTTATGCAAAAATCTCATCACATCCTCTAATTACTACGGTCATTTTTAGATGGTAGATACATTGTGTGAAGGTTGTATTGAAAAGACTACATGCAATGCCCCTCAAGGCCTAATCCTAGTGTTGGGATAATCTACTGTGTGTCCAAAATTACTCTGCATCTCCCTTCTAGAAACTCCCTATCTTAAAATACCTTAATATAGAGGAGGAGATGAAATATTTCATATTGAAACAAAATATAATATTTATTTTCTTATAATTTCAAGTTCTTGTAATATATCTATCTATCTGTGTGTGTGTGTGTGTGTGTGTGTGTGTGTGCGTGCGTGCGTGCATCTATTACATGTATAAATATATTATATATACATATGCATATTAATTATATTATCACAAGCCATAAATGTATTTTATGAATTCATTCAATAAATGATAAATATAATTAAATTATAGAGTTAGATTACATTTGACAATATTAGAACAAAAATATTCCTATAATATAAAGAAAAATTTACTCATATAATGCTGCACATTTCTTTCCACCATAACCATACAACTAATAAAGAAATTATAAATCTAATAAAAATTTTTAAATATACATACCTTGTTGTACTTTCTTTTGTTAAATTTTCCTTATACATGGTTCTTCTACGTATATAATTCTTACCTAATTCTCCTTATATGTTTTAGTCTTCTCTCATTGTTTTGTCTTTTCCATATCTATATATTTTTCTACCCCATATGCAAATTTTGACATATTCCTTTCTCATATTATATAATGTTATATGCAAGTAGTCTTCCTTTCTCTTTTTGATAAATCCAAAATCCTCAAAGCTCTTTAACCACAATTGAAGGAGAATATGGGTATATGTTTTGTATGTTGTCAATTGATAATCTATTATGGGTCAAATTCTATTTGCAGATGGGCCAAAGTGAATGTGTATTTTGCAATAGATTTCATTGCTATTCTCAAAGATTATGCTTGGCCTCTCAAAATATGAAACCTTATATGCATGTAGTAGCCCCAAGTTAGTTTCATAAGCTTGCAATGTATGCACTGAATGACTAGCCGTGGAAACTATAGATTTATCATTTTCATGTTCTCCCCAAATAATGGATTGGTAGATATTAATGATTTCAATAATTATTATCCCCACTAAATTTCATATCCTTCGAACAAGAGATTATATCATTGGATAACTAATAATTTTTTCATTTAGCTATTAGTAGTTCACTGCTCCGAAACATCTATATTTAATGATTATGATGATTAGTAAATAAAAGAGGCTATGTTTGGGATTTGTGGACAAGCCATGCTCATTTTGGGCAATGAGTGTTCATTGATAGGATCATCTTCCTTACATACCCTTGGATATGCATGTACATTTTGTCTCTTACTATCTTTTTATCATTTCTATTAAATGGTGTATGTACTCCAAATCATCTCTTTCTTTTTGTGGTTATCTTTTCACTCGGTCCTAAATTTTCAATCAATCCATGATTAATTCTTTCAAGTATTAGGCTCAATACCCTTTATGATAATCCTTCTCACTAGAAAAACTATACTAGTTTTCTTTCGATTGCAAGCTTTGTAAAAAATACCACATGCCGCACTTCTTACTAAATTTGAACTTCAGAAATACTTCAAAAGATAAATATATAAGCTCAGCATTATATTCAAAGCTTCCATATTTAACTTTTAATTTATGGCCTTCACATTTTAAAGCCAACTATAATCTTAGGCTGATATAAGAATTAATGTAAAATGGAATAATTTTTTTCTCGAGAGGTATGATGCTTCTTCATGTATAGGGAAAAAGGGCAAATATTATTCACGCCAACATTTGTGCTATGGAAGTCTTCAACAAATACTATTTATAACAATAGTTTTCTTCCAATAAACTAAATCATATCTTAAATATTGGATATCCAAAGTCTACAATTTCCTTGTTAATTTGATCATTCTTGCAAAATACTAATTCTACCCAGCAAGATGGCAAGTTCAAAGCTCTGATACCAATTGTAATGTCAACTTCCCAACTATGATTAATTTCCTTAATAGCACATATGAGTTTGATAATTCTATATCATATAAGTTTGATGTTTTCATAGCTCACATGTTTGATTTCTTGATATTCCATGCAAATGTTTATGAAGTGTTATATATACCTTATTTAAGGTTGTGTCCTTTGAGGAATCATATATAATAGTTTCTTATATAGAATTAGTTTATTTATCTATTATTTTAATCTTTATAAAAATTGTAATAATAATATACTTATATTATTCTATTAAATATTTGATGTACTATAATATCTCTTAATAATATTAATTTGTAAATTATTGTTACTTTATTTAATAGTTATATATCCATATGTACTATATTTATTACGAGATATAACATTATATTGATTATTATATACATTATCTATTTATTAATCAATTTATTATCATTAGTTTTTGAAATTAAGAACCAACCAAAATGGCGACTGACCGAAAAATAGAAGAACAATTCTTTAGAGACCAATTGGTAAATTCTACCACAAGAATACCCCACTCCCTTTCAAAATTTTAAATAACTACCCATACCCATAAACAAAGAGAAAATACTATGGTAAGCATCAAGAGTCTTATCAATATACAAAATCATGGCCATCGGAAAAGTATATGCCCTACTATTAGTATAGCTAAAAATTCTAAAAAAGGCCCAAAGGTATAGAGTATAACTAAGCATAATAAGAATAATAAAAATCTAACCACACTAATAGGGGAACCACCAGTGGTTCCTTGGATTTTCTAGTAGTAATCAAAGCCAATTGTTAGCAAGGAAGCCATATAGGGCACAGTTCATCTCCACCTCCTTATCATTGGTCCCCTATCTTGGTTAGTTTGTGTAAGATGCAGTGTGGTGGATGCCAAGTGCATGATGTGAAACAAGAAATTGGCCACCCTATCGAACTTGTCTACCAAGCCCTCATTCCATTTAACTAACTCCATAACTAATTTTTCAGTTTTCTCCACCACTTGGTTTCCTTTTGAGCACTACTCTCATTTTTTGTTGTGGTGTCTTTCTACTAAGAATGATCTCCCCCTTGCTCATCCCTAGCCTCCTATTCTTCCCCTGTGCTTTCCACCTTGGCTTGACTTTCGAGCATGCCCATCATAGAAACTTTGGAGAGGAAAGGGTTGGTTTCCTCCATATTCTCAGTTTTCTCCTCATTTTTTGTTTCTTTTTCTTTTTGTTCATCGTAGTTGCTTCTGATAGAATTATGTTTAGGGTGAGGCCCAATTTTTTCCTAGAGGTGCCTACTTTGGGAATGCTAGGGTTGATGGAGGGAATTTTCTCTCTCAACTGCCTTCTCACCCAATTTGTGCACTTTTTCATGGTCCTACTTTTTCAACATCTAGAATATCAAAATTTTCTTCCTTAATTTTCCTCGTTGTGGTCATGAACCCTCTTTGGATGTGGGTGTAGAAAGGGGGTAGGGGGGGTGTCATGCTTTGAACATTAATTTTTAGAGGAGGGGGGCTAATGCTTAGAATTTGAGGGTAGAAGCCTTTATAAAATTTGAAAAAATGGAACATCAAGGCTTGGTGATAGACAGTGTAGTTTATGTCTTCATATTTTTTTCTTTATATTGTAAACACAATCCTCTCTAGAGTAATTCATTATCATTAGTTATTAATAATATTCAAATATTCAAATGTTTAAATATATTATCATCTATCATCTATTATTATATAATTATTTATCTGTTCAATACTATAAAATTTATATCTAATGGTTAATTATTATTAAATCCTTTCTTACGGTAGGGATATCACACTATTTCCCCTTAGGTTCACCTTTTTTGTGTGGAGATTTTGTGAGGTTTTATCTTGGAGTTTGTTATCTTGAGGGTTTGTAGGTTTTATGATGTGGATTATTTTGAGTTTTCCTCTTATTATCCTCTTTTTCTCTTATGGGAAGGGCCTTTTAGTGGGAGGAAACATGAGTTATTTTGTAAATTTTATTTTGTTGGTGTTCTTTCCAATATTCTATGTAATTAACAACTATTTTCTATTTTCTCATCTTTCTATTCTCTTTTATATTATATGTCCTATCTTGGGTAGGCCTTATTTTCTTAGTTTGGATCTCCCTTATTTGGATCTTTATGCAGAGGTGTCAAACCTTTCATGTGGTAAGGTTTCACCCTAAAACTTTTGTATAAATGAAGATCATTTTGGCCCCCTTTAAAAAAAAAAAAAACTAATTTCCTACTGAGATGGAGACACATCCCATGGAGATGTTTTCTTAATTTGACATAACAATTTGGTTGTTTTGGGTGGGCATTTTTTATTACTTGATTGTTTGGTTGTGGGTTAGATTTGGGTAAGGATTCAATTATAAGTTATCTTTTCCTTAGTAGTTCTTATTAAGTTGGGCTCTTCCTCTTTAGAGATAGAGAGGACTTTATCTTATTTCTTGTGGATTTGTTGCTAGCTGGCTATTTCTTTTATCCTTTCTTTGGCTCCGGGAGTCATTGCAAACCTCATCTTGCAAGTTTAAGGATCCTATAAAAGACCCAAATTGCATATCTTGGGAGTCTTTCAAAACCCCATTATCTCAACTAGTTTTTTGATGATTAATATTTTGAGATAATTTTTTGGTGGTTTGAGTATCCTTCTAGAATCCCTTTTTCGTTATGGGTCCAATACAAAAGCTCATGATGTTTTCAATTAGATATCTAATGTATAATTTCTTGAAGTTAACTATAATAGTTGGGGGAGCCTTAGGAAAGTATATGTATTGGTTTCAAGAGCACTTTAAATAAACAAGAGTCTTGGGGTCCTCTAAAATCTTTATATAGTTTTAGATGGATATTTGAAAATCATTTCCATAAAGTTGGCCAAGAAACTTTATAGGAGCAATTTTAAAAGCCATTTTGTTACAAGTTTTAGGTATGTGATTGAGTCCATGTTTTTTCTTTCTTAAGATTTAAGGGTCTTATTAAAATGTAGATTTTTGTTAGGATTTCTATGTATTGTTTCTTGTAAATTGTGAATTGTAAGGTGTTTTTAGGGCACAATTTTTTGGTTGGGTGGTTATTTTTTGTGTTGTTGAATATTCTAAAATTTACGGGTTCTAGACATCCTTCAACATCTATTTGTAGATGATTTTTTTCCTTCAACATTATTTTCCTCTATTCAAAAACAACATTTCATCAAATAACCTAATATCAATTAAAATTTATTGATATGTATTTGCAGCCATATGCTCGAACATGACCAAAAACCCTAGATTAGACCTAGATTAGCAATCTATTATTTGAATCCATTAATGTCCTTTAAGACATGGTGAGGGTACATAATCCATTAAAATTTATTATTCAATAAAAAGTATAAAAATTTAATCATAAAAGTCAATGTGACCCACCCCATAAGTCTAGATGCACTTTGTGAAATGTTTTCTGATTTGATCATCCTAGGAGGCCAAAATTTTAATGTATTTGGAATCCTTACCCTATTGGTAATTTGCATCCCTCTGAAATGATTGTGTGGTTCTAATAAGATGAATAATAGGTAGGAATGTTTTAATATTTTTGTAGGATATTTTTCAACCTTGATTTTGTAAATTTCATTCATTTTGTCATAACTTTACCTTCTAATTATTTTGATGAATATGAATTTTTGTTAATGTATGATTAAAAGAAAAAATTCAGAAGAAAAATTATTCATGATACAATATAACCTTAGAAGACATCATACATGACCAAGCTCCCAAAAGGGAAATAATATCAACTATTTCTTATAAATGTTAGCATACCCCATAAGGAAAATTGACCTAAGTAGCCAATGAAGTACTAGCTAACAAATATGTTAGATCATTTTTTATTCCCTATACATCAATAAAGATACTAGCTAGGTCTTGTAGGGATCATCCCTATCATTGTTTATAATTTTGTTTACCATTTCTAGGAGAAATTAGAAGAGCTAACAATAAAAGCCAGTTGGAAGAAGTAGGTCATGGAGAATCTCTTAATAGTGAATTTTAATCTAGAATTGACATTAGTAGGAGCATAGGTAGAAGATGGCAAGGTTAAGAAAGAACTAACACAGGGTGGAGAAAGTGTGTGGTGCCTCTACAAAAATATATTCCTCCTAGGGGAGAAATAAAGGCCTGGGAACACAATGTTTATGAGCAATGGGCAGAGAAAATATTTCCAAAAAGATTCCCATGAGGTGAAGATCTATCACTAGAGGTAGAAATAAGAATTGGTAGCTTGACAATTATATAAGGTACATTTATCAAAATCTAGACAATCTCTTACAAGTGGGCCACTTCTTGTGCCATTTTATTGGCTTGCACTTGAATATGCAAGATACCATTATTATAAATACATGATTTAGTATACATAGTTCCTAAAAATTACTATCATGGAAGTTATGAGTGAGAACAAAAATATTTTTAACCTTTCAAATAGAGAATAATTATTTTTTTCATATAGTATGTCATACTAAAATAAATATGATGGGAATCCTAGGTAAATATCCTAAGAAAACCATAGTTGAAGAAAGAGGTTCAAGTATGAATGAATAAAAAATCATGAATATAATTTAAATGTTTTTGATCTCTTCTAAAAAGCTGAAATATATGGCTTAAGGAATTTGGCTGGCTATAGAAAGTGCATCAACAATCAAACAGACCTAGATGTGAAAAACTAGAGTTGAAAGGAAAGCCTCAAAAATAATATAATAGGTACAAAATGAGCCACCTTGGGCTCTACAATAATAGACTATTCCATAAGAAATTAGATCCTTTAGGATTTTTGAGTGGATTTGAAATACCACCATTGGTAGAGAATGGAGAGACACTCGAAAAATTGGGAACCAACTAGTAGTGCCCATTTTGGGCTTCTAGTTACAAAGAGGAGCACCAAGATACAAATTCCAATCCTTCTACAAAAGCTTGAAAGAATATATTTTAAGCTTATAAAGCATATATTGAAAGATAGTATTGAGACTACCGAGTTAAAAATTTATTGATCTAGGAGAGAAAGACAAAAATGGATGTGTAAGTCATACCATGGTTGAAGATTCACATAAGCTCTTGAAAAAATATCTTTAGGTAATTGAATGTTTTTAATTAAGGGAGGAAGGAAAATGGTCTTGAGCTTGAAGAATAGTAATAGAAAAGAGATTTCATGCTCTAGGCCATTATAGCCAAGTAATAGGAAAGACCATTAGTAACACAAACTATTAGAGATCCCCCATGGAATTTTTTTAATAAAGTACTACTAAGTTAGTAGAGTCTATCTTATCAACCAAAAACTTTCTAATAGTCAGACTAACTAACCAAGTCTCAAAGTACATAATTTTAAGGTGATCTAGTTTAAACATAACATCATTTAACATGTGTCTTGAAATTATAAGTAGGAGTAAATAACAAAATATAAAGAAAAGGAGGACAAACATAAAAAAAAGGAAAAAAATAGAAAACCCAAGGCTGGAAAAGCTAGGCCAACTTTATGTTTTCCCAATCCTCAACTAGGTACCTAAAATCCTTGGTCTAGTTGTGAGAATCCTCTACATTTTTCATTTCCACCTGGATCTTTTCCTTCTATATTCTAGCTTTTTTTAGTTATCTTTAACCTGTGACTATGCCAAAGATATCCTTCTACATCATCTCTTTTCAGACATTACAAATAGTAGATATGGTCACCCCCATTTCAATATCCTTAATGGAATTATCAAACTTGTTGTTCAAAGATACCATATTTTCATTTAGGGACTTTATCTAGTCTTCTAGGTTCTTTTTTATCATTTCAACCATATTTTCCTCTTTAATAGTGACAATCTCTTAGGCTTTAATTTAAGTTTCAACAATGATATCAACATTTGGGGCATTGTTATTACATCTTAAAATAAATTCAATGTGGGCTTCCTAAGACTCTTGTTCAACCTTGTCCAAATACTCACCATTTTTCTTGGCAACATACTCCTCCTTAGTAGAACTATTTTCACCTTTCTCTAATGTTTCTTCAACTTTAGTTTCATAGGTGTCGTCCTCATTTTTTTCCTTGTTCTCCTCATTACTCTCTCCTTTTTAGTTCTTACCCTTCTTACTCTTAAGTCTCCATGACCTTTCCCTATAACTCAAATCAATATGGTGACCTTGAGCCTTTATCATTTTGTCTCTAACTTCCCCTTCAAAATCATCTAAATCCTAGTTATCTACCTCAGTAAAATATTTGAACACTTCACTTTTCTTAGGTGTTCCCTTTATGTTTAGCTGGAATTTCTAGTAGAAGGAATTCTTCAAGGGTTTTGGTATTAATCTAGAGATTTTTTAGTTTTTGTTTCTAGAGATTCTTGGCTTATCTAGAGGGGTAGCAATATTATTATGAATTTCAACTTCCTCAAGGACAACAAATTTATTTATTTATTTTTATTTTTATTTTGACGGGGGAGGTGGGTGGTTCTAGAGGGTCTAGAGAGAGCTTATTACCAATGATACACCTACCTAACCCAAGATTATTGGAGAACACATGGTGTTAAAAAACAATAATTGAATCCTAGTGAATGAACAAATTATCCCCAATTTTAAAATACTATTAGCCAAAAAAGGAAACAAAAAGAAGGGATGTCTATCTTTTCACTATGCCTTAACATTTTGAGGAGTGAGAAGTGGTAACCATGATAAGTGGTATACACCCTTCTAGAGTGAAATAGTGGATAACCCACATAAAAAAAAATGCAAAGGGGACAAGGGAGAGAAGTATGTTCATACACATTACTCAGCTTGATCATAACTGATTGTTTAGTACCTTAAAAAAATTGTGCCTAAATTTGATGTAATCTACCATTCCTTTCATTTCTACCTTTTCTCCTTCACAAACCAAGCCAGTCGCCTCACCAATAAGCTAGGGAGTTATGACAAAAATTAACACTTTTGATGGTAACTTCACCTCTATACTAGGAATTAAAAAAGTTAGTAGAGAGCATAGAATTTTGTCCTTCCATCACCACAATGTAGTTGCTCAAACTCTCCCTAACAAAGTAGTTCCACATTTCTTTAGTCTGCAACACATTGTTATAGTTTCTGTGTTCAACCCATTTTGGAGGAACCCTAGTATATATACCCTTTCAAAATATATGGAATCTTCAATTTTAGTCTTGACTTCTCCTTGACTCACAATGTCTTTCTTCATTTTAAAGACCCTCATATGAACTTTTTTTGGTTTTTGAGGATTATTGCAAATGTATTAACACTTCCATTGTATTTGGTATGTGTGTTCCAAAGTAAGCTCTCCTCATATAAATAAATGTAAGCCATCAATAGACACGTCCCTTTAAGGGACATGACTATATTTTAATTATTAAATAGTATTACAACCATAGTTATAATATTAACTTATAATAAATATAGTTCCATAGTTATACATATTATTATATTAATTTATCTCATATAATAACAAACACACATATATAACTATATCTCATAGATGATTATATATAGGTTTATCCAACTGATGCTACCTCACATTATCACTTTCTCTTAGCTAGGGAGGATAAAAATGTGATCATATATACATCCTTAATATAAGAATGTCTTTTACGAGAAGATATTAAACATTTTGAGATCAAATTTGATATCATGAGTATTGGTCTTCCATAATATCAACATATGATATTCACCAATTATTCAAATAGGGTTTTGATATCACATCTAATATCAAGAGTATTAGTCTTCAAGAATATCAACATTTGATACTCACCAAGTACTCAAATAAGACATGATATCACATCTGATATCATGAGAATTGGTCTCCTAGAATATCATATGACATTCACCAATTACTCAAAAATAAGGTTTGATAGCACATCTAATATCAAGAGTATTGGCCTCCCAAAATATCAATGATATTCACCAAAAAATCTGATTAGTGGTCATCTAGAATGTTGAGATGCAAGACATTCACCATTTACTCAAATTATTTGAATTCATAATACAAGTTATTGTAAGATTTCCATCTTACAACAACTTCTCAAAAATACTAGTGATGATCACATGGAAGTTGTTATTTCCTCATGATGTACAAAGGGGGTACAGACCCATTAAAATCACATGTTCATGATGTATGAATCATGGTCCTCTTGACTGTGACACTTTATTGATCACTAGAGAATCTATCTTGTCATGGTTTACTCCCTATGAATCAATATGATCAAAATCACCAAAGATTTACTAAATCATATCCTCTATCTCACTCCCTCTCTGTATAGGTTGCACATAATGAAATGTTAAGCTTCCTCTAAATTGCAATCTTCCTCTACTTGCAATAACATTCTCAAAGGAAAAGATTAAGGCATATAGCTCTTATAGTATACATTGAAATACAAATAAGAGAGAGACTAATATAATTATCAAAATAAGCTCTTTCTATTAAATTATAGATAAAATCTATAATTTGAACACACACACACACACACACACACACACACACACACACACACACACACACACACACACACACACACACACACACACACACACTCCATTAAAATAAGTTATTTAAATCAAAATTTCAATAATAATTAAAAATTTCCTTTAATTACTAGTTATCCTAAAAAAAATGTGTAACCATAATAAAATATAATCTTATTAATTATTAATCATTGATGAATTTAAATTAATCCCTATCTTAAGTGTGTGTGTGTGTGTGTGTGTGTGTGTATACACTATAATACTGATTCAAATAGAAACAAATTTTTTTAAATATATATCATACATTTTTTACCTTACCAATCTTGTTTCTTAGTATTCTAATCACTCCTTAATAAGTGGCTCCATCATCAATTTCTAGATGGTGGCAGGGGCCCACTTCTCACTTTGACCGTGAGCAAGAGCCAAAATTATCTTTGAAGATGGAAATTAGTGTCTTATTCTTTGAAAATTGTATTCATTCATAAATTTCACTTCTACATTTTAATCATGTCATTTCATTTTTCATTTTTTATTTTATTTTTCATTTTTTTACCACAATTATCTTTGTTGACTAATGCTTGACTTTGACATTACTTGTTATACATTACTTGTTGTGGTTCTTTATACTAAAAAAATTATATTTTGAAACATCAATGGAATTCTCTTCCAACTCATATGGACAACAAGAAAGGGTGTCCCCTTGCAAAATGTTCATTAAGTATTAGAGTTTAATTTAATCATCAAGAGCATCTAAATCCAAAAAATATTTCTACACAACAATGTCACACATCTCTTGAAATCCAAACTTTTCCATGTCAAGCCTTTATTTATTTCTCTGTTTCAAGTTATAGAGGACCAACTTAGACCTCAAGTTAATCTTCTCGTCTACACAATCTTTAGTGGGAGAAACAATAGAGTGGTCCCTATCAATGACATGGTTCTAGGATGGGTTCAAACATAGTGATGCAAGATCATCTCGGTGTAGTTGTCTATCCTACATGATTAAGGGATTTTAGTGGAGTTTATGAACCTATTTGGGTCTTGGTTGATTATTTTCAATGTATTTAATAATTTTTGTAAGCCTTTAAAGGCATTTGGTATTTGATTTTTGTTGGAGGCTTATTTGTGGCTCTTCAAGTATTTAATGTGAGGTTTATTTAATTTTTAGCTTACTGGTATGACTTGTGGCCTTGGTTGGTTTAAGTAGGGGTTGTGGTTAAGCCTTTAGTCATTATTCATCCATCTTGGAGAAGAGGATTTAGTATAGGAGCAAATTTTGAGAAGAGCTAGTAGTTGAGGCATGGAAAACAAGATTGCTTGGTGGGCTTGCAAGTACCAATTTGGATCTTCCTTGGAGGTTTCTACCATGCCGTAGATCTAGAATAGCTAAGGTCTAGATGAGATGTTAAGGGTTCTTGCAAAACTATTACTTGCTTTGTATTTGGCCATAACTAGGAAGGCCTTACAGCTTGACACATTGCATGTAATCAATTATTTTATGAATAAAGAGTTCTAATTTGTTATTAGATCTTGCATTGTTGTTTATCTTCCATTGTGTGTTTATTTTTTGGGGACTAGGACATCTCCTTTAGGGATTCTCCTACCTTACACTACATCAAGTGGTATCAAAGCCAAGGTTCTTTTTAAGTGTGTAGATAGATTTTTGAAGTTGAGGTAGTTTGCACCAAGATCATGGGTTGGAGAAGGTTGATCTTGTGAAGCTGATTGATTACAGGGGGTTTGAAAAAATCTTGGCAGATTATTCCAAGAATATTGGACCCTAGGGTAGTTAATGATCTTATAGATGATGTAGAGGAAAGGATCTTAGAGAAGATTAGAGAAGAATTTAGGTTTGAAATTGTATTGATGAAGAGTGACACAATTGCTTAAATTGTGAGTGCTTTAGGTGGTGTACCTTGGCATGCAAGTACTAAAGATGGTTATGAAGAAGTTGTTGAAGACTTTGAAGTTTCTTGATTGAATAGTGAGGACATAACTGATCATATGGAGGGACCTATGGGAAATATGGTTGGTAAGTTTTCTAGACCTAGATCTTAGTTGAAGTTGAAGCATAAGATGGAGGTTTCTAATTTCTTAGGTACTTTGAATTCTAATGATATGCTTGATTAGATTGGTGAATTGGAAGACTAATTTGAGCTTGAGGATATTGAGGATCCACTCAGAATAAGGTTGACACAAAGTAAGCTGAAGGGACATGTTGCTCTTTGGTGGAAGGAACTATAAAGAGATAGAGAGGAGGAAGGTGAAATGGAGATCACTAGATGGAGGTTGATGGTGACCAAATTGAATCCCAATTTCATTCCTACTGATTATAAACTTGAGTTTTTTAAGAGGTTGCATAATCTGAAGAAGAGGGATATGACTGTGAAACATTATATAGAGGAGTTCTACAAGTTGACTATTTGATCTGTACATAGAGAATTTTCAAAGGAGAAGGTAGCTTAGTGCATTAATGTTTTGAGGTTCAATATTGAGGATGAGGTTAGTATGATGAATATTTATTTGGTCAATGATTCTTATCAGTATGCTTTGAGAGAAGAAGAGAAGTTGAAGAGGAATAATCAAGGTAGTTCTCGAGCCAATGAGAAGCGAGACTACTTAGGAAAGGCTAAACCAAGTGCAAAATATGAACCAAAACCTATTGAGTAGAAGAGAAGGATAGGTAGGGGTGAGTTGAAGGGTACTTGTTTTAGATATCATGAAGAAGGACATAGATCTTATGAGTTTCTACAAAAGGCTAGAGAAAAAAGAGTTGTTGTTGTGAATGAGGTTGAAGACCATGAGCTTGAGCAAGGGGAGAGTTTATTGGCTAAGTGTGTATTGGTTGCTTAGAGGACACTAGAATCTTGTTAGAAGAGTAATCTATTTAGGATTTGTTTTGAGTCTAGTAGTAAAGTCTGCAATGTAATTATGGATGGTGGTAGTACTAATAATGTAGTTGTGTAGGAGATGGTTCATAAATTTGGTTTGAAGAGAGTGAGACATTCTTATTCTTATAGAATTGGTTGTTTGTGAGGTAAGTATGCTTTGCAAGTGAGGAAGTAGTGCCTTTTTTATTTCTAAATAGGGTATTATAAGGATCAAGTGTTGTGTGATATTATCGACATGAACAATTGTCATGTGTTACTTGGTAAACCTTGGTAGTATGGTTACAAGGTTGTGCATGATAATGTCAAAAATGTGTTTACAATTGTGGAAAGTAGCAGGAAGCATTTTGTGATTCCTTTATACAATGAATAGGTTGGTAGAAGGAACCTAAGTATTGGTACCTGAGTTGAGTTGGAAGATTCTAAAATAGTTAATGATTAGTATGGATAGAAAACCTGTGGAAAACCAAGGATGAAGGTGAAGAAGTAGAAGAAGAGAAAGGGGAATAGTGTGTAAGTTGAAGACTTGGAGGACATGCATGTGAAGAATTAGTTTTGGATTTGTGTGTTCAATCCCAAAAGATATTCTTCTTCCTATTGAGAACATCTTTCCACACTTGGGGAGTCTAATGCAAGAGCATCTTAGGGTAGTTGGCTATCCTACATGATTAATGGATTTTAGTGGAGTTTAGTGAACTTATTGGGGTCTTAGTTAATTATTTTTAATGTATTTCATATATTTTGTAAGCCTTTAAAGGTATTTGGTAATTAATTTCTTTTGGAGGCTGACTTGTGGCTCTTCAAGTATTTAATGTGAGGTTTATTTAGTTTGTATCTTATAGAGATGACTTGTGGATTAGGTTGGTATAAGTAGGGGTTTTGGTGAAGTCTTTGGTCATTATTTATCCATCTTAGAGAAGAGGAGGTAGTAGAGGAAATTTTTTTGAGAAGAGCTAGTAGCCGAGGTTTAGAAAACAAGGGAATTGCTTGGTAAGCTTGCAAGCATGAGTTTGGATCTTCCTTGGATGTTTCTACCATAGTGTGGATCTAGCCTAGCTAGGGTTTGGATGGAATCTTGAGGGATCTTGAAGAACCATTACTTTCTTTGTATTTGGTCATAACTGAGAAGGCCTTACAATCTTACACATTACATGTAATCAATTATTTTATGAATAAAGAGTTGTGATTTGGTATCAGATCTTGCATTTATATTTATCTTCCATTGTGTGTTTATTTTTTGGGGGCTAGGACATCTCCTTTGGGGATTCTCCTACCTTGCATTGCATCACACGATTTGCTACATACTCAATCCCAACCTATATCTACAACCCAAGTGGCATTAATTACTGGTTTTGGAAGAAGCTAGCTCATGATGCCCCATGTTAACATATCATTGAACTATTTCTTTATAGTAGTCTTCAATTGATTTATGAGTCACCATCTGTGAGAAATAGGAGGCAAAGTCCATAATTTAAAACCACTTAGTATTTGGAGGAGCAATGATAAATTACGATGGCATTTTGGGCTTAATGCTTTGCCAATTTGGATGTAGATCATACTTAATAATGTTGAGTTTGGGAATATCACCACATTGCTCAATAACATCATAATGGCATTTGATATAGATAGATGAATTATTAGATCCATTTTATCCCTCCACTCACATCTCTTTGTTTGGTTTGATACCCTACTTAATTTCTCTTATATAGAACAAAATCTGTATTCTACACTTCCCACTTCTTTTTTATATGGAGCAAGTTTTGCATTTTTATGTCCACAATAGGTAATAATTTAGAATGATAGCAATGCTCACCATAAATTTTTTATCCATTATTTTATAATATTTTTATTTTGGTTCTAATACCATGCTAGTTTTTAAGTATTGCTGAAAATATATTAACATTGCCATCGTATTTGGTATGTGTATTCGAAAGGCATCTCTTATCGTATAAATAAGTGTAAGCCATGAATAGACATGTCCCTTTAAGGGATTTGTCTATTTTTTAATTAATAAATAAAATTATAACCATAGTTGTAATATTATTGTTAGATTAATTTATAACAAATATAACCATAGCTATATATATTATTATTATATTAATTTATCTCATATAATAATAAATACAAATATATAACTATATCTCCTAGATAATTATATATAGCTTTATCCAACTGAAACTACTAGACATCAACAACTTTTAAGGAAACCAAACTATTAGGAACAAGGATAGCAGAGAGCTGAAGAGTAGAATGAGATTTGGTAGAAATAATAACTTTCGAAGTGTATATAATAAGGAAATTACTTCTTACACAAGAAAAACTATATCTTGAGAAAGCCTTAATTCTAGAAATAGTATCTTTCAGACTATTGAAGTGATAGGAGTCAATATAAAACATTACTCCACATTCCCCATTCCATAAATGGTTGTTGTACTTATGATGATTCACCATGATTTCCTTGGCTTTGGAGGTATTACCAATAATATGTGTCATAGTTTGTAATCTTTTGATAATGTTCCTAAAATGTTTACTTATTAACACACCCCAGGTATCTCCACTATAATTGGCCTTGCATACTTTATATAATTTGGTATTTAGTAAATAATAATTATTGTCAAGTTTTTGTCTCCACACTTTCTTAATCCCTCTAATAGTTTATTCTTTCTTGTTAAAGTAGAAACACTACAAATGACAAGAATAATTTTTTCCTCCATAATACTACTAACTATGAAAAAAGATTCCTCTTTTCCATAAAATGTCTTTTTAGAATTACTATTTTTTTTAATCAATCATAACTACAGTTTTTTAACTCCTCAGGACCTTTAGAATCCAAAACATATTTCCAATTTTAGAAATTGAGAGCCCAATCCACCATGAAATTTGTAACTCAGTTTCCTTCTCTTAAGGTATGACTAATCTTAACTTTATTGAAGTATTGGAGTCTCCTCCTATAATAATGCATTAGGCTTTGGACTTTCCATGGGCATCTAGCTTTATTTTTGAAGTATTAGATAGAAGCCAAAAGGACAAGGGGCTAACCCTAGAATACAAAAAGGATGAGAAATCAGCCTTAGGTCACCTCCTAGTCATCTAACTAATAAAATCTTTAAACTTCAAAAATATAATAATATCCAAAGCCAAATTAACAATACCATCAGTCTTGTTACTAGTAGTAGAAAAAAATAAAAAACATTCGAGTAACACAAAAAGAACTTGCTGCTATCAATCTCGCATGTTGACATAAACATATAATGTAAAACCCTATAGGTTATCTAGTTCATAGTAATTAATAACATAACAAAAAAAAGGAAAAAAAACTAAACCAAGGGCTAGCTACCCTCCTTTCTAGGATCCTCATCCTTCTTCTCCTTAGGCTCATGCTTTTTCACATCCACCCCCTCCACTTTGGCAATTTTGTCTAGAAGCATTGTCAACTAGTCCTCTACTAGAAAGACATAAATGAAAGGGTAGTCTAAGTTTCCTTGCACAAGTTATTCACATCATTATTCACCTACAAAAAGTAATGGGTGGTGGCTATGGAATGCATTACTTTGGTGGAGAATTCCACTAGTGTGTTAAATGTTTGGTAGATAGCAATGTGATTGTCTATCAAATCCCTCATCAACTGCTCAAGCCTATCCACTCCATCCTTGTTGTGGCTTAGACCATGGCTATGCTTTCCTTTTCCCCCCACCTTTAGACTATCTTTCCTAAGGGAGGTGATTTCTTCCACCCTGCTTCTAGCTGTGGTAGGTTCGACAATGTTAGAAATGTGAGAAGGACTAGGAGGGTTGGGGATAGGCTTTGTGACTTGGAGTAGTTTCTTCCCTTTGGTGGGTTTAATATAAATCTCAGTAGATTTAGAGCTGCAATTGTGCTTGGGGGGGAACTTGAATTTTTCGAGTTGGAGGAGTTTGCCAATTCTCCGGGCATTTTTCTTAATCCTCCTAGTGCTTGCATTTGAATCAATGAGGCTAATTTTAACCTTAGGGGTAGGGGTTATCTTAGTTTTTTTGTGGTCATCGTGATGGCTAGGGTCCAAGGAAACTTAAGGAGTGATAGAAGCCAATGGGTTACCTAGAAGTGATAGATTTTGGATAAGATTATAGATATACAATTTATTCATGAACCCCTGGTGGATAAGATAAAATGTTTTACCATATTTCTTTTTCCTCCTAGCCTTAGGGATATAGTCCTCCATAAAATGAAACAAAATAAATAGAAAGGAAATATGATCCAAGTTTTTGAAGTGCTTAAGCATGAGAAAATGGTAATGATAGAGTAATTAAAACTGATCCTTGAGGGTAATGTATGTCATAATAGCATAGAAGATGAAATCCTAGGGTTTAGGAAGGTTTTCCCTTGAAAACCCCCAACACATTTGCATCAGTTCCTCCTTAAACTTGAAATTTTTCAAAAAAACCCTCCAACCTTCACAATGACATCTTTCATGATTTTGAAACCCATCCCATTGATTGTCACTTGTTGTGGTTTTCACAATACATGCCCTATTTCTATTAGAATTGAGGACCCCCTAGTTTAATTTTTGCTTGTCTAAACCCCTAGTTTAGGGTCTAAGCCTTTTCTAGGGCTTTATTTGGTTTTAAGTCAACCTTGGCCCTTTTCCTAAGAAACATAGTTATCAAAAATTTGAGATTTTCAGCATACATGTGATTTTATGTGGAAAAGGTGTGCATAAATGCACCTTCCAAGGTGCACTAGTGTGCTTAGTGGCTTAGTGCAAGATTAGATTCTCTTGGATGTTTGGTACCTCCAAGAGATGTGCTCTGTCCTAGGCCTATAAAAGCCTAGGGCTGCCTCTTCTTACTCACACTTCATGCTAAAAAGAACTCCAATAGTGTACCTCTACACCTATAGAGGTGTGATATCTTTATATACCTACACACACACACACAAAAACCTAAGCATAAAGGTGCACACCTTGTGCATCTATTCAAGGTGCACTCTTTTATTCACAAAATAAAGAAAATAATAATAAAAATGCCTAATAATCAAAGGTGCACATATCCACACCTTCAAAGATGCAAAAATCTAAAGAGATGAGTGAATGGTGCACATGTGTGAACATTTTCAAGGTGTGCACTTGTGCACTATTTTTGTTGAAAATCTCATCTTAGTAAAATTAGGGTGCACACCGCACAAGGTGTGCAAGGTGTGCACCCTAATATTCATACACTTAGAGCTTTTTCATTATAAGGGTGCACACATAGCCACTAAACAAGGTGCATATGTGTGCACCCTTGGTCTATGAAGAACATGCATTAAGGATAGGGCACACCAGTGTCAAAAACTTGTATAATAGGAGCTAAAAGTGAGGTTTTTAGGTATCTTTATGAGCTTTAAGGTTTTGCATTTAATTTTTCTCTAACTAGGGCTTGTTTATGATTGAATTTTTTCCACCTTCCAAACTAATGTGCTTCTATTTTGTGTAAATATAATGGCTTCTTCTTCATCCTCCCTCATAACAAATATTTTTCCTAAGCTAGTGGCTTTCATGTTTTAGGATGTACCATGCAAATTTTGTTTCCATGATGTGCATTCAGAGATTTGAGATACAAAAATGGGTCATATTAACTAGAATGCATTCCTAGTTCTCTATAACAAACCAAATGAGAGGTCCCCATTGGTTTCTGCACTCAACATATCAAGATTAGTAAACAAAACTTCACATCTTGTTTCAATACAATCTTCTATGTTGATCATAGATTTGGCTGAGAATTATGTTTTAGAAGAAAGGGTGGTCAAAAGCATAACTAGAGAGATCATTCTCAATCTAAGACCTAAGAACATTGAGAAAGTATTCCATTTTATGAGGGTAAACCAACATATAAGATTGACATACCATCAAGTAGAAAGGTGGTATAGAGACCACAAATAAGAAGCTACATAAATTATTCAATCATCATATTTGATTGATAGGACACCTATGGGAAGAAAACATGGAATAGCAGATATGACAAGAGGTTACATGAAGGATGATATCAGAGATTTTATAGTGCTCCTAAGTAGGATCATGGGATTACCAATAGTAGGACATGTAAACATATGGATGGTACACTTCATCAAAACCATCAAAATGACAAAGATGCCAATTGATTAGTATACAATGCTTAGTGACAATTTGGATGAACAATTGGTAGCAGTAAAAAATAATCCAAGATTTTATATGACCTCATACTTGGTATATTTGTTAGCAGCAAGGACTACTGATTACCTAGGGTTTTTTAAGAGGGGAAGCATGCAAGATGCTAATGATTGGCCATATGTGGTATACCTGCCCCTAGTGAAAAAGAAATAGTCAAAACAAAGTAAAGAGTATTAGATTGTGAATGACACTTTCATTTTTGTAATAATTAGACTTACTAAAGGAGATTATGCAAAAAGGATGTCATTAGAGGTAGCAACAATAATTGTAGAAAAAGGCACGTACTACATCCGATTCAAGATATTTATTACCTAAGAGTAGTGGGGACAATGGTAAATCCTAAGAAGCTCCCTAGGTATCCATCCGATAGACTCATTTTGCTGGAGATAGCAAGGCAACTCACATCGACATATGGAAGAGGGAGGAAACAACATAAGAAGACATAGGTATGGCCCATCACCATAGATCCTTTTGGAGTTAAGAAAAAGTAGGATATAACAAATTTTGATTGAAAATGGGATCAATATCTCTTCGAGGATTATAACTCTCCTCATCTGTGTTTTGAAAATATTAGCAGAGTTTAATATTTGGCAAGAAAAAAATTTGAGCATGAGGATACCATAGAGGGTCATTGGATGAATGTAGTAGATGACTACAATATCCGAATCAATTATTATTATAGGATGATTCTTTATCTAGTAGACAACATCTTGAAGGTTAAGGTCCGATTGAAATTGGTTGAACAAGACACATAAGAGGTCTTGGATCCTCTATATAATCAAGGTAAGATATTTTATTGATTGATTGTGAATGCAAAGATTGATAGGGGGAAAAATTAAAAAGTTGTGTCACCTCTTAGGCTGACTTATTAAAATGAATGAATCTGAATATTTCTATCTAATTTTTTTTTGTTCAAACGTACAATCTTGATAAATTTATTCTAGTTAAGTTATATATGGTCTCATAGTTTTCCAATTTGAAATGTCTATTAAATGCATATTTATACTAGTTAGTATCTAATTACTAAAGAAATACAATTATTTTAGAAAACTAATGTTTCAATAACTCTTACTATTTGTTATGATATTTTTTCAATAACATATAAGAACCATTTTATAGAGCTCAAACTCAAGAATATTCTTATATAGAGTTCATATTTTTTAAATTAGATATAGTATATTATAATTAAAAAATTCTACAAGTACATATTTTAACACTTGAGAAGATGATGATTTTGAGAGAAAAAATGCTTAGTCATATTAAAAAAATAAAAAATTACATGACATTTTAGAAGAGAGTCCTCTTCCAGAATCTATAATTTTTCTTTTGATTGGAATAGTTTTATTTTTTTTAAATGTGGTGGAAGATGAAAACTATCCATTTGAATAAGTTGTAGTTTGAATAGTTATAAAAGAGAAAATATTGGTCTAAAGCATTTTTTTTCCCCTAGCTACACATGTTTTCTATAACATAATCTGAGATCAAAGGAAAATAAGTTTATTTTCATATAGTTTTGTGGTGGGAACTAAACCCCTAATTTTTAGTTTTTTTTCAGCAACTAAAAGTTATCTTTAAAAAATGGGAAAATATTTAATTTCTTATTCCAAATAATTATTAAAATTTATAATCCTAAACTTCATCCATTTATACAAATTTCATTAGTTTACTTCATTTTGAAATTCTAAATAATAATACCAATTTTATGTCTTTGAAAGTTAACAACTATACTTTTGTTAGCCTTTTCCTTTGTAAAAGGGTGACACATGTTTGTGCTTTTACCCAAAGAAGAACATAGATATAAACTATAGGATGAGACATATTATCCAATTAACCAAAGATTAGATCAAGAAGCCTTTCAAGTTGGACTTGCCTAAAACAATTGTCTTATAGCCCACAACCTACCTAATGAAGGGGAGAGGGGTGAAAGTTACAGTACCAACATTCACAACCTAATCTCCAATTAGGCCAGAAGTGATATATCAGCATGATAGGGAAGTTGGATACTTCAAGGCATAGAATGGAAAGAATAAGAGAAAGAGAGTTTCTCCTTAGAAAAATGAGCCCAAACTTGAAGGGACTCAAGCCCAAGAGGTAACTCAAGCCCCTGAGAACCAAGAGCTAGGAAATGTAGAAGCTACTGAGGTCTAGGATATTCTACAAGTAACACCATGAAAGTAGTAGCAAGGATTAGAAGAAAGATCACAAGAAGTATCTTCGGTTGATGAAGAAGAAGCACAAGAAATGTCTCCACCTAGTCAAGAGGCCTCCCCATCAGTAGCTAACAAAGCTAGGAAGAAAAAGACTCCAATAAGAAGAACTAGGAGAAAAAAGGTGATAAGAAGGGTTATTCCTATTCCTTTAGTTGTAGAAACTATTCCTAAAGAAGTGGAGAAGGATGAAGAAGATTAAGAGGATGACCTTCCCTTGAGTCAAAGGACTCATCTTGCTAAGGCTATAGAGGAAGAGCAAAGATGGAGCTCCACTATAATGCTACCATCCATTGTGCACAACCTATTTAGGTTACTACTTTGGAGGATGAGATACAATATTGGACTAATGAGCAAGAGGACTAAGGGGATGATGTCTTTAAGATGTCAAATTTTGATTTCAAGCTTGTGGGCATTGAAATTATTGGTGATAATATAAGGGATAGACCAACAAATCAGCCTTTGGAAGGGGATTGGAATCAATCACCACCTCAACCACAAGGACTTCAAGTTGCCTCACCATCACCAAGTCAAGATTTATCTTTCTTCAATAAAGGTTTAGCCACTCCTCTCCCTCTGGTTAATGAAGAACATGTGCACCCAATGCAAGAAGAAGAGCCACAATGGATTCCTTTCGATGAAGTATCATAAAAGGGGCATATATATGAATAATCTCAGCAAAATTGCCAAGATATAGAGGTAAGGACTATGGACTCAATAGACACAAAGATGCCTGATGTAGATCCTTCACAAAAAAGAAAGGACTTCCAAGTGGAGTGATAAGGGAAAGGGTCTAGCAAAACAAACCCACTCTTCATCTATGTATAAGTCTCCACAAAATATTATTAGATTAAAGAGGTCTCATTGGGAAAGCCAACTATGGACACAACTAAATTGATGGTCACTATAGAAATAAAAGAAGTGTTTAACTACTTGGAAAAAGATGAGTTTGAATTATTGAGGCCCCAAAAATAGAATGAGATTCTAAGAGGATATTTGCATGAAGTTGTTGGTCCATTGACCCTGATAATCTAGAGGCAACCCTTGAAATAGCTTTATAGAAGAGAGATAAAGAGAGGGAATTTATATAGGTGGATCCATTTTTGAAGGCTTGTCAGTTATGGAGAGAAAGTTTTGAGGAAAATGGTGTGCAGATAATGTTGGTACATACTAGGGGAAATGACCTTTGAGTGGTTTAGTCAATAAAAGGTTAGAGGTATCATATGCTAATAGATGTATATATGAGGGATGAATTAGATACGATGGATGATTTGATTGAGAAGATTGAGGATGGTAATAAAGTAATGGAGAAATTACACATGAATATTCATAAGTACAAGGATCTAATGCAAGAGAAAATTTTGGAAGCAAAGAAGTATTATAGTGATGCATGTCTTGACATTTTTGAAGATAAATCAAAAGATAAACTCTTGCCAATGCAAAAAATCATTGAACATTTTTGAAAGATCTTTGATGAAGCTTTGACTAATGAAGATAGTAGACAAGAATTCAAGACGATGGAGTCATTATTTGAATTAGATGAAAACTAGAAGACTTTTTAGAGACTAATATAGAAGTTTGCAATTACTAGTAGATAGTGAAGGATAAAGTGCTTTGGATTACCAAATTTAACCCAAGTGATGGAGATAATAGAGAAATTGAAGAGAAAAAATCTAGTCATAGCTCTATTATAAAGGGGAACAAAACATAGAACTTAGAATTTTAGTTTTGACAATTGGGAAAATTTTGGCATGTTTTAGCCCTATCACCAAGGTACACTTTGCCCAAGGTCTACTTTTCCAAAGGTGTGCTAGAAGTTTTTGAAGATGCCCAAGGTGCACCAAAAATTAATTGTCAATTCCAAATTTAGAGCTTTCCATGCACTGAAAATGCATTCTAATGGTAGCTCAACTCTTACAAACATCTAGAGAAGGTTGAGCTTCTATTTTTGGCATTTCTAGAGAATCCCACATCATCTGATAGCTTTCTTCTTCTTATTTTCTCAATATTTCTTTGTTTCAAGACATGAAAAGGACCATGCACTAATTAAATGATATAAAGAAGGGTGGATTCCTACTTAGCATAGCTGAGAGAGTTAGTTTGTACATAAATAGATTTGTTTGATTAGTTTAGAAGCATATATTTGCATGAGGAGATCTCTAACTCTCAACACAAATTGAGGAGAAGATTTCCAATAAATTTAGGAATTAAATATGTATCCTAGATCATTATTTTGATACAATAATATATGTTATTACTGCTCTCATTCTGAGTGTAGTTATTCTTGTTAAAGTTTGTTATATTTTGTGAATGTATTTTTATGGAGTGTAATGGAGTCGATAGTTTTTTGTGTTATTTTTATTGAGCGATCTTTTAATTTTGGTTTTTTCCACATGCTTACAAATTCCACTAACATACTTAGTCGGAGAAGGGATCACCTATAGTTCCTGCATAGATTTTTGCCTCACATGAGCACACATTTTGTGGCCTTGTGATGTGATGAAAAGTGAAACATCTTATGGTTACTAAATTCCCATAGAGGATTGCATCAGTGGAATTAAGGAGGCATTGCTCCTATTTTCATTGTTTACCAACCAATGTTTTCAAAGGCCTAATTCACAAACATCTTATTTCCATGGCTTACGTCTGTTAGGGATTTATTTTTCAACTCATTTTCTTAGAATTTTTGTTACCTTATGTTCTTTATTTGATTTTACAAACACTTGGTTAATTTAGGAATTCATATAGTTGCATTGTTAGATTGCATTCATTCAAAAACCAAAAAATATAAAAAACATATCTTTTCTTTGTGTGGTTAATTTTAAAATCACAAATAGATTAATCATATTATCTAAAATTGGTTCAAACTATCAAAGGCCTCCTTGTGAGGAATCACATTTATCTTCTACTAAGTGGATTCTAGTAGGTCACCAGATCACCCAAAACATTAGAGTTGATCCTAGATTAGGTTTTCAAGAGAGGAGTTTGAAAGGATTATTTCCATTAAGCATCATGCAAAATGATAGCTCAAAATCACTTTCCTATCATTCCATGAATTGAAGAACTACATCAAAATGTTCTCATCATGTTTTGTCATCTTTTCCATAAATGGTAAGATGATACCCTCTTGTTGATAAACCATCATAGCTTTTGATCTTATGGATGTAAGCCTCCACTCCCACAAGTTAAACATGATCAATAGTGTTAAAGTTGATAAAAGATCAATCCCATAGCTCCCAAGAATCACCTACATGCAAATGCCTATCACAAAAAGAGAAGCAAGAGCTATGGAGGTGGAAATCACTAGATTCATAGATGAGACACTCTTGATGAGAATGAAGAGAAATTTCTATTATCAAGAGTGAATGAAAAAATTACAAAAAGAGATCATCCTTATAGAGGATATCAAAAACCTAATAGGTAACTAACCTAGGTTGCATGATAATAATTAATAAAAGAATTAATCATTAGATGTCCAAAGTCTAGCTTAAGTAAACTATAGATAATAAGTGACCTAATGATTAAATCAATATGATTTAACTAATAAGAAAATAAATTATTACTCCAAAATCCCCCCTTAAGATAAACTTAGGGAGTAGTTAAAAACCTAAAAACTACTACTCAAAGGAAATTGGGTCTTGACCACAAGGCTTGATGAGGTACCCAAGCAAAACCAAATCTCTAAAAAGAGGAGAAATAAAGAAAAACACATGCAAAAAACCCTTCTCCAAAAAGAGATGGAAAGAATTCTCTTTAAGATATGACCAAAAGGATGATCATGAAGAATACCACTAAAGCATGAAGTATGAAGCTGCAAACACTATCAATTTGATGAATCGAAGAACCTGCAATGTGTAGAATATGACTAGGTAGAGAAGAACAATTCTGAAGAGTTGATCAAAAAAAATGAAAGGTATCTTCATGGCCTCCAAAAATAGGAATGAAAGAATGTCTATATGGTAAATTATCCATCTCACCAAAATACATAGGTATCTAGCCACTACAATCACCTAGTACATAGAATCAAATACTAAATACATAGCTCACTCTATTGAACCAAGAGAGAAATAGAACCAAAATTAGCCCCTATAATGATGAGAGGTAAGACATGAACACTGAAACTAAATAGAATATCTCATGGAGAAAGAACTATGAACCTACGAGAATTAAAAGGAAGTACAAACACCTATAATGACACGTGTTATCAACACTTCATAAGGCTAACATCATGGATAGAATAGTCACTTAACAAAGGAAGATAGTGAATATGGAAAACATGAAACCCCAAAATTAGTTTATAATGTAGTGTGAGTAGAACAAAACACAAAGATGTGCATGATCCTGAAATGCAATAGAGTGACACTTTATTTTAGTGTGTTTGCAGAAATACTACAAAAGGTTGTCAACAAAGACCAAAGAGACATAAGGCTAATACATTAGATAGTAAAACCCATGAAAAATCATCTCAAACAACAAAATCTATCCCTAGACCTGAAACAACCAAGATATTCATTAGAATACAGAAAAACAAAAAATTGAATGGGATGTTCCTAGAGTAGAATCTAGAAAATAGAATGTCTCAAAACATGTCTCTCGAAGTGAAAAATAGAACTCTTAACTTTGATATCCAAAATAGGACACAAAAAAACATCAAAAATCCAAATAAATTGAACCATCATGACGGGCTTGAAATCAACTTTCTAGTGCTTCTTTTAGATTGAAAAATGGAGTCTTGATGAGCAAGTTATGGCCAAAAAACACGTGTAGGTCAAAATAGCACTGAAAAAAAATTTACTGCCTTGGGATCCATGCCAAGATCAGTCAAAAATTGTGTCCACCAGTACAAGAAAATGTCTCAAGAAGTGTGTCAATTCTATACCAAAACTATCTTGATTTGTGTCCCAAAAAAATCTTGTATTGCATACAAAAAAAATCTCATTTTTTGTACAAAAAAGCATAAAATCACTGCCTTGGGAAATGTTTTAAATCTAGATTTTTGAACCAAAAATCTTGATATATGTGCCAAATTAAGAAAATTTATTCCTCATGAATTGTTCCAAAAACTATGGTTTACAAATTTAAAAAATCTGGATTTGCATGCAAAAATTAGAAAAAGTGTCGCCTCGAGATACGTGAAAAAGATCATTGCCTCAAGAAATGTGCCCAGTCTAGGAGCAATATTTTTAGCCTCAAATTCTAACTGTGTCCAAGTTGGACAAATTTTATATGAAAATAGTGGTTTTTATCATTGTGAGCTCAATGGTGATGTTTGTTTGGTCTGAAAGTGCACTAAAAAATGGTGAACCCCTAGATTGAATATAAAAAATTTCTAAAGAAATCCATAGATTTGAAACCAAGCCAAACTTCTCATAAATAGAATAGCACATGAAGTTCTGGAGCTTTGATAGCATGTTGAAGTTAATGAAAGATCAATCCCATAGCTCCCAAGGATTAACTGCATGTAAACACCTAGATCACAAAAAGAGAAATAAAAGCTATGCAGGATAAAATTGTCAAATCCATAGATGAGACATTCTTGATGAGCAAGAAGAGAAATTGTTATCATAAAAAAAATATGAATAAATTACAAATAGAGATCACCCTTATAAAGGAGATCAAAACCCTAATAGGTAACTAAACTAGGTTGCATGATAATAATTAATAAAAGAATTATTTATTAGATGCCCAAATTTTAGCTTAAGTAAACTAGAGATAATAAGCGAGTTAATAATTAAATCAATATGATTTAATTAATAAGAAAATACTTTATTACTCTAATAGCTAGTGCCCATGTCATCATCCAATTTGACCACCAACTCCTTAGAATTTTCTGACATAGCCTTGTTGTAGGTTTGGTAATTTTTGTAGGTTAAATAGATTGTGCCCAAGATTAAAAATAAAAGTTAGTGAAAATCCATCATAAGTCTATAAGGTTTCCTGAAAACCAAAAAACCTCCCTTAGTGACATGTGTTAACAATCCTTTTCCATCTGTAAATGCGCAACATCAGTAGTGGTTGGAGTGTGAGTTTAATAGAATGTCTTTATTATCATCTTTTGTTAGTTTTTTACATCTTGTCAAATCCATTCCCTTCATCCTTTTCTAGAAACAATTAAAGCTCATGGTAATAAAATCATCAAGGTGAATCCTCATGCAATCTAGCTTTGTTAAGGAGAATATCAATTATGAGTTTTGAATCTCCTTCAAACTTTATATATTGCACTCCATAGTATTGTAGGTTTTTACCTCAATACCACATAAAAAAACTCTCCATATAGTTATTAGAGTTAACTCATAAGTTCTTTGAAAACCTTAAGATAATAAGACCATTACTATTTCTTATGATATCTCCTACTCTCGCTAGGCCTCAATTACCTTTTTCGCTAGGCCTCAATTACCTTTGGAGTAGTCATCAACACTAAACTTAATTCAATATTTCTCTACAAGCTTCCATTTTCTTTGATTTGTTTTTGCATACTAGTCTAGTTTAGGTTAATCAGACTGTGTGTCACATTCTAGTTTGGTTTTACATTGAGGTCCATTAACCTAGGAAAAGAGATCCCTTTAGGGTAGCTAGCATTATTGATGTTTTCCCTTATGATTCTCTTAGCATTACATAATAGGGGTAGGACTTCCATTTTCTCTTTTCTAAAAATTCTATTCTTTATTTCTCTCCATATAGACTAGGCTAAAGTGGGGAGAATACAAAGCCATAAATTATTCAGGATAGGATGAAGATTGGTAGGATTTCACAATTGGGTTGTGAGGCATTTGATTAAGCTTGACATTACTATACAAGTCCTAGTTTCCTATAGAACTTGACTCTAGAGGTCTCTATAGAAGGAACAATACATAAACAAATGGCTAATAGTTTCAACATCTTTCTTGCATAAAACACATATAGTTACAAAAATAAATCCTTGTTTATTTACATTGTCTAAAGACAATATTTTCTCATGAGAAACCACCCACCAAAAACAATTAATTTTAGGGTGAAGGATAGAGATCCATATCTCTTTATAGAAGCTAGAAACCTCACCCTTAGCTTCTATCATAGCATAAGAAAACTTGACCAATAATAGACTACTGATATATTTTTTTCATATCCACATGTCATTCTGCATTATGCTAAAAAGGGAAGGGTTGAGGGAAACTTCCTAATAGAGTGCATACTTCTTCTCCTTTACTTTGTCTCATCCAAAGTGTTTCCAAATCAATCCATTCATCCCTTCCATTTCTTGAAACAATGTAATTTTCCACTTTGAGAGCTATATTTTTTGTTAACCAATTCTTAACATTTAGTTAACAATAAACTCTTGAAGAGGAATATAAAAAGCCCATGATTCATTCTAGAAAAGGGTGTTTTTATCATTCCAAATAATTTTATTTCCACCTCTCTTTGATACCTTGGACTTTCATTAATTTTTTGAATAGAGAAAATATATCATTATTAGGATATGCTGATATGATAAGGTAGGAGAGGTCATTAGAAAAATACTTGGCCCTAATAATTTCAATCCAATATTTAGAACCTTCTAACACCATCTAGACCAATTTACCAAGTAAGGCTTTGTTCATATTTTTGAAATTTCTTACCCCTAACCCTCCATAATTCTTAGGTTTGCAAACATGATTCCATTCACAAGTGACATCTTCCTCTTATCCTGCATTCCCAACTAAAGGAATATTTTTTTAATTCTCTCTAGGGCTTCAACCACTTTGGCCAACATAATAGACAAAGTCATAAAGTAAAGTGAAATACTTTCAAGGTAGGATTTAAGAAAAAAAAATTTCTCTCCCAAGAGAGTTTACCTTTCCACCCAACTAATTTTCTTTGGAATTTCTCAATAATACTATTCCAGTAAGTTTGATTTGGTTTCACCTAGTATAAATGGAGACCAAGATAAGTATATTGTAATGTAGTAATACTACATCCAATATGTCTTGAGATGCTCAACTTAATCTCATTATTGGTGGAGAAGAAGAATAACTTGCTTTTATGGAAGTTGATATACTGACCTAATACTATAGGATAGTCATTGAGAAAATATTTCCAAGCATAGACTTAAAAAATAAATACTTCCCCAAAAGACCATCTTGTCATCCACACCCTTCTAACATGTAGAGTTAGGGATAGTTGAGGCCACTTTAACACTTGAGATGATATTAGTATTGTAGAATCTAGTTAAATTTCTTCCCAAGGCTTCAAGAAACAGAATAATTAGATAAGGGAGAGTGATCTCCTTTCTCAAACCCTTTCCTAGTAGAGAAGAACACCATAGGATTACCATTAACTAGGACAACTTATTTGGTAGTGGTAACACAACTCACAATCATTTTATGGAATATTCCCCTAAACCCTAGTTTATTAAGGACTTTATCTAGGGAGGAGTATTTAACTATATCATAAGCTTTTGATATATCCAATTTAAACACCATTAATGCCTTGTTGTTAGAATTCATAGAATATAACAATTCATCGGTAGTGATAACAACATCCGTTATATTTCTTCTCTTGACAAAACCTGTCTAGTTTTTGAAAACTATTTTGTCCAGAAGTGGCTTCATTTTGTTAACCATGACTTTAGCTATGATTTTATAACTGATATTGCAAAGGCTTATTAGTCTAAAATCACTCATAGAAGAAGGATCTCAATTTTGGGTATAAGGGTACTATACATATGATTAGTTAAGTCTTCCATATTTCTCATTTTTCAATGTAATGCCTTGAAAACATCTTCCTTGACAACATCCCAATATTCCTATAGTAAGGTAGGTGGAAACATGTCCAAGACTAGGGACTTGAAGACTTGAAAGGAGAAAGAAGAATCTTTAACTTCTTCTCTAGAAAATTTGTAAGTCAGCATAACATTGTCCTGATTATTGAAAGATTGGAATATACACCTAAGGAGGTCACTAGGGTCATCTAGACCTTTACCCCTAGGATCATTGAGTAAAAATATTCAAATTTTCATTATTCATATCTTCTTCTTATCTGACATCTATACCATTAGAATGTACATCAGTGATATGATACAACTTTTCTTCTATGTTTTAGAGTAGTTTGGTGGAAAAAACTAATACTTTTATCTCCCTCTCGTAGCCACTAAACACAAGATTTCTATTTCAAGAATGTCTCTCCATGGATGGATGAAGAGACCCACTAGTCTCTAAGGGACTTTTCATCAAAGATAAGAATAGTGTCAATTTTTTTATCTAGTAATCCTTAGACCTCAACAACTTTGGTCTCTAAGGAATTTTTGGTAATGAAGATGTTACCAAAGGAGACATTATTCCATTTTTTGAATTGTCCCTATGTATGTGAATTTAGTGATGCTAGGAAAATAATGAAATAAACGAAGCATTCACAAAACCAAACTAACAAAACATATAAAGAGAGACAAAGTGAGGTCCTCAAATGAGAATATGAGCCATGGATAGGCTCTCTCAATGAGGATGATCACTTGATGTATGGGTGTGTCTATTTGGTAGGATGTATGCTTGATTGCTTCCAAAGGCTTCAATGGATGTTTGATGTCTTCTTGGTGTGAGTGAGTGAGATTGGTAAAATGGCTTCTCAAAATAACATTATAAGTTTATGGTAATGGATTGTGCTTAAAATGGCTTGGGAGGAGATTCCTTGAATAGGAAAAGGGCTTGAGGGATCTAGGGCTAGGATGCAAGGATGGGAGAAAGCTTATGGAAGGTTTAGATTGAATGAGAGGAGAGCACATGGATTGTGCTTCCTTATAGCCAATCAAGGAGTGACACATGTCACAAGGTCATTGGTTAGAGAAAAAGGGGTTGAGGGGTCAACAAAGGAGGCTCAAAGCTTATAAAGACCCTCATAATGGCTTGTAAGAGCAATGAATGGGCTTGTAAGAGTCATTCATGGCTTTGTAAGAGCTTTTATTGCTTGGTGGTTGGGATATTTTGAGGGGAGACTTTAGCTTGGTTTAGGAAAGTCTTAATCTCATTTAGGCTTGTGCAAATGATTAGGGGATGGGTTAGGCTTGGTTTAGGATTAGATTAGGGATGTTAGAGATGTGCAAGTGGATGGCATTGATGAGGATGGGTGAGTTAGTGGCTAAGCTTAGTTAGTATGGGTGGATAGGGTGGATTAGGCTAATGGAGGGATTTAGGATAGGATTTAGGGGTTATTAGTTTTGAGGGATAGATTTATTAAATGTATTTATTTAATAAATAGGGATTTGGAATTAGATAGGAGAATAGGATTTAATTGATAAATGATGGGTTATTTGATTTATCAATTAGGACTATAGATGATTAATTAAATTAATCAGCTAGGGGATGGCAAAGGATTAATTAAATAGGAATTTAATTAATGATGCCTTTAGAGATAGCTAAATAGGATTACTAAAGCGATGTAATCAAATTTAGGTTTCTACATTTTTCCCCTCTTTGACATAGTGTTGAGACAACACTATTTCAAAGAAGTTTGAATAGAGACGACACGAGGAAGATGTTTTAGTAGCAAGGTTGCCCTAGTCTCAGATAAGAAGAGGAGAGACTAGGCTTAGAGATGCCCCCTCAAGAAGGTAGCAAAGAGAGAAGATGGGGCTTGACGGCTTCTTGAAAAGAAAAAGAATGTGAAACGAGAAGAGACACAGATTGGCAAAGAGAAGGGGCTGAATTAGCTCAAATGCTCACTACAAGAGAATGATAAAGGGAGATCAAATGCACAAGTAGAAGCAAGCTGAAGATGATCTAGGATTGGGGGGGGATGAAGGGAAGATAAAGTGGTTTGGAGGGGGGATAATGGAGATGAAGGGAATTCATGGAAGCGGGTTGAGTGGGGGGAGACTTCAAAGAGAAGTACTACCACGTAGTTGAGCATGAGATTTAATAGAGGAATGTTGGTTAATGGCCAAGGTTACCAAGAACAGTAAGGCCTTGTGACCAACTTTCCAAAGGACTGATGAACTGACTCAAAACAAACATGCAAGGATTACCCCAACATCGCACATGAATCCCAAAGGAAGTAGCGTGGAACCAATACTGGGTAACCCACAAGAAGAAAAAAAAACAAACAAAAGATTGATCAAGACCTGACGATCGAATTGCCCCATTTGTAGTACACCATGATATAAAAGATCATGGCGATCATGAGGAGGGAACAACCCAAAGCACTTGGAAGAGATACGTCAAGACCCAAAGGGAAGATGCCAAAAGAAAAAAGAAAGTGAAAAGCCAAAAGAGAGCCATTGGCCAACAAGGGGTGTAGGATGAGGTACTAACAGACCAAGATCAGATAGGAGGAAAGCTATATGTTATAAGGATCCATCGGAGAGCACCTAAGTTGAGAGATCGGGATGAGTGATGCGTCTGGCAAGCTAAACTAAGAAGGATAACACTTTGGTGACAGGAGATCGAGCTAAAGGATGTAGTAGAATAGCTAATCAAGAGTTGTTACAAGTGTACAAAGTTGTTTGGTTTTGGTTTTGCAGGATGAGAATTTGTTTGGGAAGGGTGGGATGATTGAGAGGAGTAGGTAGGGCACTGGGGTGGGCTATAAGGGGTGAAGAGGGGACTATAAGGGGTCATTTGTAGTTAGATTGAGGAGGAGATATTATTGATTAGGAGCTCTGTAGTGGAGATTACGATGGTAGGTA
Source organism: Cupressus sempervirens (assembly GCA_028749045.1). Lineage (NCBI taxonomy): Eukaryota > Viridiplantae > Streptophyta > Pinopsida > Cupressales > Cupressaceae > Cupressus > Cupressus sempervirens. The sequence continues at coordinate 340,330,608 of CM053786.1, read as the reverse complement.
TTGGGCGACTAGAGCACTGAGAAAACATAGTGTGACGAGTAGGAGTACAAGGGACGCCTGATCGATCGGCAGGGTCTAAAACCTCTTCGTGATTTTTGTTGATGCTTTTGGCAAAAACGTGATCCCACAGGCACGGGTCCAACAAGAATGTGAGCAGGATCAGCGGGATCATGATCCCACAAAAAATAACATTGGGTGGGGTGATGTAGGGGTTTAAATAGGTATTTGTAAGAATGCGATCCTAGGGGATAGAGATAGCGGTATCACGTCCCCATGAAGAGGAATGCAATTCAAGTAGCGAGAACGCATCCCTGCGTGTTAAAGGTTTTGCACAATGAAAAAGTGGGAAAAATGGGACAGTGTAGGAATGCGATCCCACGGGATCAAGGATCAGTGGGATCACTAGGTGGAGAGACTATAGGAATGTGCTAGTGGGATTGGGGTAAAAGGTCAAGGGTTAGACCAGAGTCAACATTGCAATCCTGCCGAAAGATAGTTCTATGGGAACATGGGAGGTTAGGCTTCATAAGAATGCTATTTTTGTGAGAATGTAGTTTTTGCAGAATAAAAGAAAAAAAAGTTGGGGTTGAGGTAAGGGAGGGTGGGAAGATAAACAAGAAGATAGGAATACTGAAGGTTGGATTACTTTAGTGGTGTGCAGTGGTCGCTAGATGCATTAGTGTCACAGGGGCAGTAAGCAGTAGTGTTGTGCACTAGAGAGATGCTAACACCGGTTGACTAGGCACAGATCAAGGCGATTGGGCTAGGCCACCTAGAAAGGTTGCCCTATATCTACACCTACATGATGATGGTCATAGCATTGTGTGAGAGATGGCATAGTGAGACAGTGATGTTCCACCTACTGACGGGGGAGATGATGGTGATGCTAGAGGATGTGTGCTACATATTTAGACTGCCAGTGTGGGGGACGCTAGTCATGGCGACCAAAGAGATGATAGCAGAGGTGGTCGTGCAGAGACTGGTGGGGCCTGACATGGAGTATAAGATCTGGAGGGGACAGTTTGCACTAGACGAGCATCTTGATCACATGACGATGGAGAGGCAGATCTACTTCTATGTGCCAGGGTTGGTTTCGGGGTACATTGCCCTAGATATAGGTGGTACAAGAGTGACACTGGCATTGATTCTAGTAGTGATGCAGATTGTATATGTGAGACACCTAGTGGCATGGGGTTCTCTAATGTTGGCTGAGCTATATCAGGACCTACATCAGATAGTGTATGAGGGTGGTGGCCAATAGGGAAGGAGCATTGGGTTCCCTACACTATTACAGGTATGGGCCTGGGAGCATATTGCAGTGCTCAGGCCATTGGGGTGCAGAGAGACGTAGCCAAAAGAGCTAGTGGCATATAGCAAGGCAAAGCCATTGACATACCACCACAAGGATTCAATGGATTACTGGAGGGTGCGGATTGATGAGATAGTGACAGTGGTATGGAGGCCATACATGGGCCTGGAACCATGGGCAATGGAGGGAGAGAAGCTCCCCTTCAACATTTCCCCATGTTTTATGTTTGGGATATGGGAGTATGTGGTAGAGTAGTACAGGCTAGATAGGGCACTGTGGTAGTTTGGGTGGTAGCAGGTGGCATTAGGGGATCCACACTAGTATTAGCGGGTCACACATGAGCTGATGTTGATGTACGGGCCAACCCTGTGGAAGGATGGGTTGTTGAGGGCATGGCGAGAGCTAGAGCTGTAGCAGATGCGGGCTCCACACAGGAGTACCGAGATAATTTTGTGAGGTTGAGACCAATGGGGAGAGCATAGGGCGTGAGGGTAGTAGTGGTGGCAGGGGAGCTAGCCTAAGTAGCTTGACAAAGGCATTATGTGGTGGGGGGTTGCGACAGCAGGCAGCAGTAGTTACATAGGAGGAGGAGCCAGCCTGATAGAGGAGGAGGGTAGGCGGGAGGAGAGGAGAGATTAGCCAGATAGGAGATCAGAGGAGAGGGGAGCCCAGCCAAAGAGGAGAGGAGAGGAGGCACAGGGGTGACAAAGGCCGGCAGGGGGAGATGTAGGGGGATCATTTTTTGGGGGAGGAGATGATAGATTGGCAGGCCGATATGCCTCGCTAGAGAAAGCATACACAATGATGAGCTAGCTACTCTGAGATACACAGTAAGAGAGAGATCAGTTCTAGGTAGAGCGGGATCAGTTTAGACAGGAGTAGGATATAGCCCAGGGGTAGGCAGATAGGGCAGGGGTGGAGGTGGGGAGGCTATAGACAGAGGTGGGTCGGGTGGAGGGGAGGTTGGATGCCACGATTATGGAGTGGCAAGGGGTGCAGGAAAGACTAGATGCCCTCCAGCAGGAGCGAGATAGGTTGGTGGTGGAGATGGTGACCTTACGGGTGCAAGTGGCAATGGGAGGGGGATTGGATGAACTACAAAGATTGCGAGTAGAGATGGAGGAGTTGAAGGAGAGGGCTGGATTCTACCCAAGGAGGTACCATGCCGTAGTGCTAGCATTGTAGATTGAGTATTATAGGTGATCGACTTGGTCAGGGATAATGAGTACCCACATAGGGATGTAGGGAGGAGGGGAGAGTGTATGGAGCACTGGGGGGGAGAGTATAGGTGGGTCTCAATGCACAGGGCATAGTCAGAGGGCAAGGCCGAGCCAGTGGTGTGGGATGAGAGAGGAGGCAGAGAGCTCTAGGATAGGGGGAGGACTGATGAGGCCACCACCTCCACCACCACCAGCATTAGGGGCTAGGTGAGGGGCACAAGAGGAGATTGATGAGGCAGGGATGATGGGTTGATCACTAATGAGCAGACAACTTTTTGAGATACTGAGTATCATGTATATATCAACTTTTTGAGACATATGGAAGTTTTTGTGCAGCTCAGACTCATTTGTATGATATTGACATTGTACATTGATGGACTATTATTCTTTCATTGATATATATAGATCTGATGATTCTGGTGATATATGTGTTATGGATTGGTGATGTTAATTTAGTGATGTTATGTATAGTGTTTGATATGCATTGGATAGATAGTGATGTTGTGATGATATTGCTAATGATTGGTGATGTAGCATGTGATTTGTGCTATGTTTTTATGATTGTGCTGACATTTTGTGATATAGGATGTGAGTTTTGATGATACACTATGATTTTGATGTGATTTTGGCTATGATAATGCATATATGATGTGATGTGATTTTTACATATGATATCACAGATGTGATGTGATTTGATGGGATCCTTGATGACATGTTTTTATGATATTGTAGATGTGACGATGATGAGATTTTCTATATGGTAGATGTGATAGGTTTTTGATACGATCTTGATGATGTGATGTGGCTTTATGATGGATGTGATGTGATCTCAGAAAAAATGATTGCTTTGGAGAGTATTTTGTATGATGATAAGTACAAACTATAAAAATAAGTGACCAATGTAAAATGAATCACCAACTAAAGAATAAACAACATATTTATGATATGGAAAATGAATATAATAACACTTTTAACACAAACTAAAGATGGATGAAAAGATTAAGACAAAAGAATTACAAAATAAAAGATGAAAATATTAAAAAAATGAAGTACAACTTAATGATGAACTACAATGCTAAAATGAAACCTATACTAATAATGAATGACTATAATGCTAAAATGAATCATAATCTAATGATGAGGCACTATGCCAAAATGATTGATAATCTAATGATGAATGACTATGCTAAAATGAACTAAAAGAGAGAACAATAAATTTATGATATGCTAAAAAGAACACAAACTAAAAGATGCACCTAGGATTTATGATAAGCATGTGAGAATAACATAAAAAGATCAAATGCAATGATATTCTACAACATGATAAAAGGATACAAGCTATGATAATACAACATACGAGATTCTAGGAGATGCAAGAAAAAAAATGATGGTGGAGTAGGATAGATAACCGATGCTTTAACTTATGAGAGTGTTTTATGATATAAAAAGTGTTCATAAGAGATACTGACTCTAAGGAGAATAATGTTCGAAAAAGAGTGACCAACAAACTTGCAGTAACAAGGATAGCAGAGATTTTTTAGAGCTAGGATAGTAACTTATGATAGGGATCACATCATGAGAAAGAATAAGGATTGATGTTCAAGGTTTTGAATCAAATGATTTTGAGGGTGGAAAAGTAATAGTTCAAAGAAGAGGGGTGATGACAAGGAGGAAGATACTAGGGGTTTCTAAAAATAAAAGTGAGGTGTAGGGGAAGCTTGAGCATGGGGTAATTTGTGAGGAAGTACCACTATGTAGTGTGAACACTTTAGTTGATATAGTATTGTTAGGGATTTGCCAAGGTTACTAAGAACGTCAAGGCCTTTTCCCCAAAATTTCATAGGATTGACTCAAACAGACACACAAGGATTGCCCCAGAATCACACATGAGTCTCAGAGAAATCAATGTTGGAATGATGCTAGGTGATCCACAAGCAAATGAGATTACCCAAGTGTATGATGTTTTATCGAAAGATGAAAACATGTTGGAAATATGCAAGGATAATATCAAACTAACGCATAAGTAGCAAAAGATTGTGATTGAAACCAACCTCCTTAATTGTCCCAGTCAAAACACACCATGATATGAAATGACCATGGTGATCTTGAGGAGGAAAAAACAAAAGATACATGGAAACAATCAACCAAAAAAGAAACAACAAAAGATTCTCCGACGTGAAAAATGAACCTTTTGTCAAAGGGATCAACTGACGAGCTACTGATGGGTTGCAACAAGACCTGGATAGTATGTACAAGTATGACTAGTTAAGGATATGGGAATGCATGAATAGATAGCAAAACATAGTAGTAGGTATATGCATGATGGGGGAAAGCTCAGGATGAGGAGATAGCATTGTTATAATACATGGGTTTTGTTTAGGTTGGATTTATGCAAAGCGTGATTTATGTACAAGGGTTTGGCTATTGTTGTATTCACATAGGTATGGTACATAGGAGACAAGGGTTAGTGTAGAGGTGCAAGACACATGTTATATGGGCTGCATATGTTACATATGGTAGAGTATGCAAATAAAAAGCACTTGATAGGGTACATCTAGTAGAGTACAATAGTGAGATACATTGAGTATGATACACGAGATGTTATAAATGAGGTGGGATGTTTACATAGTGCAAAGTGCTAGAGGATGATGTTGTGAGGCATGGTGAATAACAATAAGGAACACCTTGGAAAAGTTGGGGGGGATGAGTGATATATTATGGAGGGGTAATAAAGGGGTGTGTGTTAGTGATAGATAATGAAAGAGTTGTAGTAAACCTGGCACCTTTTTGCTAGGTTTTCACCAGGGACCTATCCAAGGCACTTGAATTGCCAAGTTTTCACCGTTGGACGCTTTATTTATTTTGTGCCTTTTTTCTTTCCTTGATTTTCAAATTCTGTCCTTAGGCATAGAATTTCTTCAGGTGAATAATGTTGGTAGGATCATTTAGGACTTCACCCTCAAGGGTAGATAGTTGATAGGCTCCTAAGCCAAAAGATGTCATAACCACATAAGGACCAAGCCAGGTGGGCTCAAACTTGCCTTTCTTTTCTCTGTCAGCTTGAACCTTCATATTCTCTTTAAGGATCATGTCAGCTTCCTGAAAATTGTGCAGATGGACTTTCCTATTGAAGTTGCACTTGAGGCAACTTTGATAGTCCATGAGATGGTCATAGGCCTATTGCCTTCTTTCGTCAAGTAGATCAAGTTGAGTAAGTTGAGCCACTCTATATTCCTCATCAGATATCTATCCTCCTAGAGAAATGCGGTGTGAGGGGAGTTCAACCTCAATAGGCAGGACTACTTCAGCACCATAGACCAGGGAGTATGGAGTTGTGCTAGTGGCTGTACGGAATGAAGTGTGGTATGCCCATAGGGTGGGATTAATTTGCAAATGCCAATCATGGCTGGAGTTATTGACAACTTTCTTGAGGATTTTGAGTAGGGTTTTATTAGTTGCCTCAGCCTGACCATTACCTTGTGGGAAATATGGGCTCGAGAAGAGGTGGTGGATGTGGAGGGAAGTACACAATTCTTCCATATTTAAGTTTTCAAAATTACCTCCATGGTTTGTGAAAATGGTGGCTAGGATGCCAAAGTGACATATGATATGATACAATATAAACTTGGACACCTGAACTCCTATGGTAGTAACAAGGGGAATTGGTTCAACCCACTTAGTGAAATAATTGGTGGTGGTGTTTATCCACTTATGCCCTTCTGAAGAATGTGGCACAATAAGACGAACAAGATCAAATACCCTAAAGGCAAAAGGCCATGTGGTGGTGCAATGGGTTGCAAGTCTTATGCTGGAGCCCAGATTAAATTAGCATGTTGTTGACAAGGTAAACATTGTTTCACAAATTCATATGCATCTTGTTCTCGAGTAGGCCAATAGTATCCAGCTTGAAGGATCTACTTTTCTAGCACCATCCCGCTTGTGTGAGCACCACAAAGTCCAACGTGTACCTCTTTGAGAGCCATCACAGCCTCATTTTGATCTAAACATCAAGAGAGAGTATCATGATAACCATGACAATATAGGGTTTGGACAATGATAGTGTAACGAGAAGCTTTGCAAATAAGATTTTGGCATTGGGTTCATGTGAGTGAGGAGATATGATACTATTTAGTAGGTAAGCATGAATTTCATGGTACCATGGAGATTGAGGACCAACCAAGATACAAACCCGTGTTGATTCATCATTCTCATATGTGGGTTTATGCAGCTGCTCAACCAAGAATTCATACTGCGTAGCTACATGTGGTATTTCCAAGAGAGAACCAATAGTAGCCATAGCATCAGCTGCCTTATTCTGGAGTCTAGGTATCTGTATAAATTGGATCTGAGTGAAATGATCCTTTAATTGGTCAACCAGATCCTTGTAGTGTAGTAACTTGTCATCTTTGGTTTGATATTCATTCAAAGCTTGTTTGATGACAAGCTAAGAATCACCATAGACCTAAAGCTCTATTATATTCCATTCAATGGAAATTTTTAGTCCCACAACAAGGGCCTCATACTCTGCAATTTTATTGGTATACCAAAATTGTAGCTTGAAATATTTAGGAATATAATCACCTTGAGGTGTAACCAAGAGTATGCCCGCACTAGAGCCATGAGATGTATAGGAGCCATCAAAATATAGCTTCCAAAGTGATTGTTTTTCTATCAAACAAAGATATTCGTCTGGAAACTCCATGATGAGTGGGTGATTTACTACTAAGGGTGCATCAACCAAGTGATTTGCAATAGCCTGGCCTTTGATGGCATTTCTATCAACATACTGAATGTCAAATTCACAGAGAAGCATAACACATTTTGTCAAGTGTCTGGTGACTATTGTATGAGAGAGCATATATTTCAATGGATCAATCTTTGATATCAATTGTACAATATGAATCAACATGTATTGATGTAGCTTCTCGGTGAAAAACACCATTGCTAAGCATGCCTTCTCCATTGGTGTGTAGTTAAGCTCATAGCCCACTAATGTTCAGCTGATGTAATAAATAGCTTGTTCCTTTCCTACATCGTCAAGTTGTGCTAGCAGAGCACTCAATGCTATAGGAGTAGCTGTGATGTACAATATGAGGGGGCACCTTGCAAATGGAGGAACCAAAATAGGTGGATAAGCTAAGTATTGCTTGATGAGCTCAAAATTGTGCTGGAAACTTGGGTCCCATTTGAAATTTTGATCTTTTTTAAGAAAGTGAGTGAAAGGTTGACACTTATTAGCAAGCTGATAAATGAACCACCAGACTGATTGGAGTTTTCCTTGCAAAGAACGAAGGTGCTTGAGTGTCTTAGGAGGAGCCATATCCATGATGGCTTTGACCTTCTTAGGGTCAATCTCAATATTGCACTATGACATGATGAAGCCTAGGAGCTTTCCTAAAGTAACACCGAAGACACACTTCTTTGGATTTAGCATGAGATGATATTCTACCAGTCGGTTGAACACTTCCTCGAGGTGAGATAAGTGATCCAAAGCATTGAGAGATTTGACTAGAATATCATCCATGTAATCCTCAAGTATCTTACGGATTAGGTCATGGAAGATGACCATCATTGCATGTTGATAGGTTGCCTTGGTGTTCTTTAACCCAAATGGCATCATATTGTAACAGAATGTGCCCCAAGGTGTAGTAAATGTTGTCTTATGCCAATCTTCTTCTGCTATACAAATTTGATTATATCCATAGAAACCATCCATTAGTGACAAGAGTTCATGACCTGTGGTGAGATCCATAATAATGTTAATATTTGGTAGGGGAAAGTCATCCTTTGGACAAGCTTTATTAAGATCCCTGAAATCGGTGCAAATTTTGATATCACCAGAGGGCTTGGTAATAGGTACCACATTAGAATTCCATTCAAAATAATCTATTGGTCGAATGATTTTTGCCTCTAGCAACTTCTCTAGCTCTGCTTTGACTAATAAAGCCACCTTGGTGTGCATTTTTCAAAGGTTTTTCTTGACGGGCTTGTCCCCTGGATCCACTGCCATATGGTGTACAACTAGTTGATGGTCCAACCCTAGCATATCCTAATATGACCATGCAAAGTGGCCTATATTTTCATGGAGAACTTCAAGAAGAAGATTTTCTTGTTCAGGTGGTAGAGAGGCTGCGATGTATGTGATATGTGATATCTCTGTTAGACTGATGTTTAGAGGCCAAGTTTCTTTTGTCAAAATAGAAGATATAGGAGGTTGATGCTCTTGTAGGGGGAGGATGAAATCTCCATCCTCAGGTGCCTCTAAGAGGTTTTCACCATTGGATACATCCTTTATCTTTGTTTCATTTTTTGAGTCACCCAATGGCATTCTAGAGGAGTTTTCACCATGGGATGTTTTTCTTTTATCCTTTTTCCTTTTTGTTTCTTTTAGCATTTCATTTTTGTGACTAGAGATTTCCTCCTCCCCGAAGTAACCTACAAGATCCAGCTTGTAGACATATGCTAATGGTGAAGGTAGCTATTTATGTGGCATTTCTGCCCCCATGAATTTAAGGAGTGTGTGCTCGATAGAGAACTTTTCAACATGAACAACACTTGGTTGGTCCCAATCTATGAGTTTGGGGTGAGCGAGGGGGAGGTCTATGAGATTCATGAATAACTGGTAGAGCATAGAGGCTCCAAGGATTATTTTGTCAAGGAAAATATCATCATAAGCTTTCCTTTAAACTTCCTCAAGGATGTCTTCAATCTCAATGAGAGTGTTTTGGATGTTCATAATGACGTGGCCTTTTGTTGTAGTGCCCCCAGTTGTAGGGAGTCCATAGCCCAAGCCTTTGGTTTTTTTCCCTTGGTGTGCTTCTATAGGCTATCTCATACCTAATTCTTGGTAGCCTAAATCACCTCCTTTATAATCCCATTGTTCCGTGGCCAAGTGATGTGACCAAGGATATTTTTGTTTAAAGTGATCAAGAAGTACTTCACTTTTAGGAGGTGGCTCTTTGTATAGCTAGGTGTTGATGTCTTGTGTGTTTTCTACTGCATGAAGGATACCTTTGGTGATAAATGTGGTAGGGCCCAATTGGTGAAGTTGAGAGGTGGTTCTTGGTATAGGCCCTTAATGTATTGGGCATCCTTGAGTATGTGGGTCAAGTGGTAGAGTACCAACAACAAAAGAATTTGTGACACTATACTCACCACAACCTTGGTAGTTGATCTTAACTATGGAGAGGGTGGAGGCTAAAATGGTGTTTAGATCGTGGCAGGTGCCAGAAGAGCTAGCCATGGTGGTGCCAATTTTGATCCCCGAATAGTGATTGGTGTATGAAGCTTCAACCGCATTGCAATAAACAAAGGGTTCAGGATCTGCGTGGATTTTTATCTTAGTGCCATTATGCAAAAATTTGATGCACTGATGGTATGTGGATGGGATGGCCTTCATGGCATGAATCCATGGATGATCGAGGAGGATGTTATATGGAAGATTAAGATCAACTACATGACAAAGTGTTTCTTGAGTGGCTGGGCTGACTTTGATAGGGAGCAAGATGGTTCCTTCAGTAGTACGCTCCAAATTATCATATGCCTTGATGGTGATCACCTCATTGATGATATTTTCTTTAGTATATCCTGCCTTCTTGATGAACTTTAGAGTACATAGGTTTAGAGTCGATTCATTATCTATCATGACACGTTTAACTACAAAGTCAAAAACCATAACAGTGATGTGAAGTGGGAGGATGTGATTGGGTTCAACTACTAGGATATCAATATTTTTGAAGGATAAGGTACATGAGGCTGAAATATGGCCAACCAAGCTGTGAAACTCAGTGGCATTAATGTCAGAGGGGACGCAGGACTCGTGTAGAGTGTTGTCAAGGATCTCTTGATAAAGTGGGCTTGTCCGTAAGAGATCCAGGATGGAGATCTAGGTTGGAATGTTTCCAAGGTGTTCCAAAATGTTATATTGTGGCCCTAGTGAAGGTGATTCTAATGGAGATGCTCGAGATGGAGGTGGTCGTGCTGATGGTGGTATGATTTGTGTGGATATAGGTGGACCAGCTATATTGAGTTGTATCCGATAGGTAGCAACTGCACACTGAGTGTCTGGGCCTTTGATATTGATTACATTGACAGATGGTTCACTTGGGATATGCAACCAATTAAGCTACCATAGTCTAAGTATGATGAGGTATAATTTTGAGACGTATCTTGGTTGTCACCTTGTTTACCCAGAGCATTGCTAGGTTTTTTGATAGGAGGGTGTGCAGGTGCATTTCTCGGGTTCATGTTATGAGGAGGGAAAGCCTTTTGATACATCATTAATCCTGCATTAGGTGAGGGTTGTGCCCCCACTATGATCTCTTTCCGGTCAATGAGGTCCTGCACATAATCCTTAAGTTGCATGCATTTAAGGGTAGTGTGCCCTTTGACACAATGGAATTTGCAATATTCATTATCTTTGTACCAGTATGCTCTAAACTGATAAAGTTCCAAGGGTTGCATTTGTGGATATCAAACAAGGTTTTCTTTGGCCAATTTTTTGAAGATTATATCAAGAGGTTCCCCCAATGGGGTGTATGTTCATGGTTGTCTCTGAACACAGGGTTTATTACCTGTTGACAATGTGATAGCATTAATTTGATTATGAGGAATAGGTATTTGTTGATGAGTTTGCATGGGTGGTTGGTGATATGTAGGAGGTTTCTATTGATAAGTTTTTTGTTGGCAAAATGTGGTGGGAACATTGGTAGCCACCCCAACAATATGGACCTGTCGAGTATGAGTGGCACCATCTGTTACTATATTCTTGTTTTTGTTCCAATATCAGGTTTTTTCATTGCTCGAACTGCAGTCCTGGGTGTTTTCTTTGTACAATCTGATGACACCATCCTTAATGAGGCCTTGCTCAAGGCCCATTCCTTTTTCTTTGATGTCCTTGTATGTTTGCAAATAGTTCATAACCATATGATGAGCGAGGCTAGGGTGTGCATTGTTTATGAACATCTTGACAAGATGACGCTCAGGGATGGTGCAAGAGATCCTTGTTGTGAGGATCTGCCAGTGTTGCAGGTACTCTGTAAGACTTTCTCCTCCCTTTTTTTTAGTGTGGACAAGGTCTACGATAGATAATTCAGTTTCAATGAGATGGGTATTTTGAGCAACAAAGGCCTCAGAAAGTTTTGCAAAAGTCTTAATAGTACCTTGAGGTATATGACAAAACCATTCCAAGGCTGGTCCTACTAGGCTCTCGGGAAAGAGTTACACGACGAATACATCATTATACGCTACCTTCTAAAAATGCATATAGAATTCCTTGACATGTGTGACTGGATCACTTTTCCCCCTAAATTTGTCAAACATGGGGATCTCAAAATGTTTAGGAAATGGAGTCAAGGTGATAGTCCTATCAAAAGGGTATGGGAAATCATTTTCAAATTTGAAAGGTTTGGTGTTTGTCCCATCCTTGAGGGCTTTGAGAGAATTCTTCATCTCTTCCCATTTAGACTTTACAAGTGGAGGAGTGGGTGCCCCCGATCCAGGTGCCCCCAGTATAGGATATGTGCCAGAATCTAAAGTGTGATATGGAGAACTCTGATGTGGTATGGCACCTATGGAAAAATGGTTTGCATAGCTGGTGGAGTGGATGCTATGGTTTATTGCAATGTGGGTTGTGCATATTGTTGCATCTATTGAGGTTGGTGTGGTAGATAACTATGAGGTTGCTGCCCTCTAAGATAGTTTTGTGTGGGTGCTTGGGCATACTGTTGTTGTGAAGATTACAGATGGAATGGTGGTAATGTAGATAATGCTTGTGCTATGCTCTAGGAATACATACCATGCCCAATATATGTGGGTTGTTTACTTTCTTGAGAGTAGGAAAGATTTGGAGTAGGTGCAAGGTAGTTAATTTGTGGCAAAGTGTTTACTATGGGGAACTACAGTGGTAGTGGATTTGGGCTATGGCCTAGAGGTGGCATGGAGAAATAGTTGGTGAGGGGTGGGAGTGAATAGCTATGTAAAGCAGTGGATGACAGTGTCAGAGGTGCGAACGTGACTGCAGTGCTAAGGGGAAGACTAATGATAGGTGCCTGTGTCGCAACAATATTCCAAGGTCCCAAAGGAAAAGAAATTGAAGGGCTTTGGCTACTTACAAAGGGGTTGATAGTGATGTTTGGTGGGATGGAAGATGAGGTATTGGACCCTAGTGGTGGTATTTGAGTAGCAAATAGACTAGATGAAATATGGGGTGGAAGCGAAAAGCTAGTGCTGCTAGATGCAAATGGAGGATTTGGTGGAGCAAAAAAGTGAGTGGTGGAAATAGATGCAAATGGTATATTTGAGGTTGGTGGAGATGTAGTATGCACTAATGGTTGAGTGGTAATGGGATGAGTGTTCTATGGAATGGGAACCAACACTTGGGTCGAGGGGATATTTGGGTCTGCTGGTTCTACCTGAGGTGGTTGCCATCCAAACAATGGGTGAGTAGGATCTATTATGTTGATAGGTGGTGGACATCCAAATTCAAAGACACCAACATTGTCTTGTAAGAAATTTTCCATGATGGTTTCCTTGTTGCAATCTATGATGGCATTTATGATAGTAGCATGACCAGGTTGGTTCATGAAAGCCTCAATATCTATGGATGATGCTAGTTCTTCTGAGATTTGAGGTGGTGGGTTTGATGGTGTCATGGATACTATAGAGTACAGTTGAGCTTGAGATGTGTTACCACCATGAATAGGATCCATGTCTTTTTACCATGTGTTCCTACCAAAATGTGTGGTGGGTGGCATGAAAGGATGCTTCTCCTAAAGATGCAAATGCAGTGAGGGATGATACTAAGGATTTCTAAAGGATATGGTGTTTGCACAAGAAGCTTGTGTTTTCCTAAAATATGAATGTGGGAAATATGATGGTGATGCAAAAGGTGTGACCCTAAACTTTGGCTCAAGGTGATGTGGGACACCAAAAACAACCTATTCCTAGCAAAGTGTTGCGTTTCAAGGATACTCAAGATGATGAGAGATGTGATGCAAAAAAATGTTTCTAACTGAGTGAGGAAATAATGCTAAGATTTTAACAATACAAGTGGACGATTCTTCTTCAATGACCTAAGATGAGAGGAGATGGTCTAACTTCAAATGCTTAAATTGGATAGTGCAATTCCTAGATGAGAGACTACACCTATAAGTGTGTAAGTGTGTGCGAAAAAAGGAAGGACCTAATCAGAATGAGTAATAGTAGAGTTGTCGATAAGTCTCATATTAACACCACGTCAAAGGTTTAGGTTTTGGATTTTGTAGTCGCATTCAGTTTGTAATGCTACCTTACCTCCATTTTTCTCAATTTGATCCAATTTGGAAATCCTAGGGTTAGAGGTATGCTTCTTATGCTCTACTTCAATTTCCTTATAGGTTGGTATTTGAGGAAGCTTAGCCTTCTTAAACTTAGTCTTGGGATGGCTTGACATGAGATATTTCCAAGGATTAAAATCATAACTATGGGGTTTATAGAGGTAGTGACTATGCTAAGTGCCCTAAGCTAGGATTGACCAAGTTTGGAAAACATTCATTCAACAAGTAAAAGATCAAGCAATAGATAGGAATAACCAGATAGAAGTTTTGATCTCTAGAATGTGATACTTGCGCCAAGGAGTGTGTATGTTTTTACAAATGTTTCTAACAATCACTTCAAGCACATGAACATCCTAGATGGTTGGCTACAAAGCTGAAAATTGGTTTATCTGGTGAGTCCTCAATATACACAAGGTACATGAGGCCCATATCCATAGATGAAACCAAAAAGATGTCACATAGTTGAGAGGAGTGGTAACCCACTTCTCCTCTTTCACTTCTCAAGGGTATAAAGTTCCTTAAGGCTTAGCCTGAGTGACAAAATCTTGATCCCAAGAGAGGTGTCTTTGGATTCACCTCTCAATTTTTATTCTCCACCAGAATGCTAGAGTTGAGGTTGTCCCAAGGGGTGATGAAATCCCCAAGCAGGCCCCCTGAATCTAAAAACAAGGTTTTGGATCCTAGTCTTATGCACCCAAGATGGCCTGCAAAGGCGACAAGGGGAGAGAAGATTCAGATGACCTTGGGCTAAAAAGTAAAGTTCTTTCACCAACTGACACTTAAGTTGTCTAGTCTAGACCTTGAAAAAACACATGTTTAGGATGAAAATTTTCAATTCCAATTTGAGGGTATGTGTAGGATCATGGTCAATCAAACTATGCTCTTAAGTAGCAATAAAAAATTAGGAAATCAGGGTTATGTTAAGTTGACCTGCAATTTTTTACTTGTTATTAACTTTATATCAAAAAGTTGAGAGAAAAGAATCTCTAGCACATTGAATCTAGTTTCTAAACTAGTAAGACTTATCTCAAAAATATAAAAATTGGTTGGTCAAAATTTTGAATTTTAATGCAATATTTCAAAAATTTGAGAATAAAAATAAGAAGTAGACATATGTCTGACCATCTTAATCAATATCAAATGATAATATTTTTTAATAATATTCTAGATATAAGTAGTAGACTCATACCTAGATGTGACACATATTTTTGGGTATGTTTATTCTAAATAAATAATAATTAATTAATTTTTGACTAAAGTATTTTTGGAATGAAAAAACTCTTGTGTCTAACCACTTTAACTAATTCAAAACTCTGCAAAATTCAATTTTTCATTTTTTTCCCTTATAGTAGAAGAAACATAGAATGTGATGCATCTTATGGACTTAAAAAATGTTGTATCATTTGAAAGTTATAGTTGTTTTTCAAGTAGTGTGTTAGTCAACACTTTAAATGTAACTCAATTAGGAAATAAGTAATCATTACTTAATAAACTCATAATTTGACAAACCTTACATTTATGGAAAGATAAGAACATTCCTAAGAAACCCTTTTCATTTCATCAAATTTTGGTGAAAAAAAAGTCATCAGCTACATGTTTGAAGTAAAAATCACATAAAAATAGGCCAAAATCACATTTTAAGGATGTTTTTGAAGTTGACCATATAGGTTTGGTATCAAAAGATATATTAGACCTTATAAATATATTAATTGTTTTTATTTAGCATCAAGGTGGATGGGAAAAAAGCTGGAATAGATTTTAAAATGGTTTAAGATATTTCAGAACTATAGATTTTTCAGATCGCCACTTTTTGGCACACCATGATCTTGCACATACCCTTGATATACATGAACAAAAGAAAATGTGATCAAAGAATGAATACAAAAAGGAGAGTTAGGGTCAACAAGAAAGTAAACTCGTGCACTCGGAGGCCCTCCACTTCAAGTATCGATTGATTTCCTTTAAAGCATTCAAGAGTTGGTGTTTGTTCATTTTAAGGCTAAAACAAAGATGTGTGTAAAGCTCGATTTCAAGCACGCGCCCAGAGGCCCTCCATGTCAAGATTTGTTCAATTTTTATGCCCAAATGAAGTGTTAGAGAGACTAATGTGCATTCAAGAAATTTTCTATCTTAGAAAAACAAACAAAACTCAAGTGAGTGGAGTTTGATTCTTGTGTAGCACTTAACGCCCTCTTAGGTGGACCCATCCCCATATATGGCACTGATATTGCAACCAATGGTTAGAATGATGGGTGATTAAAGAGGGTGAGTCCAACAACAAACTCACTCAAAGTGTCTTTATTAGTTTTTATAACTTAGAAAGTTCCTAAAATGTGGATTCTTTTTATGCCCCAAAAGATGAAATGTGTTTGCAAGATTTTTTTCAATGTGCAACTAGAGGCCCTTCACGACAAGATGGTGTTCTTTTTAGCTTTTCATTCAACTATGAACTTGAGAGAACGTACATTCCAATAAATTAAAAGAAAATATTGTTCATTTTAAGCCCAAATTGAGATGTGTGTTTTGTTTGTGATTATGCATACATGTTCATTTCCTAAGATTTAACCATTGAAGATAAACACAAAGACAATGACAATGACTAGAATCTACAAAATAGATAGCATTCCTACAGAGAAAATGTGAGAAGTAGCATTCCCACAAGTAGGTTTGCAATCCTGCTAGAGTTTTCTTTCATGGGGATGCATTCCCACAAGTTTACCTAGGCGCGGGAATGCCAGGAAAAACTGCTTAAAAAAATTAAAAAAATAAAACCACGAGCCAAAAACTCGAGAGCTCTTTTTGACAGAGTGATCATGTGGATTTATGGCCTTACAACATTCTCGCAAGCAGGAATGATGATCCCGTGGATGAAGTTTTATTACAATTTTGAAAAGTTTAAGATAGGAAAAAGTCAATTTTCTTGCAAGGTAGGAATGATGATCCCACTATTATAAGGCACATTCCCGCTGAAAGATTAGCTGATAGGTTCGTTGGTTGGGTTTATCGACATATGTGAGTTGGTTGGGACTAGTTTTCTTGCATTTTTGCTAGTCTTTCCAAGTTCCTAGGGCTGTGGGTTTGCAATCTCGTCAAAGTATGGCACGTTCCCGAGATGACGGGATCACTTTCCTGAGGTCGCGAGGATGCAAAAAGTTTTGTATTTTGACCGTTCGCTGGGTGAAAATCAAGAATAGGGTTGGGAGCACATTCCTAAGGTGTTCAATGTGGCCTTGCAAGCAAAATCAGAAAGTAACACAAACAAAATATATTTCCATTAATGTTAGTTTTGTATGGTTAGCCAAAACATGAAAAAAAAAAGCATGTAAAACTAGCATTAACGAAGATCAAAATGACCCTTGTGAGGTCCCACCAGGCATGCCAAAATGTGTATGTTAATTTAGTGATGTTAGGAAAACAATGAAATAAAAAAAGCATTCACAAAACCAAACTAAAAAAACATATAAAGAGAGACAAAGTGAGGTCCTCAAATGAGAATATGAGCCATGGATAGGCTCTCTCAATGAGGATGATCACTTGATGTATGGGCGTGTCTATTTGGTAGGATGTATGCTCAATTGCTTCCAAAGGCTTCAATAGATGTTTGATGGCTTCTTGGTATGAGTGAGTGAGATTGGTAAAATGGCTTCTCAAAATAGCATTATAAGTTTATGGTAATGAATTTTGCTTAAAATGGCTTGGGAGGGAATTCCTTAAATAGGCAAAGGGCTTGAGAGATCAAGGGCTAGGATGCAAGGATGGGAGAAAGCTTATGGAAGGTTTAGATTGAATGAGAGAAGAGCACATGGATTGTACTTTCTTACAGCCAATCACAGAGTGACACATGTCACAGGGTCATTGGTTAGAGCAAGAGGGGTTGAGGGGTAAAAAAAGGAGGCTCAAAGCTCATAAAGACCCTCATAATGGCTTGTAAGAGCAATGAATGGTCTTGTAAGAGTCATTTATGGCTTTGTAAGAGCTTTTATGGCTTGGTGGTTGGGATATTTTGAGGGGAGACTTTAGCTTGGTTTAGGAAAGTCTTAATCTCATTTAGGATTGTGAAAATGATTAGGGGATGGGTTAGGCTTGGGTTAGGACTAGATTAGGGATGTTAGAGATGTGCAAGTGGATGGTATTGATGAGGGTGGGTGAGTTAGTGGCTAAGCTTAGATAGTATGGGTGGATGGGGTGGATTAGGCTAATGGAGGGATTTAGGATAGGCTTTAGGGATTATTAGTTTTGAGGGATTGGTTTATTAAATGCATTTATTTAATAAATGGGGATTTGGAATTAGATAGGAGAATAGGATTTAATTGATAAATGATGGGTTATTTGATTTATCAATTAGGACTATAGATGATTAATTAAATTAATCAGCTAGGCGATGGCAAAGGTTAATTAAATAGGAATTTAATTAATGATGCCTTTAGAGATAGCTAAATAGGGTTACCAAAGTGGTGTAATCAAATTTAGGTGTCTACAGTCCCTAACCACTCTCTAGTGCTATTCAATGATAATCATTGGAGAAGATTGAACTAATTGTTTTATCAAGAGCATATCAAAGCCTTGAGACTATGCTTATCCATCCATACATTTTTTAATCAAAAAGGGTGAGCCACCTTTTTTCTAACTTTCCATTCAAGGAGAATAACATTATGATTAGAACCTGTATGGGGTTTAGCTTCAAACAAAAAAACATCACTATTAGTCTAGTTTGAGGATAGAGCATATTGGTGTTTGAAAATGTTATCGAGTTTTCAATTATCCCACTAAGAAATTGACATATCTAGGGGTAGCTAAATCCCATTTTCAACATGCCATTTCTGACAATAGGCCAACTATAAGGCATGAACCTTCTTCTACTTTAGGTTCTACTAAACCTAGGTG
The DNA here is from genome assembly GCA_028749045.1 of Cupressus sempervirens. Classification (NCBI taxonomy): domain Eukaryota; kingdom Viridiplantae; phylum Streptophyta; class Pinopsida; order Cupressales; family Cupressaceae; genus Cupressus; species Cupressus sempervirens. Next base: position 340,311,880 of record CM053786.1, on the reverse strand, counting down.
GGTAGACCTCAGATTCAATTGATACCGTACCAGTGCAAAAACATATCCCTGAATCTATTAAGTAGATTTAACCCTTATTTTTCCTAAAGACTTATGAAATGACATGGACCTATAGTACCTAAATGTAGATTTATGACATTCATAAGATGAGTGAGGGTTAAACATTTAGGTCCTTCAACATGAAAGGGAAAGAACATTCGATTAATAATGTTGAATTCAAAAAAAGCTCAGATATGCAGCAATAAGACCTAGTGATCCTGTAGCTGACCAGAGCCTAATCCATTAGGAAAATCTATGAATCAAGTGCATACATATGGATATCTAATACTTATTTATATATTCAATTATATGATCTATCTATTTATCTTGTAAATAGACATCTGTGCTCAATCTGAACCTCATTCTTACATGATATCCCCATTAGTAAACTTGCAACCCTGTTAATTCCCTAAAGCATTTACATAACTTCTTGAGTCATAAGCAACAATGAAATAGCATACAGCCTTAAGGGACTGCAACTACAACCTAAGCTCTTTGTTCAAAGATCATAAAACATTGAAGATCACTGATAAAGGGAGATGAGAATCAAAATGAAACTAATGAATCTGTTTTTCTTTGTATTAATTTCCTTGAAACAATATAACCATATGCATAAAATGAAAGACATGAAACAACCAAATAGATTTGAACTATTTGTATATTCCTTCCTAATACTATTCATACAAGAGAGAATATGCTGAAGAATGAAGGTGGAATCACAATTTTGGATCCAAAGAAATGGTCTCACAGAATGACTAAAAGTTTCCTACCAACAATGGTCGTAGTGAAAAAAAATTGGAACCTGTACAATGAGAAAGAAAAGGAATGATATAGAGGAAGGAATTTTCAGATTGAATTTGCAATTGACATTTGTCCTCTTGGAAAACCTTCTCAATAGGTTAAAACATCCTTTTGATCTTCTCCCTCAACTGGTGAATCAAATCTCCATTATTATGGTTCTACAAGGCAAGTATATCTGAGATATTTAATTCACCATCATAACTAATTTTTGATGTTAAAGATGAGTTCACAGTAAAAGGTGAAAAACCAGTTACAAAGTGACTTCAAAAAGGAAATACAACCTTTTCAAATTTTTTTTCTCCATATTTAGGTTTCAAAAGGTTTTCTAATCAACCTTCTAGAGAACTTAGATGCTCAATCATCAAATCTGCCTATTCGACTGCCAATGCCCTAGAAATCATAAACTAACCTATAGTACGAACTGTTGAACACCTGTACTAAAACTGACCTCAAATTTAGAAAACTTAAATCTTCCTAGTTTTGATGATATATAACATCATCATATTCACCTACCAAAAACCCTCTAAAAGCTAGTTTGAAAAATACTCCCTTGTTATAAAGCTCAGGTCTGCACTTAAAATATTTTAAATTTTGAAAAATTTAAAATAACCTAAAGTTTTAACTTTAGAAAGAGGGTCCATTTGAATTTAAAATGATTTGATGTTCACATATTTGAAGAAATAATAAAATATTATTTTTTATTATTTTCAAACTTTTTCCTCCTCAATTTGGGTCAACAAGCTTTGACTGGGCACCATGTGGTAGCACCCGATTGGTCAACCTCTGATGTCAAATCATCACTGGCTAGGACCTATTGCCATATGGTGCATCCCCACTTCCCCACATTCCTTAACCTCTGGGCATCTTCTTATTGCGGGAAAGTGCTAGCTGTCAGATCTCACCATGTGGCAAAATCCAACGGCTCCATCTTGAGCTCCTACAAATCTCCACGATGCAAACTGTCACTTCATGAATCACCTAACAGATGCCATGTGTCATTGCAAGATTTTCTACTAGGTCCACCTCATCTCTCTGTCGCAAGTATGCCATGTCACCATGACCAAGCCCGCACCACCACATGTCATATGCCTACATGCTAGCATTTTTTATCTTTTAGACACTTTGTTTTTGTAGGTGTGCATTGTTTGTCATATCATGAAACATGTCACGATCTGAGTGATTCTCCCTAAGATTGCTCTATAACGCCACCTCGCTAGGTGGGACCCACTTGATACGTGGCACACACCTGCAATCTCGCACTATTTAAACTCTAGGCAACTCCAAGAAGTGGGTATGTGGCAACCCCTTGATCATGACACTTGGCACAATCTAGTGCTTCTATCACCACATTAGTGCACTCATTTCTTTGTGTAAAATTTTGCAAGGGATCAAAATTTGATGTCATCTGGTTGACCATGGGCCCTACCCTCTAACCAGTGGCCTCTCAAAAGCATCCACCTTCAATTCACAAGGCCTCTTGTGTACATTTCTATTTAAACTATAAAAACTTATTTGGCTAGCCAATGTGGGATATACTGATTTATCCCTTTGACTGCGGCTAGCATGGGTGGCTTCTTTTAAGACTGGGGGATCACCTTTAACACTGGTCTTCTCACCTTTTCAGCTTGTTGCTGATGGTTTCATCTTACAAAGGTAGATTTCCTTTTTCTTGGTACCTTCCTTTTGAATCTACGTTTTTACTATGATTGGTGTGGGTAGTTATTTCTTTTAGTGCAGGGTGCTTCTTCCTTTAATTTAGCATGAGCTTCCATAGTTATGGGCATATCTACTTGATACGGTTTCATTGCCTTCTCTTCATGCTACAGCCTCTTGCGTGAGCTCTCTTCAACATTTAGCATGAAGGCCTCTTCTTTCAACTCCCTTATCCATTAACTTGTGGCTTTGACTTGTCCTTTTATGGTGTGTGGCTTTCTGTGAATGCATTGATTCAGTGCCTTCACATGACATTCAAATGGCTCCCCTATTTATTTGAAAAAGTGAGACATCCTCTTTGCAAGGCATGGACGGCTACTTTGAAACTTAACATATAACTTCTACTTTCCTTTATCTATGTCTCCTTCACTTGCAAGGTGGCTTTCACTACCTTCCACTTCTACTTTGTTCAATGCCTCCCCTACTGCTTTGTTTAGCGTAGGATGGACATTCTTTTTAATTGCATGGGCATTTTTTATATTGCCTATATTCTCAATGCCCTTGTTCCTCCCTATTTTGAGTTAACATGGCTCCTTCTTCTAAAAGGAAACTTTTCTTTTTATCTCCCTACCTATCATGGAGAACTCCCCTTTTTAAATTCAGAATCTTAAGGTAATATCAGCATATGAATATTTCATTACTAAATTTTATGATAGATCATCGTTACTTGTAATACTAGTAATACTGCATTCTCTAGTAACACCAGTAAAATCAGATGGTAATACCAATAAACTTCATGATAGAAATATGGACCATTCCTTTCTCCTTCTTGGCAGTTTGGATGTATTTGCCCACACACACTCCAAAATTAAATCCACACTTTGTTTATCAAATTCAAAACCATGTTTCCTCTTTTACAAATGGATCTCCTTTAGATCTTCAAATGAAATTTCATTGTCTTCACAAGTGGGGGTAAATAAACATAAAATGTTCCACCTCCATTGTAAGATATTCGACTTTCAACCAACCTATAAACCTCATTTTCTCGATCCTTGATGGTTGGCACAAGACTCAACAATTATAACAAAAGCTATGGAGCACATGGATTCTTCAATTCTTCTTCCAACCTAGAGAGATATGTGCATCTAGATGGAAAATTAATTATGCAAATTCTATCTCTTCATGATCTATTTCACAATGAGAACTTGATGTAGATGCTAGACCCAACTTATCCTTTTCTAATAAAAGATTAGTACCTTAACAATCTCATAGGACTAGTCGGACCCCAAAGCGGGTCCAGCTATTTTTTTTTCATTTCTAGACAACTGATCCTTCAAATAAATCCTTTTGGCATCTCGAACTGATTGAAAACAAAATCCATCACTGAAGCAACATTTAAAACTCACTTTACCACTTATTTGCTAACTGTGAATTTGGTGTCAGGAGGTCCTTTGACTGGCCTTAAAAACTGACTCGAACACCTGATCGAGCTTTGAAATCTGGCATACTAAATCTCTATACCATGCACTTGCACCCTATCAAATATCATCTCATGATGAATTTAGGGTCAAAGGATATTCACTATCAAAGTTAACCTCTCAGAAGTACCTACAAGAAAACATGTCAGAAAACAACAAATTGGGTTTGAATTTGGCTTTGAAAACTAGGTAAACGGACACTTGGGGAAACAAAACTTGGGGTGTTGGTTCTCTATCATGAGGTGAGTATGAATCTATGATTTGGGATAATGAAAAATAATTGGGCGCGAATGGCTAGTGGTTTAAGTATGGTACTTGGATTTTGTAAATTGGAAACACTCACAGAAAGCAATTTTTGGAAATAGAATGGACTTGGAAAAGTGTGCATACAGATTGGTTATGTCTTGTAAACTGACACACTTGGAGTATTTTTAGAGAAAAACATAGTGGTACAATCCATTTGGTCTTACCAATCACAGATCCTAAGTTATAACATCACGAATAGGGGTTTCGACAAATCTACAAATGCTGCAACCAGTTAAAAGATAGAAATTGTGTTTGGAATCGCATTTGAAAATTGATCAAACAAATCTGTCATAAGTTGGAACTTGAAACATAAATTTTTTTTGATGTCTACAATACAACACAAATAGAAATTTAGCATTTTGGTCAATTGGTCAAAAGTTGTAGCATGTCAAACAGGGCTCCCTAGAATTTTGAACTAATTGCATTAGCATGACAATGATAACTGACCAACTTTGAGGGATTCAAAACCTGATCAAATAAACTCAAAATGACTCAAAATCTGAAACATAGGTTCTTAGGTATGGACACTAGACACTCTCAAAGCAGCTTGTCATGTAACATTTCTGGGTACAAGATATTTAGATGCAAACAAGGCCTCCTATCGCTGTCTGACACTAAGGGTAAAATGCAGATTTGAAACTTGCTCAAAATAAGACTTAATGAAATGATTCAAAATGTCAATTTACCATCATGGAACACTTAAATGCACTAAAAGAAATGTGTTAGAAAAATTAAACACCTTAGGGGTCTCAAAGGTACAGCCAAATACAATCTCATTCAAAAACATTTATAGGGCTCAATTTTCTCAATAGTGCTCAAAATTTTGACTACAATTTTGAGAGCCAATAGCGGCTCTATCTAGGGATTCATGTCCCTTGTAGGCATGGCAAGGATTTAGATCTCTAGGAGAAGCAAACCACACACCCGACTTCAAAAACTTCTCTCGAATAGCTTTATTTAAAGTAGGGAAACAACTAAAACTACTATATACAAATGATGACCCCGAGCCACCAAACTTCAAAAAAATTGTTTACCTCTATCATATACCTAATTTTTATTCCTTTCCTCATCAGGTAAACTAAAATTTCTTCTCCTATTAGTTTCACCAATTAGATAAACATCATGAAATGAATCACTTGGCAAAACAAAATCATCACCTTTACTTTCATAGTGCATATAAGAACTTACTTCATTTTCAACCATTTGTTCATAATGAAATTTTTGATTAGCATGCTCAAACATATTAGGCTGGAACTAAAATTCCTCTTCATTTAATAAATCATGCATGCTATCAACTGTGAATATGAATGCATCATATTCAACATGGAGAAAAGGATCACTCATACCTTCAAAATGTGAATCCTTATGTATGAGTAGATGATACTCAAATGAACACTCTGACTTGTACTCACACATGTCATCAACATTAGAATCTGAAGCTAATCCACAATCTTCAAATGGTTCTTCACAATCAACAAACAAATTAATCTTCACATCAGAGAGTTCATCATAAAACTCATTGCAAGGTGCACATTGATTTTCAATAATATCTTCATCAACCACCTTGTTATCATAATCAGATGCAACATAATCATCAGTTTTACCATCAAACTCGAAAGAAGAACATTCTGATCTCTTACAACAGTAAGACAATGTATCATCATCAAACTCATTGTCAACTAAATCTGAATTTTTCATGTGCTCTTCAAAAAAAGGATTGGTAACTCCATGCAATGACCCTCTTTGAACATTTTGACAAAAAATGGGTTGATCATCATCATCATTCTCATCATATAAAGCATTGGCATATACTTTAAAACCATTACCCATGTTGTCTTCATGGAGAGTTTTAGCATGTGAAGAAAAATCAAAACTACATGTGGACTCACTTTCTACTCCATCAACGAAGCATGTAGAATATAAATCAAAGTTACTTTCATTGTCTTCATGTAGGTGATTCAAATGTCTTGGAAACCTGTCATTATTTATCTTACCAATAGGTGCTGATGCATTAACCTTAGAATCATTTGTCTACTGATTATCACTGCATGTATCCTCAAGACATTCATCGACACAACCAATCAATTCTTCGTTATAAATAATCCTTTTATCTTCATATTGTGTAGACAACTCTTCTTCATAACTTTCAACCTCAAACTAATTTGCACAATTCTGAACTAGAAATTCATTTTCAGATTTAAGAAAAGAACTCATTCCTCTACCATCATAAGAGTTACAACTTCTGTCATTGCTTTCTTCTTCCCAATCAGCACCTGATTCACATGAAGATGCATATGTACTAGCATTTTCCTCTTCTTGACTTAACCAACAAATCTCGTCATCAACTTCATATGACACCTCTTGATAATATATTGGATCAACAACTTCATTATCATCATTTGAAACATAACTTTCAGCTTCTTCATACTCACATAGAGATGACTATCTTTCAAATCTAGATTTAATACCACTTTCAACATGATGTAATCTCTCAATAAGATAATTCATTTCTTGCCTATCTTGCTGATTAAGAAAATGCATCTTACCCTCTACTACTGAAACATTAGAAATATATGCACTCTATTCTTCTAATTGTGACTAAGATGAATGTGACTCACACTCTTTATCTTGTGTTTTCTCCTCATAGCATGTCAAATCAGAAACACCAAACTCATGATCATAGACATAACTCCTAGCATCCTCACTTGCACAAAATTGAGATCTAGGTGTAGCAACCTCATTAGCAACATCATTATGTACATGATCATCACGAGAGGAACTTACTACTCTAACCAAACCTTGATTCATAAAACCAACACAATGCTTAAACCTATCAAAGTCTAAGATAGTTCTTACTGCTATAACACTAGGAACATGTGTAACTTCATTTGCAACTAGACTAACCTTCCCTATACACACATTCTGATTTGAATTTTCAACCTGATTATACATTATAGTAGGGGCGTTGACATTATGATTTGAAATTGAAACATCTACACCACACTCATCCTTTCTTTCAAACACATTATACTAGCAATCATTCATAACAAAATGACCTCTAGTCAATGCATACTTCATATTATTTTCAATATCCCTAGTGGTCATGAAAGCTTGATATAACATCTATGGTTCTTTATCCCTTAGTAGATAATTCATTTTCTTGTCAAATGCATCAAAATACACTGCTAAACACATTTGATCATTAGGTCTATAACTCTTAAGGATTTCATTTAGAACCTTTGCAAATCTGATATTAAATTGAGGAACCAATTTACCACCTTCAATGTGAATCTTCAAGAACTTATCATAAGAATCAGATATGCTTACCTGTTCTCCAAATTGCTCCATGAAGGTGGAAAGCAATTCACCCCAAGATGAAATAGAACATGATGGTAGAAAAGAAAACCAGTCTCTAGCATCACCTTGAAAAGTTTGAATGAATAACTTCATATGAACGTCTTTATGAGCAATCTCATAGTCACCCATCAAATCACTAAACAATTCAACATGATGACCGGCTGAAACAAGATGATTCCCATTGAACTTAGGCAAACATTTTCTAACATCATTAGGAATGACATTCGGGAAACCATGAATACCATCAAAATTTAATTGCATATACCTCTTAGTAGAAATGGATCTAGGAATTTCACTAACTGACTGCATATTAGGTGAAATGAATCTTGACATCTTTAAAAAAAAATGAACCTCATTCACCCCTATTCTAATTTGTAATTTGCAGAAAATCTACACCCTTTACCAATGAATCACTTCAAACTATACACTAAAAAAACTTAGAAACAACAATTGAAATTTGATCCAATGAAGTGTATGAATCCTATTACGCTATTCTCCTATTCTTAGTGCTAAAATTCACTTGATGGACAACACTTTTCACAATCAATTTTCATGAAAAGGAAAATACATGAATATGAGAATACTTCAAGATTTGGATGGCTGGAAGTTCTCTATCTACTTTTTACAATAGTAGACCCAAAATTTTATCAAATCCTTACTAAACCTTTTGAATCAACATGCCACAAATCTTGCAACCATTAAATGTCTCAACCTTTCTAGATTTGTTCTTCTCCTGCAACAACTAATCACAATTCATGCATAAAACTGCACTGGTACAGAGATTAACTTAAAGTCGCCACTCACATTAAGTGAGACATGAATTGAATTAGATTTGAACAAAATTACTAACTGATTTGTAACAACAATAGATAGAATAAACCTCTCCAGATTGATCTTGACTTTGAAATCTCTAAACAAAGTTGAAACATAACTTCTCCACACATTTAGATCAGAACTACACTTCTCTTTTCAAACAAAACCTTTCAACAACAATTCCAGATCTGGCCAACAATGTGTTGAAAGCCCTTACCAAAATACACAAAATTTTTAAAGCCACTGGTTGTAGAGATAGAGTTGTCACTCACAATTGTGAGAAAAGATTTTGAAACACAAGTTATTACTGATCTAATTCTAAACCAGACTCTCAACATGAAACAAACTTGCAGATCCTCAAATATTTTGGAAAGAGAACAAGATATTGATCAATCCTTCGACTTTGAAACTTTATAACAACACTTGTAGAGACTAAACTGATTGAATACAAACTTATGGCATTCATAAAACATAAATTAAATCCAAGTCTCACAACATACTGCCGTAAAGGGATAAAACTTACCGGGGTGCATGAATTTCAGCAAGGATATGGAGAACACGTCACAACCTTGCTGCTGTAGCAAAAAAATTTTGATATATTGAATCCTCTTCAAATTCTCAAGGTTTTTCTACCATTTAGATTAAATACAAGTCCCCAGCAGAGTCGCCATCTTGTTGGTGTTTAAAAAATGTAGAGGGTTTTCAATTATCCCACTGAGAAACTAACATATCTAGAGGCAACTAAGTCCCATTTTCAACACGCCATTTCTAACAATAGGCCAACTATAAGGCATGCCCCTTCTTCTACTTTAGGCTCTACTAAACCTAGGCATGTAGACCTTAGATTTGATTGATACCATACCAGTGCAAAAGCATATCCCTGAATCTATTACACAGATTTTACCCTTATTTCTCCTAAAGAATTATGAAATGTCATGGACCTATAGTAGCTAAATGTAGATTTATGAAATTCATAAGTGGAGTGAGGGTTAAATATTTAGGTCCTTCAACATGAAAGGGAAAGAAAATTTGATCAATAATGTTGAATTCAACAAAACCTCAGATATGTAGCAGTAAGACCTAGTGATCCTGTAGCTGACCAGTGCCTAATCAATTGGAAAAATCTGTGAATCAAGTGCATACATATGGATATCTGATACTTATTTATATACTCAAATATACGATCTATCTATTTACCTTGTAAATAGACATCTGTGCTTAATCTGAACCTCATTCTTACATGATATCCTCATTAGTAAACTTGCAACCCTGTTAATTCCCTGAAGCATTTACATAACTTCTTGAGTCATAAGCAACAATGAAATAACATACAGCCTTAAGGGACTACAACTACAACCTAAGCCCTTTGTTCAAAGATCATAAAACATTGAAGATCATTGATAAAGGGAGATGAGAATCAGAATGAAACTAATGAATATGTTGTTCTTTTTATTAATTTCCTTGAAACAATACAACCATATGCATGAAATGAAAGACATGAAACCACCTAATAGATTTGAACTATCTATATATTCCTTCCTATTGTTGTTCATACAACAGAGAATATGCTGAAGAATGAAGGTGGAATCACAGTTCTGGATCCAAATGGTCTCACAGAATGATTGAAAATTTCCTACCAACAATGGTCTCACAATGAAAAAAAATTGGAACCTGTACAATGAAAAAGAAAAGGAATGATAAAGAGGAAGGAATTCCTGGATTGAATCTGCAATTGACATTTGTCCACTTGGAAAACCTTCTCAATAGGTTGAAACATCCTTTTGATCTTCTCCCTCAACTGGTGAATCAAATCTTCAATATTATGGCTCTACAAGGCAAAAATATCTGAGATATTTGATTCACCATCATAACTGATTTCTGATGTTAAAGATGAGTTCACGGTAAAAGGTGATAAACCAGTTACAAAGTGACTTCAAAAAGCTAATACAACCTTTTGACATTATTTTTCTCCATATTTAGGTTTCAAAAGGTTTTCTAATCTACCTTCTAGAAATCTCTAATGCTCAATCATCAAATCTGCCTATTATACTGCCAATGCCTCAGAAATCATAAATTGACCTATAGCAGGAACTGGTGAACACTTGTGCTAAAACTGACCTTAGATTCAAAAAATTTAGATCTTCACAATTTTGACAATATATAACATCGCCATATTTGCGTACTAGAAACCCCCTGAAAGCTAGTTTGAAAAATACTCCCCTGTTACAAAGCTCAGGGCTGCACTTAAAATATTTTAAATTTTGAGAATTTTAAAATAACATAAATTTTTAACTTTAGAAAGAGGGCCCATTTTGAATTTAAAATGATCTGTTGTGCACATATTTGAGGAAATAATAAAATATTATTTTTTATTATTTTCAAACTTTTCCCTCCTCCTCAATCTAGGTCAACAAACTTTGACTAGGCACCATGTGGCAACACTCAATTGGTCGACCTTTGAAGCCACATCATCATAGGTCAGGATTCACTGCCATGTGGTGCGTCCTTGCTTCCCCGCATTCCTTAACCTTTGGGCATCTTCTTATTGCAGGAAAGTAATCTCGAGCTCCTGCAGATCTCCACGCTGCCACTTGTCACTTCATGACTCACCTAATAGATGCCACATGTCATTTTGAGATTCATTGTTGGGTCAACCTCATCTTTATGTAGCAAGTATGCCACATCACCATGCTCGAGCCCACGACACCACATGTCATATGCCCACATGCCCACATCTTTTTATCTTTTGGGCACTTTGTGTTTGCAGGCGTGCATTGTTCATCAGATTGTGACACATATCATGAACTAAGTGATTCCTTCAAAGACTAATCTATAGTGCCACCTTGCTAAGCGAGACCCACTTGATACATGGCACACACCTGAAATCTCGCACTATTTAAACTCCGGGCAACTCTGGGAAGCAGATATCTGCCAAACCTTGGATCACGACACTTGGTGCAATCTGGTGCTTTCATCGCCACATCAGAGCACTTGTTTCTTTGTGTAAAATTTTGCAAGGGCTTGAAATTTGATGTCATCTGGCTGACCACGGGCCCCACCCTTTGATCAGCGGCCTCTCAAAAGCCTCTGCCTTCAATTGACAAGGCCTCTTGTGTACATTTCTATTTAAACTATTAAAATTTATTTGCCCAGCCAATGTGGGATATACTGATTTATTCCTTTGACTATGGCTAGCATGGGCAACTTCTTTTAAGACTGTAGGATTGCCTTTAACACTGGTGTTCTCACCTTTTTAGCTTGTTGCTGATGGTTTCATCTTACACAGGTAGATTTCCTTTTTCTTGGCAACTTCCTTTTGAATCTACATTTGTACTATGATTGGCGTGGGCAATTATTTCTTTTAGTGTAGGGTGCTTCTTCCAATAATTTAGCGTGAGCTTCCATGGTTATGGGCATATCTACTTGCTATGGTTCCATTGCCTTCTCTTCATGTTGTGGCCTCTTACGTGAGCTCTCTTCAATGTTTGGCATGAAGGGCTCTTCTTTCAACTCCCTTATCCATTGACCTAGGGCTTTGCTTTTCCTTTTATGGCGTGTGGATTTCTTTGAATTTGTTGATTCAGTGCCTTCACATGGTTTTCAAATGGCTCCCCTGTTTATTTGAAAATGTGAGACTTCCTCTTTGTAAGGCATGGGCATCTTCTTTGAAATTGAACCTATGGTTTCTACTTTCGTTTATCTGTGTCTCCTTCACTTACTAGGTGGCTTTCACTACCTACCACTTCTACTTTGTTCAATGCCTCCCCTATTGCTTTTTTCAGCATAGGCTGGGTGTTCTTTTTAAATACTTGAGCATTTTTTATATTGCATGTATTCTCAATGCCCTTGTTCCTCCCTATTTTGACTTAAAATGGCTCCTTCTTCTAAAAGGCGGCTTTTCTTTTTATCTCCCTCCCTATCGTGGAGGACTACCCTTTTTAAATTTAGAATCATATGGTAATACCAGCATATGAATATGTGATTACTAGTAAAATTTATGATAGATCATCATTACTTCTTGTAATACCAGTAATACTACGTTTTGTAGTAATACCAATAAAATCATATGGTAATAGCAATAAACTTCATGATAGAAATATGTACTATTACTTTCTCCTTCTTGGCAGTTTGGATGTATTCGCCCACACACACTCCAAAATTAAATCCACACTTTTTTTTATCAAATTCAAAACCTTGTTTCCTCTTTTATGAATGGATCTCCTCTAGATCTTCAAATGAAATTGCATTTTCATCACAAGTGTGGGTAAATAAACATAAAACGTTCCACCTCCATTGTAACATCTTTGACTTTCAACCCACCTATAAATCTCATTTGCTCAATCCTTGATGGTTGTCACAAGACTCAACAATTATAACAAAAGTTATGGAGCAAATGGATTCATCAATTCTTCTTCTAGCCTAGAGAGATATGCGCCTTTGGATGGAAAATTAATTATGAAAATTCTATCTCTTCATAATCTATTTCACAATGAGAACTTGATGTAGATGCTAGACCCAACTTATCCTTTTCCTAAAAGATTAGTACCTTAACAATCTGACAGGACTAGTCAGACTCCAAAGAAGGTCTAGCTAAAAAAAAATTCATTTCCAAACAATTGATCCTTCAGATAAATCCTTTTGGCATCTCGAACTGATTGAAAAAAAATCCATCATTGAAACAACATTTAAAACTCACTTTACCACTTATTTACGAACTGTGAATTTGGTGTCAAGAGGTCCTTTGACCGGCCTTAAAAATTGACTCGAACACCTGATTGGGCTTTGAAATTTGGCATACTAAATCTTTGTACCATGCACTTGCACCCTGTCAAATCTCATCTCATGAAAAATTTAGGGTCAAATGATATTCACTATCAAAGTTGACCTCTCAGAACTACCTCCAAGAAAACATGTTAGAAAACAACAAACTGGGTTCGAATTTGGCTTTGAAAACTAAGTAAACAAACACTTAGGGAAACGAAACATCGGGTGTTGGTTCTCTTTCATGAGGTGAGTATGAATTTATGATTTAGGCTCATGAAAAATGACTGGGCATGAATGGCTAGAGGTCAAATTAGGCTACTTGGATTTGGTAAACTGGAAACACTCATAGAAAGCAATTTTTCAAAATGGAATGGACCTAGAAAAGTGTGCATACAGATTCGTTATGACTTGTAAACTGACACAATTGGAGTATTTTCAGAGGAAAACATAGTGGTACAATCCATTTGGTCTTACCTATCACGTATCCTAAGTTATAAGATCATGAACATGGGTTCTGACAAATCTGCGAATGCTGAGACCAGTAAAAAGATAGAAATTGTGTTTGGAATCACATTTGAAAATTGATCAAATGGATTTTTCATAAGTTGAAACTTGAAAAATAACAAGTTTTTGACATCCTCATTACAAAAAAAAAGGAAATTTATTATTCTGGTCAATTGGTTAAAAGTTGTAGCATGTCAAACAGGGCTCCCTAGAATTTTGAACTAATTGCATCAGCATGAAAATGATAACTGACTAACTTTGAGGGATTCAACACCTAATCAAATAAACTTGAAATGAATCAAAATATGAAACATAGGTTCTCAAGTATGGACACTAGACACTCTCAAAGTGGCCCTATCATGAAACACTTCTGGGTATGAGATATTTAGATGCAAACAAGGCCTCCTATCACTATTTGACACTTAGGGTAAAATGCAGATTTGAAACTTCCTCAAAATTAGATTTCACGAAATGATTCGAAATGTCAATTTACCATCATGGAACACTTAAATGCATTTAAATAAAGGTGTTAGAAATATTAAACACCTTAGGGGTCTCAAAGGTATAGTTGGGTACAATCTCATTCAAAAGCATTTATAGGGCTCAATTTTCTCAACAATGTTAAAAAAATTGGAGTACAATTTTGAGCTCCAACAAAGTTATTCTATCAAGTCTAACCTATATAAGACCATATCCTTCTCTTTTGTTAGTCCGAGTGAAATTATCCCCCCAAGATCTATGCCAATAATACTAGAACCAATGAAGAATTTTCTTAACTTTGCCATACTTTCAGAGAAACCTTCACTACCCCCCATTTCCTTTAAGGGGTGGATAGGGGAGTTGAAATATCCCATAAAAATCCATTTATTATTTCAAGATTTGTAATGTTGTTACAAATGAATTCATTTGGGCACGATTGTTAGGGGCACAAACATTCACTAAGTTCCAAGATAAGCTAGAGATGAGATCATTGAAATTAATAGTGGAAAAGTTACTAGAGGAGTTCAAAAAAGTACCTGAAAATTTGTCAAGGTTCCAAAAAACTAAAATATCACCCAAGGCACCCTAAGAATCTTGGGATAAGAAAGAAGCATTAGGCCAGACAAATTTAACCACCTTTTCTATACTTTCTCTATTCATTTTAATTTCCTAAATCAGGAGGTTATTTTCTTTGAGATCCTGAAGAGCACACTTCAATAGATGCTATTTTATGTAACTATCCATCCATCTATGATTCCATGATAGAATTACAACCACAATTTTTTTTAATATTGTACCAAAAATGTGACCATAAGAACTATTGATCAAATAAATAAGATTGAAAAATGAGTGTCAACACACTTAACTATACATGTCAAATACACAATGGGAGCCGAGCTAGAATTTCTTTATATGCCAAGTCAGTGAAATTGCCGATAAAACTATAGTTGTTGCCGAGAAAAACACATTTCAATATATGCTGAGCTATACAGAATTTAACATGTGCTGAGTAGATCAGAAGATAGTGTGTTCCGAGCATTGCGAAGTTAATAAGAGCCAAGTAACATAGGAAACATAGTGGATGCCGAACATCAGTATTACCTCATGTCCTGAGCAACACAGGATTAGCATAAGAGTTTATGCCAATACAAACCAAGATGTAAAACAGTAATGCATGACTCATGACAGGATAAGGTGATAAGATCAAATCCTTCCACTTACCTATGCGATCCTCATGCAGCCAATCAGAAAATTGGAATTGCATGCAACCAATGGGTGAATTTCAAGGGTTTGAGTAGGAACACTTTATCCAAGGATGCATAATGATCCACTAATCTTTATAAAGGAGTCTTGATGCCATTGAAAGATAGTAGTAGAAAAGAAGAAATTGCAGAGTCTTTTTAAGGTTGTTACAGAGCTTTGGTATTAAAAAAATTAAGTGGATAGGACAACAATTAGGCATTCAGTTGATTAGAACAAAGTAAGGGACATGAATGAATATCAGATCTCAGGAGATCAAGATCAGGGAAAGAAGATTAAGTGCCTATATTCAGCAATCAAGGATTGTAAGCTATCAGGTTTGTTATACCTAATACTCTTTAGCCATTGTATTAGAAAGGAAACCCTGTGTTGATAGGTTAGCTTAACAACTATCTTGTAGATCCTTTAAAAAGGTGATTAAATCCTTTAATAGGGTAACACTTCATGAAAAAGTGTTTGTAAATCCTTTAACCAGGTCACTATTGACACAGTGTAATGCCTTTAACAGGGCAGGCCTTTAATAAGGCAAACCATCAGAAGTGGTTGAAATCGATTGCTGCAGTTTTTTCATGGGTATCATCCCCACCCCAGTTTTACCTTCTTATTCTTGGAGGGTTTTTGGGTCACCAAAATCTCAAGTGTTATGTGGTAATGAATGTTTGTTTCTCATGATTGTTTAATGTTATCTGCATACATGTTAATTTCAGTTATATGAGTTTAAAAGTTGTTAACCGACTAGTACTTCTGATTCACCCCCCCCCCCCTCCCCTCTTAGAAGATATCTTCCCATTAAGACATTCCAATAATTGGTATCAGAGCTAGGTTCTGTCAAGGAGAAGCCTAACAACTTGGAGGAAAAGATCTGAAGATGGAAGTCTTCAAACTTGGGAAGATCATTGAGAACCAGGTGATAGATGTGCATCTTTCTCTACACAAGGTAGAAGAAGCTAGAAAGGAATTGAGAAAATCCTTAAAAGGAAGGAAGGAAATAGCTATAGCCGAAAATGATATTCACTACAAGGAGATTGACACCACACAAGTATTTTCCAAAGGAAATTCCAAAGAATTTGATGCAGCAATAGCAAAACTGACAGAGAAAAACAGAGCTCAAGTAGAAGAGATAAGAACTCTTAAGATAGAGCATGAATCATAGGCCATGATGCTATGTGAAATTATTGAACAAAAGAAAAGAGGAGTTGAGGATAATGTTATGATGGAAGATGACAAAATCAATCTTGCAAACAGACTTGAAGAATGCACTGAATTAACAAGGATCTCAAACATGCAGATGGATACACTTGCCCAAATGATGAACCTTCATCATGAACTTAATATGAAAGATATTGAGATCTCTACCTTGAGGATATAGAATGAACAAGTGCAGAATGAATTAAACAGAGAAAAAGAAATAACAGAGAATCTCAACAAGTCAAGTGAAGCCATCAAGTACTTTGAATAGTTGCTTAAATTTCCAATATCATCCCATGATACATCAGGACTTGGATACAATAGCACTGGAGTTGGGGAATCATCAAAGAGTGTCGAGAAAAGGAGTGAGTCATTACTGTAATAAAAAGGGACATACTGCTAATGTTTGCAGGAGTAGAAGGATCAATTAGCCAAACACATCCAAAAGAAAGGGTTACTGTCACAAGTGCAACATGCAAGGACATATGACACAAGATTGTAGGTCCAAAGTCACAAGGACACAAATATTTGATGGACATTTCCATAATTGAAAAAAATATGGACATAGAGCCTTTGAATGTAGATCAAAGCTTATGTGGACACCAAATCAGCATGTAAGAAGGGACAACTATGAACATCATTACAATTGGGACTATAATACAAGGAAAAGTTGTCACTATTGTCAAGAGTATGGACATATACTGCATAATTGCATAAGAACACATTTCAAGGGGAACTATAAAAGATGGTTGAACCAAACTACTTGCTTCAGTTGCTTGAAAACTAGACATGTTAGCAAAAATTGTCCAACAAAGGCCATGGCACCCAAGACAGAAATAAATAAGGGAAAAGAAAAGATTGATGTGGAACACATCAGAACAAACATGAAGAAGACATGGAAAAAAAAGGATGGATCAAGTACATCTAATGAAAGGGTCACTTCACCCATGAGGGAAAGTGATCATTTCTCATCTAACTAATCACAAGATAAGCCTATAGGGCAGATACATAAGGAAGTATCACACATCAGCCCTAAACCATGAAGAAGCATTGCAAAGTATAAATTGGCATGAGACAAGATGCTAAGAATAAACTTAAATGATGATACCGAGTTGTCTCTGGATGCTGAGTGAAACTGCTTTGGGTGTCGAATTAAGAAGTCAAGAGGAGACCGAGTTACTAACAAAGTATTCAGATGCCAAGTAAGTATAGCTACTGAGTGGATGCCAAGTTGAAAAATATTTGAAAGTCAAGTGACAGATGTAAGTACAAAAATGCATTAAATGCAAGGGTTTTTGTGTCACATAAAAGGTGAAAATTGATTTATTTTTGAGCCATTCAAACAAAGAGCAATTACCAAGAGCACGACTGAGTGATTTTCAAGCTTTCAACTAATGTTTTGCAGTGATTCAGTATCTACCCAAGTGATCTAATCATTTATCTAGGTATTTCCTTCAGGTGCCAAGTTTTACAGTTTGAGAAGTTTGCTTTAATCATTAAACCCTAGTTTAGATATAAATGGTGTGTAGTTTAAAGATCACCCAAGGAAAAGTGAGCGATGAGATTCAACTTGTTAGCAATGAGGTTAAGCAACCTCAGTTTAGACCTATACCAGTAGTTACATATAAAAATGATCCCACTGGTGCCCTATCCGCCATCCCTGAAAAATTTGTTATGGTCCAAGATGTGCAAAAGTATTATAATTGTAAAATAGGAGCCATAGGAGACTTGGAAATCATTGATGCCTTTGACAAACTCTTTGATAATGGTATATTGAAAGATGAGTTTTCTATCATAGAGAAGAAGGATTTAACCGAAGCCCTAGTTTTTTCAATCATATTCAAAATCGAGTGGATATGCATAATACTCAACAGAATCCATGATGGGTCATTCTGGTTAGAACAAGGACCAATCAAGATTACCAAGAAGATGGTTCATAGGGTTATAGGTTTTCCAACCCTAGATCAGCCAAAGACATTGAGAAGTGAAAAGAAGGAAACAATTGAGAAGAACACAGGTGCAAAATGGAACAATAGAGGAATGACCATAGATACCATAACTAATCCCATTCTAGACTTTGCTATAAGGATCATATCACATAAGTTTTATCAATCTAGCAGGTTAAATAATTTACCCTGCATAGCAGTGGATGTGGCATATAAGCTTGTAAAGAAAGACCACACCTATGACCTTGAAGAGCTCTTGTTGCAACAGATCAATGAAAATCTTGGAGCTATTAGAAAGTCCAAGGGAGCACAATGTAAATTTGGTTCAGTGTTGGTTTGTATGTTCTTCTATGTAATTTGGTTCAGTGTTGGTTTGTATGTTCTTCTATGTAATGAAGGAATTCCCTTCATTTGGAAAAATTAACTGGAGTTAGAATAGAACCATTGTTGATCAAATTAATGATTTCATTGCACAAATGGGAGATAGCTTTGATGATCAAATGTCTATCTATTTTGATGATTTCAAGAATGCAATGAAGAAAAGAATGAGGATACCAGTTTCACTGGTAGAAAAGCATGTAAATGACATATGTTTTCTTGTTGATATTGATTATACTTACATTCAAGTAGTCCTTCCAAGAACAAGATGGCTTAGACCATTGGGATATGAGCTTGACATTGACCAAGCTTCTGCAGCCATCACAAGATTATTTGCAGAGGAAATGGACAAATCTGCAAAGGCATTTGGAACATATGACACTATCAAATCAAGACTTATTATAGAACTCAAGACAGCCACAACAGTAAAGAAAAATGACAAGTTGGTAAAGAAGATAAAGAAGAAATTTGGTGTTGGAGAATCAAGTATGGTAGGTGAAGTAGAAGAGATTAGTGAAGGAGAAGAAGAAGGTGAGCCAGAACAAGAGCCACTTGAATTTTCACAAGGCCAAGGTGAAGACATAGATGAGAGTGCCAAGGAAGAAGTAACCAAGGAAGCACCCATCAAAGGCAAAGTCATCAAAAGGAAGAAAAAGACACCTCCTACTTCTCAGCTTTCACCAAAGAAAGTTATTGTACAAACACCCAAGAAGCCAACAACCAGAGCTACAACAAGGGCCTCTACACAAAAGACCAAAGAGGAAGCCACAAAGAAGAAGAAGACAGTTAAAAAGGCACAGGAAGAGCCAAGGAAAAGAAAAAGATATGTGTCTCAACTTGATACTGATGAAGAAGATCAGAAGGAATAGGTAAGTCATCAACCTAAGTCTTCAGTTGATATATTATGTGAGAAGATTAGGAATGGAGACTTAAGTAAAATAAAAGGGATTGATTTCAATAAGTTTAGTAGAGAGGAACAAAATAGCATAGAAGAATCAGTCAATGCATCAATGGCACAATTCAAGTATACACCTCTTGAACTAAATGGACAATTGCCAAAGGAGTTGTCTAAAATTGTAGAAGACAGAGGGCATTTTTGTCTAATGATAGAGAAGGAGATGAGGGAATCAA
The DNA here is from genome assembly GCA_028749045.1 of Cupressus sempervirens. NCBI lineage: Eukaryota > Viridiplantae > Streptophyta > Pinopsida > Cupressales > Cupressaceae > Cupressus > Cupressus sempervirens. The sequence continues at coordinate 340,291,782 of CM053786.1, read as the reverse complement.
CCCTAGCAAGCATATTGCCTAATTTAACCAAAGAACAGATAACTCAAGTAGTCAAAACGCATAACACTAGGTTGACACCCAAATATAGGGTATTCTCCATCCTACAAAATAAAATGGAAGAAGTTGTACAGAGAACCACAAGAGTTTGGAAAAACTTATACAAGAAAACTGAAGATGTCCTTGAAGAGGAATACAAAGAAGAAGCTGCTGCTAATCCAGAGGAAAGAAGGAAGAGGAAAGAAGAGAAGACAGAAGAAGAGAAAAAGGTTGAAGAAGAGGAACACAAGGAAGAAAGAGAGGAGGAAGGAAAAGATGAAGACAAAGGCACTGATGAACAGAAAAGTGTGCAAGACACACAACTTTCACCTCCTAGCCCACCTCACTCTACTACCACACCTGAAGAGATCATAAAGATTAAGGATGTTGTTGACACCACATGTCAAAAAATCAATCCATTAACTGTAGAGGATCTTACTAAGATCCTTGACCAAACAACTCTATAAGTGCAATTGTGTACAAGTCCTATATTGGTCAGTGCGGATGATCTCCAAAAGTCAGTAGACAAACTCAAAGAAGCCAAGGTGTCACCACAAGAACCACCTCAAATCATTCAAACTACTGGGCTTAGATTTCTACCATCTCCATCACCACCAAGAATAGCCATTCAAGCTCATCATGAGCCAAGTGCAACAATAGAGGTAGTCATAGGAATAACAGTTTAGACAACAAGTATACCTCCAATAGCAGTGACATAAGAAGAAGAAGAAGCCAAGAAAGAAGAAGAGGAAAAAGAAGAAAAACAAGATAAGGAGGAGTCTACAATACAAACTTTGGTTGAATTACTAAAAATAGGAACTCCCACCAAATGCAGTCATAAGCTAAGTACTAAAATAATGACCTTACATCTCAGTACACCAAGCTCAAGTTCTACAAGGGTAGCGAGGACCATTCATTATGGAATTCCTGAGCTTGATGAATAAATTAAAATACCCTATTATGATTCTAGCACTCTAAATGAGGAAAAGATGAATGAAATACAGAGTGCATTGGACAAAAGAATTAGGCAAGAGGCAATGAGGAAAGACCACAAATACAAGCAGGAAATGAAAGAAATCAAAGATATATTCATGGATGCCTTTAGCCTACAACCTCCAAATTCAAGCAAGCCAATCCTTGAGAAACTATCTGATATAGTTGACCAAGTAAATAATGAAGACCATGATATGAATGTAAAACTCATGGACTAGTCAGATAAAAAGTTTGAAGGAAAATTTACCTAGAAGATAGCTAATAATATCATTTTGGGACAGGTTGATCTAGCCAAGAAATTAGATAATGTAAAGATTGTATTAGGGAATATCTTTTCCCTTTAAGTATTTTTTGACACTCATGTCAAAAGGGGAGATTGTTGATCAAATAAATAAGATTGACAAATGAGTGTCAACACACTTAACCATACATGCCGAATACACAATGGGAGTCGAGCTAGAATTTCTTTATATGCTGAGTCAGTGAAAGTGTCGAGCAAACTATAGTTGTTTCCAAGAAAAACACATTTTAGTATATGCTGAGCTATACAGAATTCAACATGTGCTGAGTAGATCAGAAGATAGTGTGTGTCGAGCATTGAAAAGTTAATAAGAGCTAAGTAACACAAGAAATACAGTGGATGCTAAGCAATCTAGAATAAATGGTGTCGAGCATCAGTATTACCTCATGTGCCGAGCAACACAGGATTAGCATAAGAGTTTGTGCCAATACAAACCAAGATGTAAAATGGTTATGTATGACTCATGACAAGATAAGGAGATAAGATCAAATCCTTCCACTTACCTATGCAATCCTCATGTAGCCAATCAGAAAATTGGAATTGCGTGCAGCCAATGGGTGAATTTCAAGGGTTTGAGTGGGAACACTTTATCCAAGGATGCATAACGATCCACTAATCTTTATAAGGGAGTCTTGACACCATTGAAAGATAGTAGTAGACAAGAAGTAATTGCAAAGTCTTTTTAAGGTTGCTATAGAGCTTTGGTATTAAAAAGATTAACTGGACAAGGCAGTAGTTAGACATTTAGTTGATCAGAACAAAGCAAGGGACACGAACGAGTATTAAATCTCAGGAGATCAAGATCGGGGAAAGAAGATTAAGTGCTTGTATTCAGCAATCAAGGATTGTAAGCTATCGGGTTTATTATACCTAATACTCTTTAGCCATTGTATTACAAAGGAAACCCTATGTTGATAGGTTAGCTTAACAACTATCTTGTAGATCCTTTAAAAAGGTGATTAAATCCTTTAATAGTGTAACACTTCATGTAAAGTGTTTGTAAATCCTTTAACTAGGTCACTATTGACATAGTGTAAAGCCTTTAACAGGGAAAGCCTTTAATAGGGCAAACCATTAGAAGTGGTTGAAATCAATTGTTGCAGTAATTTCGTGGGTATCATCCCCACCCTAGTTTTACCTTCTTATTCTTGGAGGGTTTTTGGGTCACCAAAATCTCAAGTGTTATATGGTGATGAATGTTTTTTTCTCATGATTGTTTAATGTTATCTGCATACATGTTAATTTTAGTTATATGAGTTTAAAAGTTTTTAAAAGACTAGTACTTCTAATTCACCCCCCACCCCACCCGCCCCCTCCCCCCCACCCTCTTAGAAGATATCTTCCCATCAAGACATTCCAACAAAGAACCAATACCCAATTGACTAGTTAGACTTTGCCCTCCCCATAGGGATGCCCATTAACATCAGAAGTGCCTAGCTTCCTTTCAATATTATTTTGATAATGAACCATCTTCCTTAGTTATTGTGACAATTTTTCTCCATTCCAAACATCAACTTTATACTTCCTTTGTTCTTCTTATCAACCTTAGTCCAGTCACTCTCCTTAGTAAAGTCACTTTTTGAGATAGTTGCAATCCCTTAGAGAAGCTATGTTATCAGATCATGAGGATCTATTCAGAAAATTATAGCTTCCTTCCACACTCAAGGACTTGGGACAAGGGAGAACAATTAAAATAGTCAAGGCTGAACTAAACAAGGTGCGGGTAGGGGGTGTGGGTGTAAGGGATTGGTTGGAGGGGGTACTTACTACAACCTTTGAAGGAGTCACTAATTTAGGCTTAGAAGATCTGAAAGATTGATGTTTTGACAAGAAGTTTCAATAACATCCTTTATTTTGATACTCTCTATAGGTGTGATAATAGCATGACGAGGGCTAGGAGGTGATAGTTGTGTGTCTCACACACTTTGTTCTTGCTACTCATCTGTACCCTTTTCTTCCTCTTTCTCCTCTTTATTCTCCTCTTCATATTTCTTTTCTTCTTCGACTTTCTTCTCTTCCTCAAGCTTCTTCTCTTCTTTCTTCTTTTCTTCTCCCTTCTTTCCTATCATTTTTATTTCCTTTATCTTAGCACTTTCTTCTACCTTGTATTCCTCATCAAAAACATCATCAATTTTCTTATAAATTATTTTCCACAACTATGTGGATTTTCTCACAACATTTTCAATTTTATTCTGTAAAATACTAAATGCCCTATGCTTTGGAGTAAATCTACTATTGTGCCTCTTGACTAAATTAGTTATTTGACCCTTAGTCAAATCAGGCAAGAATCTAGCTAAAGTAGACTCCCTTATTTTCTTTTCCATTTGCAAGCAAAAATGCCATTTGTCTTCTACTATTTTATATAACTCTTTGGGCATTGAGCCATCTAGCTCTAGAGGTGTGTGCTTATACTCTGCCATCATTGTATACATAGATTCTGTTAGTGTAGTTTTTTATTTTTTCTATTTTGCTAGGTTTTTCCTACACTTTTAATAATCTCGCTTAGGTTAATAAAGCATTTCTTATTAGGTGAATGATTGTGAGGTGTCACCTTCCTACATGTGAGCATCCATTAGCTATCTTGGGAAGATACTTTTCTATCTTTAGTCCAACAGATGGTTTCTCCTCATTGGTTGGTGTTGCCATCTCCTCCCTCTTCCTAGCCTATATAAGCATGCTACCTGGCTTGTATTTGTATCTCTTATTTTTGCATCCTCTTAATGCTATTTTGCTTCTAGCATTTGCATTACTCTCTTTGAGACTAACTCTATGATGCTATTTTTATTTTGTATCATTTGTATTCATAGTTTAGATATTTACTCTTTGCACTAGTTTTCTGGGTTATTAATCTTTTCAGATTCTAACATGGTATCAGAGCTTTTCTATGTGCAAGAGTAGATTTTAGTTTCCTTATTTGAGAGATTCGGGGGGGGGGGGGGGCAAATAAAATTTATTGTAGTTTTTTGAAAAACGAAGTATGCTCTTCTCTTGCATCTTTGGATGATCCTGAGAATCAGAAAAGTTTTGACAAAAACAATTTTTCTCTGGGGTTTCAATCTCAAATCTGACAACCAACTCGCATATTTGGAGTTTTCAATCAATTTCGCAGGTTCTAGCATGCCATTGATGGACTTGAGAAGCTAATCCAACATTTGCATGTCATATTTTAGTTGCTGGGGTTGGTTTTTGATTTTTGGAGCCATTTTTTACTGTTAAAGGCATCTGATTTACACTATAGCAAATTTTTGGAGCATTTTCAGCCTAAACTGACATCACCATTGGATCTGGAAGGCCGTTTGCAGTCAGGATTCATATAAAGCTTTTCGATTTTGGACACAGGGCATTTTTTGAGATTTTTTAACCCTCCAGGGTCGCTGTCGTACGGATCGTACGGTCGCAGTGTGAAAAAAAAATTTGAAAAATAAAATCAATTTGCAGCGCACCATCGGGCAACCACCGCCGCACCACCTAGCGGCCACCGCTGTGAAGCTCACCGACCGTTGCCACTGGCAACGCCATCGCAGAGCCGCTGCGGATCAGCACCTCCCCTGGGCCACTCCGGTGCTGCTCAGTCTCTGCTACTGCGGCCACCTCTGCCGGTGGTTTTTTTGGCCGCCGCTTCAGTTTTGCCATTTCCACCGAAAGTCGCCGCCCATTTGCTCTGCGTCGCCCAGTCCCAGTCAGCAATCTCCAGTGGGTGCCCCATCAATGACAGCGTGGCTTTTTTCGCCCAATGAGTAGCCAGTGCGCGTGACACGTGGCAGGTGTGCCACGTGGCACATTGCCACATGGGCTCTATCACGTCATCAGCAGTAGATGCCACGTGGTGACCTTTTTTTGCTGCCATGGCTAATGGGCTGTCAATTTTAATGTCGTGTTCTGCTGACATCAACATGACGTCATCCTGCATCAGCACCTTCTTGCACCTCTCCTAGGGTCATTTCGGACCTACCTTCAATTTTTTGGCCATAACTTTTGCATACGGAGATATTTTTCTGTTTCAAAAGAAGCACCGAAAAGCTAGTTCTGAGACGGAGATGCTGGTATAGGTCTTTTTGAGTTTTGATGTAGTTTGGTTGCCTGTTATGGTAGTCAAAGCTAGATGTTCTATTTTGCACTATGGGAGGCGTATCTTGAGCTTTCGATCTCTGATTTTGGACTTCTTTATATTGCTAGAAAGCTCTTTCTGTGCTCTTTCCAATGATGCTAGTTGTTATTCCAGATTCTATTCTAGACACATCCTATTCAATCTTTTGCGTTTTAGCATTCTGGTGGATATTCTGTTTGTTTCAGGTCCGGAGATTGATTTTGTTGCTTCAGTTGCTTCGTTTTGGGCTTTACCTTCTGTTGTTTCAGCCTTATGTTTTTTTTTTATCATTGTTGATATTCATTGTAAGCATCTTTATGCAACACACTGAGATAAAGTGCCACTCTTGCGTTTCGAGATCCTTTTCATCATTGTGATTCATTGTACTCACACTATTATATAAAGTGCCATGGTGGGGATAGTTGTTTGCCACTTATAGGCCCTCTTTCTCTAATTCCTCATGCAGTGTCGATGACACATGCCTTTATTTATGTTTGTACCTCACTCTCGATGTGTTTGGCTCCTGTGTTGTAGGAGATTTTTGGCCCATCTTTTTAGCTGCCTGTCACCTCACCTACCTTAAGGGGAGGTTATATTGTTGTTCTATGCTTCTTTGGTTGATGGTTCATGCCTTCTATTTCCATGGAGGTTCCTTTGGTTGATGGTTTGTGCCTTCTATTTCCATGTAGGTTCTACAGATCAGCATTTTGACAGAGTTTTGCGGTTCTTCATGCTTCAGTGATGTTGCTTCTTCATGATCACTCCTTGTTCCTGTTTTAGGGGACAATTTCCCTAGCAGGAGACTTCTTCAGTTCTTCACTAGGTTCTTACCTCTTTTTGGGGGAGGGTTTTTCCCATGTGGTTTTCTCTCTTTCCCTGCTTTCAGAGGTTGCATCTTCTTGCATTGTACTTGGGTACCTAACATGGCCTCGTTGTCGGGACCCATTTCTACATCCACCTAAGCTTCGCTTATGGGGGGGTTTTAGTGTAGTTTTTTATTTTTTCTATTTTGCTAGGTTTTTCCTACACTTTTAATAATATCGCTTAGGTTAATAAAGCATGTCTTATTAGGTGAATGGTTGTGAGGTGTCACCTTCCTACATGTGAGCATCCATTAGCTATCTTGGGAAGATACTTTTCTATCTTTAGTCCAATAGATGGTTGCTCCTCATTGGTTGGTGTTGCCACCTCCTCCCTCTTCCTAGCCTATATAAGCATGCTACCTGGCTTGTATTTGTATCTCTTGTTTTTGCCTCCTCTTAATGCTATTTTGCTTCCAGCATTTGCATTACTCTCTTGGAGACTAACTCTATGATGCTATTTTGATTTTGTATCATTTGCATTCATAGTTTAGATATTTACTCTTTGCACTAGTTTTCTGGGTTATTAATCTTTTCAGATTCTAATAGATTCGTCTATTTTATTTTTCTCTTCCTTTGTGAGCTTATTGAAATCTAAATTCTTCAAATATTTTAAGTCTCCATTCCTAATTTTTGCACATAATCTATCAATTAAAGCCTTGGGTGGATGACTTACCACTTTGAACTGACTATTATTATCTGACTTTTTCTTTTCTTCATTTGAGTCAGGTTGAGCTACATATTTTCTTCTCTTCCTTAGCTCCTCATTAATCTTCTTGGTGGATTTATTCTTCTTTTCTACCTCTTTTTTAGCCTTTTGAGTAGTGGCTCTGGTGGTGGCTGTGGTAGTAGGCTTCTTTGCTATAGGTTTTGTCAGTTTCTTTGCCTTGGGTTGAGGAGTAGGTTGAGCTTTAGCCTTTCTTTTAGTGACCTTGGTTCTAATAGGTGCTTCCTCGGCTTCTTCTTCCTTTGCACCTTCTTCCTTGTCCTCACCTAGGCCTTGTGTTAGTTGTAGAGACTCTTGTTTAGGCCCATCTTCTTCATTTTCACTATCATCCTCTTCTTCATCTACTTTCTATTCCTCTTTTATGCCTGTTGCTTCAACACCAAATCTCTTCTTGATCTTCTTGATGAATTTTTCCTTCTTCTTCATTGTAGTGGCCATTTTAAGGTCTGTGACCACTCTAGATTTAACAACATCATAAGTTCCAAAATGTTTTTCTGCCTTGTTAGTATCTTCTATAAGTAGTGTTGTTATTGTTGCTAAGGCCTGATCAACATCAAGTTCATAACCTAGTGGCCTAAGCCATCTCACTCTAGGTATGACTTCTTGTATATAAGTTTAATCAATATCCACAAGAAAGAAAATTTCCTTTACATGTTGCTAAACTAGTGAGACTGGTATCTTTATCCTTTGTTTCATGGACTTCTTGAAGTCCTCAAAGTAACTTGTCATCTAAGAATCAAAATTTTCTCCCATTTGATCAATGAAGTCATTTATTTGTGTGACAATTGTCTTGTTAGGATCCCATCTAACCTTTCCAACTAATGGAAATTCCTTCATAACATAGAAAAATATGTAGATCAATAGTGATCTAAATTTGCATTGGGCTCCTCTTAATTTCCTTATGGCTCCTAAATTTTGATTGATTTGTTGTAGCATGAGCTCTACTAGATCATATGTGTGGTCCTTATTCACAAATTTGTATGCTACATCCACTGCTATGCATGGCACACTATTCAATCTACTTGATTAAAAAATTTGTGAGATATGACTCTAACAATGAAATCAAGTAGTGGATCAATAATGGTATCAATAGTCATTCCCCTCCACTAGTGTTCTTCTCTATTGCCTCCTTTTTATCACTTCTCAAGGTCTTGGGCTGATCTAGGGTTGGGAAACCAGTAACCCTATGAAGTATTTTCTTTGTAACCTTCATTGACCCTGTTTCTAACTAGAATGAGCCATCATGAATTTGATTCAACACTATACAAATCCATTCTATCTTAAACACAATGGGGAAAACTAGGGCTTTAGTTAAACCCTTATTTTCAACTATTTGAAACTCATCCTTCAATATACCTTTGTCACATAGCTTAGCAAAGGCATTGAAAATTTCTAATTCACCTATGGCTCCAATCTTAAAGTTATAGCATTTTATGACATCTTGGTCCATTACAACTTTGTTTGAAATGACTGACAAAGTACCAACAGGGTCATTTGTATAGGAAACTTTAGGGATGGGCCTAAACTCTGGATATTTGACTTCCTTACTAAAAAGTTGAGCTTCATGAATTTCCTTCCCCTTAGTGGTTTTTGACCCAAATGCCATCGTTTATCGAACTAGGGTTTAAAATTAAATAAACTTTCAAGTTCTATGTAGCTCAACACTTGAGTTAAATACATGTTGATTGATAAACTAGAGTTGAATTATGGTTGGGATCATTGCAAATTGCTACTAAATCATTATGTGATTGCCTATTCACTCTACTCAACTTCGCTCTTTGTTCGAATGGCTTGAAAATGAACGATTTTCACCTTTATTAGGTTTTAAAACCTAGCATTTATTGTATTTGTGCTTATAGCTATATACTTGGCTTCCAAATATTTTATCAAATCGGCTTCCACTGAAGTTCATCTACTTGGTAGCTACTATCTAATTTCACTCATCATTAACTAAAATTTTCAATTTCTTGACAACTACTAACATCTCTTACTCAGCATCCACTAGTCTATTCAACTCGACATGTACTAAAATTCTACTTGGCAACCAAAGGTAGCTCAACATCATCTTCTAACTTTTAACTTGGCATCTTTTCTCATGCACATTTCTTCTTTGTAGTACTTCTATGTCTTCTTGGGCTGATGTATGATACATCTTTATATGTATCAGCCCCATGTATCTGTCTTGTGCTTAATTGGATGAGGTGTGATTAGTTGACCTCTTGGGTGAAGTGATCTCTCCATTTGATGTGTTGCATTCACCTTTCTTCTTCCATGTCTTGTTCATTTATCCTCTTATTTTTTCAACATCAATCTTCTCTTTTCCTTTGTTAACTTCTATCTTTGGTGCTTTTGACTTTATAGCACAGTTTCTGCTGATATGACTAGTCTTCAAACAACTAAAACATGTAGTTTGGTTTAGCCACCTATTGTAACTTCCCTTGAAATGTGTCCTTATGAAATTATCAAGAATGTTTCCATAGTCTTTACAATAGTGACAGCTATACATGGTATTGTAATCCCAATTATAGTGATGTGCATGATTGATTCTTCTTATAGGCTGATTAGGTGTCCACATAGGCTTTGATCTGCATTCAAATGCTCTATGTCCATACTTTTTGTAGTTGTAGTAGTGACCTTCAAATCTTGGTGTCCTCATGGTCTTGGTTCTACAATCTTGTGTTGAATGTCCTTGCTTTTTGCACTTGTGACAAAAGTTTGCATTTGTAGGCTTATCATGCTGATGACTATAGTTGCTTTTGCACACATTAGAGGTATGTCCCTTTTACCACAAAAATGAAAAGTAGGTTTAGTGTTCTTACCTTTGTTGCTTCTTTCTTCTGCAATCTTGGATGATTCTCTTTGTTCAGTGCTGATGTAACAAAGTCCTGAAGTATCATTACTAGCCCTTGGTAATTTTAGCAAGTGCTCAAAGTACTTGATGGCCTCATTGAGTTTGTTGTAACTTTCTACTATTTCCTTTTGTCTCTTCAATTCATTCTGCAATTTTTCATTTTGCATATTCAAGGTGGAGATCTCAATGTCCTTCATGTTTAGCTCATGATGAGCATTCATCATTTGGCTTAAGCTGTCTAGCTGCATGTTTCAGATCTTTTCAAATTCAATTGTCTTCTATTCCAGCCTATTGGTGAGATTTCTCTTGTCATTTTCTATCATGGCCTTGTCTTCAATAGCTCTTTTCTTTTGTTCAGTCACTTCACAAAGCATTATGGTTTGTGATTCTTGTTCAACCTTGAGTAATCTGATTTCTCCAGCTTGTGCTTTATTTTTCTCCACTAATCTTGCTATTGCTACATCAAATTCTTTGGAATTTCCATTGGAAAACACGTGTGTGGTGTCAATCTCCTTGTAGTGTATGTCATTGTTACCTATGCTATCTCATTCCTTCTTTTCAAGGATTTTCTTAGTTCCTCCCTAGCTTCCTCTACTTTGTGTAGAGCTAGTTGCACATTAATCACATGATTGTCAATGATCTTCCCAAGTTTGAAGACTTCCATCTTTTGACCTTTTTCTCCAATCTATTAGGCTTCTCCTTGTGAGAACCAATGCTTTGATACCAATTGTTGGAATATTCAAATGGGACGAGTACTTCTGAGAGGGGGAGGGAGGTGAATCAAAAGTACCACACCTTTTTCCTATCCTTTAAACATATAACCAAAAAAAAAAATTGCATGCATGTAAACATATAAAAGAACATAAAATCAATCACATCCAATAACACATAACACTAGAATTGATAACCTAGAAACCCTCCATGGATAAGAAGGTAAGACTGGGGTACAAAAATCACTATAGCAATCAATGTTCAACCACTTCTAATGTTCTTCCCTGTGAAAGGCCTGCCTTGTTAAAGACTTTACACTATGTCAATAGTGACCTGGTTAGAGGATTTACAAACACTTACATGAAGTGCCACCCTGTTAAAGGATTTACAATAGGTTGTTAAACCCACCTAATTTAATAGGACTTTCATGACCTTCTCCAAAGGCTCTCCTACCTAGCTGTTAAGCTAACCTATCAACAGAGGATTTCAACCTCTAATACAATTGTGAGAGAGTATTAGAACATTTGACCTGATTGAATGCAATCTCAAATTTTTTGATTCAGGTACTAGATCTACTCTTCTCATTCTAATCCCTGCTTGATCTAATCTCTGAATGTATCCCTTTCTCTGTTCTAATCAACTAGATGTATATTTGCAATCCATTTCACTAAGTCCTTGATACCTTTGTTGATTGCTCTATTCTGCAATTTGATAACTCCATCAATAACCTTCTCAACTCTTGTCTTAGCAATCTCAACAACTTCAATATGGTTTTTTGGTCTCCTTATAAATATATTGACAACTTAGGGTTTTCTATACATTCACAAACTTGAAATTCTTGCTCAAATCCTTTGTTTTCACCTATTGGTTGTATGTTGTCTCAAATTTTCTAATTGGCTGCATGTTAATTTCATAGGTAATTGCAAAGATTTGATCTTATCTTCTTATCCTTTCATGTTTCATGCAAAAACTATTTTACATCTTAGTTTGTGATGGCACAAACTCTTATGTTGATCCTGAGTTACTTAGCACATATTGTATTCTTGATGCTTGACACATACTATTTCTAGATTGCTCAGCATCTACTACATTTCTAGTTTGCTTAGCACCTGTTATATCCTGGTTTGCTTGACACCTGTTATATCTTGTACTCGTTAGCACATAAATGTTCCTAGATCACTTGGCATCTGAACAATTCTAGATCACTCGACATACATTGTGTACTCAACATATATAGTGAAAATGGTTAAGTGTGTTGACACTCAATTGTCAAGACTATTCTTTTGACGAAATTTTTTTTCAACCTTTCTGTAGGAGCTCTTGATGAAGCTCAAAAAGAGGAAGAATAGACATGCATATACAAAAAAAATTAAAATTTGAACAAATTTAAAATGTGCCAATAGAGGCAAGAGCTCAATTATCTAATATAATAGTTGGTTCTTAATATATAAGAAAGATAATTTAGCCAAAGCTCATAGAAAGAAAAGGGTATGCTCAAAAAGTTTAAAAATCTAAATTTAAAACTACTCTAATCAATTATTAGAGAATCTAGGAATGTAGCTCAAAGAAAGGATTTTCTATACAATTGGATTTTATTTCAATAGATGGTAGAGCAAGTGGCAAGGAAAGATGGATAAGACTTTTAAGAACCATCTAAATATTCTTCTTATCCTCAATCAAAGTCATAGATGAAGAATGGTTATGATTATATGCTTATCACCTCTCGATTTTATAAAGTCTATCGTCTTTATGCATATTTCAAATAATAGTACGTTATAACTAATAATAGACTTTTAGTTATATTTGCATATCGAATCTTACATATGGTGCCCATCCACCTTCTACTATATCTTTATCATTTATTAAGATATTTTATAATGGTTTGGTATATCTATTTAATGTTCCTTTCCTAGTATATTATAGTTTACATTTTTCATAGTTCTTAGTTCTTCAAATAGGCCCATTAGCAAAAACCATATTGATTTCAACTTTAATAATTCTTCTTACTTTTCAAAAACCTTTTCTAAATTTCTATTATAATTGAATCAATAAATTATTATTTTATACAAATAAGTAAAAATAAATTGATTAATAATTTTATAAAAAATTAAGAAATAAAAATAATATATTATTATATTTATTGAATTTTTATATAAAATAGTATAAACACTTTAAAAAATATTTAATTTAAAGTATAGCATAAACTTATTATAAGAACTTATATGCTAATATAAAATCTAATCCACTATATAATTATTTTAGCCATAAGAAATTACACATAATATTACAAATAAATAATACATAAATAACTAAATCCTTTATAATAGAATGAAATAATAAAAAAATATTTTAGTTTAGGATTTACCTTTCATCTCATGTTATATAACAAGTATACTTATTATATATATATATATATATATATATATATATATATAATATCAGATATAATTTTAATATTTAAATTTTAATAAGAGGAAATATATTTTGTAAGAAAAATATACTTTTATATTATTTTTGTGTTTTCAAAAACATTTAAAATATATATTTAATATAAAATAATAAAAGAAGATATAAGAGTTGAAGTTTCTAAGAAAAATTAAACTAATGAAAGGAAAATTATAAATGAGCATTAAAAGTTATCCTAAAAAATAAATTATATATTCTCTTTGTATTTAATTCATTTTTATAATTTTGTGTATATTTATATATTTATAAAAAATAAATTTCAGTTAAATTTTTAGTATTATTTTTATTTTAAAAGTACAACAAAATTTGAAAATTTATGTATTTTTAGAATTAAAATAGTATTTGAAAAAATGAAATTTCATTAAAAGAATGTTGTTTAAAAGAAGAAATATAGAAGGGATATTATATGGTTATAGAAGACTGCTCAATTAGTTCAGACCGTAGTGGTAGTGGGAAGAATAAGTAATTTACTAAAATATAGAAAATAAAGCTGACAAAAAGAGGGAAATTGATCTTATGGAGGAGGATAATGTGAGTGAGGGTCCTCAAAAGGGGAGTTACATAGTCATATGGATAGCCATCAGAACCCCATACCTTCCTATGTTTCTAACACTCTTAAAAATTATACCCACACCTAGAGGATATCAATGTTGGCAGTGATAATGGTGAACCTAATACTATCACCTCCCCATCTTAACAACAAGATAAGGATAAGAAAAATGCCAAAGGGGATGGGAATGATCCTCAGTGACTCCCAAAATGTGTGTTCATGCATATGCTGAGGATAAATTCATGAACAAACAAGATAACCTTGACCGAAGACTTAATGAGGTGGCCAAGTTTGCTATTAAGGTACTGCATTCATCTACTATCACTCTTCATCTCATTCATGCTGAGAAATATGGGTTTGTTGCTTTTATTGGTGTTCATACTATGAGCTCTCTGTACCTATTTCTAGCAAATAATAGACTTCATCTTTTGTTGGAAAGGCCTAATAAATAGAAGAAAGAGAGCTAGCTCTTTGTGTGTTTTTATTTTACTTTATGAGTTCTATTACTTGCACTTTGACTAGTGGGCTTAAACTATTGTCTTTAATTGTACTCAATTTAGTTTTTTTTGGTATTATGAGATCGGGTAGGCTCATAATGCACTACTAGTGGCTTTCTATTAAATTTCACCCATTCCTATTATATTTTGCTCCTTCTTCATAAAAAAAAATTTAAAAAATGATTGAAATAAGAGAAACATAATTCATTAGAATTACATAGAAATTAATAGAAATATTTTAGTATACACTTATGTAGCTTATACCCTAAGTTGAATATACATATTTCAAATTCTTGATAATATTGTTTAAAATATATCATATCTAGCCATTTAAGAAATAATATGTTTTTAACGAGCTTTAATATTTGATCAACATAAAAACTCTATCATCTTAAACTGGAGAAAAGTCACAGTCAAATTCTCATCATGGGGCTCTTTTTGTAGCAACATTATTTGACATGGATGAGATTAAAACAAAATAAGATTTATGTTTCAAATTTATTAGACCACAACGCTCACAGATATCAAGAAACAATGATATATGTTATTAGTCCCTGCCTATATATAGGCAAGAAACTAATGTTCACGGATGACTTAGACAATTAATTTATCCTACTAAAATTAATGAACTTCTAAAATTCAAAATCTATTGTATTTTTTAATTAATCTATAGTCAACAATTCTTATTTTTTGATTGGGTAAGAACAAAAAATAAATATCTAGAACTTTCTTCTAATTCTAGAATTCTCCATAGAATTGGCTCAGCTTCCTCAGTTGCAGTAGGGCTCCTATGTATTGTGGGTTTTCCAAATGCAGAGCTTCTGGCCATGATCTCTCTGGCCATATAATCGTGGAGAGTAGCATACGTACGGAAGGTAGCAAATTACGTTCTGAGAGAGAAGTGCGATGAAAGGACCGAGACCGAGAATAACACCATCTTACCCTTGGGAAGTAATCTTTTGTCCCCATGAGATCTGTTAGATGGTGTTCGGGAGGTGCCCAGTACAGTTTCCTGGAGCAGTATTTTACCTTTATTTTGGAAATGCCAATTTTTCTGAAGAGCCACAATCGTCTGTTGTCGTTCGACTATATTACACCATTGCCATCGCTTGCCACCGCTATCTATGGGAAATCGCTTGGCTCAAATTGCCCATTTTGGTGTTCTCAAAAAGTATCTTCTAAGAAAATTTTCTTCCCACATGGATAATTAAAATAGTCTGTAATGGAATCCTGAGTGACCCTTAGCTGCTCAGGACTCACCTTCACAATCTGGTAATCCATCAAAACAGTGAATCTCCCAAGATTTCATGAGATGAAGTATATCTTGCTTTACCCTTCCTTTAGATGGCACACTACTATAGAAAGCATATTTCATTCGTAGAGCTCCCCTTTCTCCGAGGATCACGTAGTTCTGTCATTTTCACAGTCAATTCTTCAATTCTTTCACACGATTGATTTTGGATTGCCTACTTGCTCATGCAATCTTAGATATGATTGATTTCAAGATGAATTTGTTTTTGCCAAATCTATACTCATTAATCAAAGAGCTACCTCAATTATCAATTTGCCTTGAGTTCTTAAGCTGATAAAGTTTTTAACCCTGATCTTATCTAAGCAATTACTTCTTCTGTGCCAATCATATCGATTACCTGACAGAATTGGAAAAGGTCTCAGGAAATGAGATGATTATTTCTGATCTAGATTGGAATGTCTCGAGAACTGTGATGGATATTTTTAGAAATGTTTCTAGATACTAGTATTAAAATATGTGAATAGTATTAAGCTAGTTTAAGGTTGTTGCAGGTTCGATTTGTAAAGGTTGAAATTGATCTTGTATTAGTAATATAAAGAATGCGGAAAATAAATACAAGACAACGTGTATGCATTTAGAAGAATGACTGGTGATTATACATTTACAGTTACATATTCTCCTTTTAAATAATTTATTTATTTATATTTAATCCATGTATTCTTCTCAATGCATAGACAATTGGTGGAAACAATAATGTCTAGTAGAAACAGTAATAACTAGGTATAGAATGAGTTTGAATAGGTAGGCTAAGAATGGTATAATGAATATTGATATTAAATATATGTTTAAATGTGATTGAAGTGGAATTAGAGTGTAAAAGAATTTGTAAATGTGTACTAATATATTTAATGCAAGAGAAAAATTGAACTTTTTATAGATCTTTTTATAACACACATTTATTAGTCCTTGCCTATATATAAAGAGGAAACTAATGTTCCTGGTGCCTCAGACAATTAATTTATCCAATTAAAATTATTGAACTTCTGAAGTTCAAAATTCACTATATTTTTTAATTAATTTACAGTCAATAATTCTTATTTTTTGATTGGATAAGAGAATTTTGCTAGGGTAAAATGAAATTTTCTCAGCAAAAATTTTGAAAAATAAATATCTAGAATTTTCTTCTAATTCTAGAATTCTCGATAGCATAACACTGGAAATGTATTACAACCTATCGAGTATAGACAAACTTGATGATTCATAGACATCTCAAGATTCCTCAGTCTATCTAGATCTCTCAATGCTCTCCCCTTCAATTGTTGATGATGAATTGATGCAAAACTCTTCAGCCTCCTGATCTCCAATAGAATGCTTGTCATCAATCTATTCTTCCTCAATTCCATGACAATTGAAGACGTATAATCCCCAATTTCTCTCTGAATACTCCCACTCAAATTAGTGTCCAATACAACCAAAAATTGCAAAGATGTGCCTATGTGCCCCAAGCTAAGAAGAAACAAAACCACCCTGCTCATTGATATTTTCAGGCTAGCAATACTACCTCATAAATCGCTCGCTAGAAGAGCCACTAATCCACTAGTCTTTGTGTCTCTTACTCCAATACTTTCTTTATTCCAGAAATTCTGGAAATTTCTAGTCAAGCACTAATGGAAACACTAAGCAATTTATTCCTTAAATCTTACTCCCCTAAAATTTAGTCCCAATTGGCTATCTAGCTGACATAGTAGAATTTATTAATATTTTATACATTATAAAATTGTTATATTAAAAAAAAAACATTTAGTTTTAAATAATAATAAAATGTCCATTTTGTTTGCTAGATAGATGCTTCTAGCCACTAGTTTTGTTGAATGCACAACATCTGTATGAAGCTACTAGTTCCTTCTATCTTATCAAAAGAATTTTTCCTCTTTTTTTTAATTTAATTTTTTTTGGCAAATTACTCTCAATGTAAAAAAATCTTGCCTCAAATTTGTTTAAATTAACTTGAATTGTAATCATGTAAATATTAAATTAAGGAATAAATAAATAAATAAAATTTATAATATTCACTCTTTTCTAAAAATATATATTGCATGTATGTGAATATTAAATATACATAGTATGTATAAAATACATTTTAATATTTAAAATAAGAAAATTCAATTAACATGTTAAGATACACTAAATCATTTATCCCTAATGCTAATATACATGTCCTTCTAGTTAAAGTTAAATTGTAGACAACACACTATAGTTAAAAGTAGCTTAATATTTATATAGATAATAAGAAATGTTTTTGCAAATTTAAATTGATTTTTTGACAAGTTAATTTGTGAAAAAAAAAAAAATAGATCAAAAAGTTTTAGAACTAATCTGTATTGAGGTGCAATCTCATCAAGCTTAAAAAAGTCCCACCAAAGGACCTCATGGACCTTGACAAAGGAATATTCAACATTGGTCTATATTACAAATCCATATAAATATATATTATTAATCTATAATATTAAGTGTCTAATATTATCTCTATTTTTTAAACTTTACATTTATTTGATTCATGTAATTACTTTTGTAAATCACATTTCAAATGCATTGTACCAAATTTGTGGTGGTTGAGATTATGAAGAATATATATAGACACTATATTTTAAATTTACTTGCAGGCGTGATGTGAATGCACAAGAGATATAGTGTACCTACAAATTCACAAAATAAAATCACATATATTTTGCAATTAAGCCAATTTAATAATTTATATTTTCCTTCTTATCACAATAGGTAGGGACTTTAGCTCCTACAAAGCTCTTGTCCTAACATTGTTTTTGTTCTTCATAAGTAAGTAGAGGGCTGGCTGTGAAAAAATAGTTTTTGTTTGGATGAGATTTTTTTGGCCCTTGTATAGTCATGAGGTGTGATAATGTTGGTGGTCTAGATAATTTATTGTCTTTGTTTGAAAGACAAGTCAGTATGAGTGGCTAGCTATTGTCAAAATGTTCAATCAGATTAGCTCGGGATTAATGTTGTAAATTTGGTCGAAGGTATAGTTTATGATAATTCATAAAATGATCAGTTTTGTAATTTTATGTATTTAATTTTTTCATATCAGAATGTTGATTTGATTATTCTTTAATTTTTTCATATAAGAATTTTGATTTAGATTATTCTTTATCTATCACCTATTAATATTGGATATGACATTTTTAGGGATTTTTCCATTTAGTGTTTGGTAGACGTTCTTAACATTCAATGGTTTTAGAAATTATACATAGTTTTAGTTTCTAAGCTAAAAGTGTCAAATAGTCAAAGTTGACTTATTTTTCCATTAGCATGTTATGTAGACCATCAAAATCATGTAAAAACTATTAAATAGGAATCATTGAATATATAACATGTTAATTTCTAAAGATGTTCAAAGCTATAAAAGTAGCCTCAAAATTCTTAAATTGCAAGGGTTGATAAAAAAAACAACCATAAAACAAAGCAGAACAACTAATGTGGGATGTCTGATCTTACTCTACTTTACAAATATTTTTATTATCTAGTTTTTACAATGTACATTTCTTAGTAATAATATTATTAAAAAATTAGATTATTTTATTAGACTGTATATGGAAAATATTATGTATAAGTATATTGTAAAATATAGTTATATAATACATACAAATAAGATGTTATCTTCTATTTGATGTTAGCATACAAAAAAATGTTTAAATCCAATGGCATACAATTTATAACATAGAGTGTTACATGCAACTTATGATCCTAATGGTAACCCCTCACTAACATGATAGTAATTTCATTATCACCCATTATATTTGTTCCTGTCTATTGGAATGCCACTCAAATATTGGATTCCACCATGCCAATATGAAAATGCAACATTTCTCTCCTTCAAGAAATATAATATAGATTCTTTCAATATAAAAAGTAGTTGTTAAATTTTCATTAAAACTATTAGCTAAAATTTTATATTTTGTCAATGGGCCCTTGGTTTATTGGTGAAGTTGAATGGCTCCCAAAGAGCCCACCAAGGATCAAGTCTTGCTAAGTGCAAGGCTTTGACACCATAAGTGATGAGGCCAAGATCATGCCCTAGGTAGTTTTGATGTCGTGAATGCCTTAATCTTTAAGTGGTGGCCTTTGTTGGTAGGTGGCCTTATGCCTCCCAAGTCTTAACCCTCCATTAAAAAATAATTATGTTTCTAGACACAACTATGAAAATAATAGTTTAGATGAATAGCATCTCGTGGGAATTTTGTATATGCCCTAAATTTTAGCTATTAACTAACTTCTAATTATTTGTAGGTGAATTTATTTTTTCCAAAAGCTCATAGAGCTCGATAATGTGAAAGGTGGAGAATATGAACTTGTGGTAACCACATACGTAGGTAAATTATAAGACACATAAAAATCTTGATATAATCATTATTAAAATCTTGATATAAGCATTATTAAAATCTTGAAATAAGCATTATTTGAATATATCTATCATAAATGAGAAAAGTGTTATACAATGATGATCCAATGTTAGTTTGTGTGCTAGAAAGATGTGATGTTGAGCATTGACTCTAATAAAATTAATGAAGTGGAGCTGTAAAACATGATGGATAAAACATCTAGATAGTTATAGAGCTTAGCAATTAAGTAACCAACTATGTTGATGTGCTTGGCACTCCATGGCACCGTATTCTTCTATGGAAGATCAATTCACAAGGAACTACTTCTTGCGGAGAGAGTTTATACATCAGATACAAAGTTCCTAGATTGAAAGTATTAATACCTAGTGTCATTGGTTAAAGTATAATCCCTACTGAAATATTGTGATACTGTTGTATCACTTGTGAAGAGAATTTAAATTCCATACCCAATCAAGTAAGAGGAGTAGACATATTTATTAGTTCTTTTGAGATAAAACTACGAAAAGTGGGAAATTTTAGAAAATGATGGATGTAGCCTTAACTTGGGTCAACCCTATTTTTAAAATAGGCTAGAATATTTTTGGATTTATGCCTCAATTGCTAAGGTTTATACTGGAATGGTTTTTTCTTTGATATTACCATGTCATAATTTTCACCTAAGTACAAAACCCTAAGTCTATCTAGTGTTTCATGCTTGTCTTCAAAAGTTTCAATATTATTTGGCCTATGCTTTAATAGTTTCCACTTTTACCCTTGTTCGCAACTTCACATCTTGTATAGCGTTTGTGTTAAGAAGTGTTGTGGAATAGCCATCAGACTTAAATTCATAACATCTCTTGTCATTTTCTCATACCCATATTTGAGGCTACGATGTAGCAATCTCAAGTGATCATAACTTCTCTGCGGACTTTGGTCTTATGATGTTGACAGTAGTCTGTAGTAACCTCTCCATAGTAAAGTGAAAGTAATAAGAAATGTTGCAAAGTCACGATGGAGTATTATCGGCGGTTGGCGTGACTTCTCTATGGTTAATCCTTTAATATCGTTCGATGTAGAGATGTTGTGATAGACTAAGGAAAGGGTGGAGTGACACTTCAATCCAAGTTTTCTAAACAAGACTTGGAGTGTTGCGATGCTATGGAAATGTATGCAGCGTCACTTTGCAAGATGATGTGTGGGGTGGATTTTTTGCCACATGGATGAAGGAGATTAGAGAGTAACTGGAGATCAATGATGCACATTAGCGCACATTAAATCATGTAGGCCATTCCTTTATGGTTACCGCATGTGTTCGGAGTATTTTGAGAATGGTTAGAATTCTAAATTGTGAAGTCATGATGAGTCTTATTTGGTGTTGAATGCAATATATGTTGCTTAGTCTAGCATGATGCATTAACCGTTGTAATGTTTCAAGGGAAGCCTTTCAAAGTAAAACGCAACTTCACGGATAAGGAGAAAAATGATGATAATATTGCTGCAATCAGGTGATTTAAAGGAAGGCATAACTTCACGGCTTGAGTCTCATAATTAAGAAAAGGGGATGTGAAGATATGAAGGGAAGGATATGTGTAAAGTGTAAAGTTGTAGCTTCCCTACGTGATCAATGGATAATAGTTGCGAACTGCAGATTTTTTGTATAAGTGCAAAATCACAAGGGCATAGACACTGTTACAATTTAGGGCAGTGCGATTTTGACTAAGGTTGACTGGTTAAGATTTTAAGTTAGTGCTACATCATAGTAGTTAGCGTTGGTGATATGGATTAGGTTGCAAAGTTGCAAGGAGTGTGAAACTATAAGAGTGTAGTTTCCGAGGGGATTAGAGCATTAAGAGATAGACTTTTGTGATGATGGGATGGGGCTCAAAAATCTATATAGCATATAATCCTAGAATTCCATTTGAAAAGTCAAAAAATAGATTTCAAGGGATAGATAGGTGGGGTCTAGACAAATAAATTAATGACGTGGAGTAAAATCATGCACAAACACTACCAAATCTATACTAAGATCATTTTCAGTGAAATTTTTAAGGGAATTCTTGTACACAAAATTCAATGTAACTAATGGTTTTTTTTACTTAATAACACGACTACATTTGAGTTCGAATTGTGAAGATGATGACCACCCATCATCCAAGCAATAATACCACAAATTGGCTTCTGTTCGGTAGGCGTTAGACTTTTGCTATCACAATTTGTGATGACAAGGGCGTCCATTGCAATTGTGATGGAAAATGTCATCATAACTTGGAAGGCAGAAAGGGAAAGGGTTCATCTTTATGCCATCAAAATTGTGATAGTAGACTATCATAAATACAACAGCTATCTATTGGATCAGGTATTGAAAGAGAGAAGGGTATGCGATAGTAGTGTTGTGGGAGCAACAACTTCCAATTAGAATAGGACATCGCAAAAATGATGACTTGCTAAATTATTTTTGAAAAAATTGGCAGAAAACATTGAATAAGTATTCCTAAATTCTCCACAACGACATCACAATGAGGCTCAAAATTAGGATGATGCTCTAGGGAAGCAAGAGAAGAAGATGTTGTTGGATGCACCATGTTTCTTCATTGGAGAAAGAAGAAGTGTGGCCATTGCAACATGGTATGCTAAGGTTTATGGAACACTTAGTTGGGGAACTCTTTTCAACAAAGGTCTTGTTGAGGAGGATGAAGATAGTCAGATAAGAATGAATGATCACTTGAGGGACATGGGGAGGGACATTGCAAATATACA
This sequence comes from Cupressus sempervirens, assembly GCA_028749045.1. Classification (NCBI taxonomy): domain Eukaryota; kingdom Viridiplantae; phylum Streptophyta; class Pinopsida; order Cupressales; family Cupressaceae; genus Cupressus; species Cupressus sempervirens. Next base: position 340,269,297 of record CM053786.1, on the reverse strand, counting down.
ACCACCATTCTAGGTTTGGTCTCCAAAGAAGGTTATTGAGGTGAAGTCAATGCCTTCTTGTATGGATTTATTAGTCATGGCATGGTTCTTCCTTTTGTCTTGAGATATTCCTCCTCAATGGGTGAAGTCAATACCTTCCTTTTATGGTTTTAATAATCATGAAAAGGGCACCTTGCTTCTCCAGTTATAATGAGCTCTAAAATGTTCCTTATGTTTACTTTGATAATTTGGGAAGCAATAGGAGTTCGAGGAATAATCATAGATTCACATAGTTAGTTGTCATGCAATCATAGGTTAATGTTGAACTTCACTTGGTTTCGAAAATAGTTTAATATTCTCTACCAATCTGGGCCAATCACATGAAGTTGGAAGCTCATCCCCCTTACCCTCCCAACATCTAAATTCCCTATTAACATCTAAAATTCTTACATTCCATTAATAAAATCCCTACTAATACCATACCATTGATTTGATGAACTTGTGAATTACACTCATAATTGAGAATGCATGCGCAACTACATTCTATATGCATTGACAATAGGGAGAGTTGGAAAAAGCAACCACTTTTACATGTATTTAATAGGTCTATGTAAACCTCTAACTAAAACACAAACCTTTTAGAAATTTTCAGCTCCACCTGATGTTGTATACATATGAATTGAGATTTCACATTGAACTATGGTGTCCTTCTGCATTACCTAAAACCAAGAGATTCACATAGTTAGTTGTCATGCAATCATAGGGTAATATTGAGCTTTACTTGGTTTCGAGAATAATTTAATGTTCTCCACTAATCAGGGCCAACCATGTGAAGGTGGAAGCTCATTTGGACCCACCCCCCCCAACATCTAGATTTCCCCTAAAATCTAAAATCTTTACGAAAGGATCAAGCTTTAAAGAACCTTGAATGCCCTCATCACCTCCTATTATTCTCATGAAAAGTCTATCTTCATTTCTCATGAGTAATTCATCACAATTCTTTATCAATTCCCCTACATCTAACAAAGGTACATCTAGGAATGTCCTCATTGCATCCTACATAAAATGAATCCAATATTAAAAAATGCCCCCTAAGAAATAATAGTTTAAGTAAAATAAACACATGTAAAATGAGAGAGAAAAAGAGGAATCTACTTACCAGTAGGGATTGCCATGCTACATGATTAGTGAGTTTTATTGCTTTTATATTGTGTCAAGATCTCTATGTTTATACATACATACAGATACATGTGTGTATGCATGCATACACACACATATATACATATGTATCTATGTATATACATACATATATAAACAAAGATCACAAGGGCACGACAACAAAATCCTAAATCTCCACTGGTTGTTAGGATAAACCACTGACAGAAATAAAAACTACATGCAAATATAACCAATAACAAAAATAATAGAACACACAGAAATAAACACAAGGCACCAAGATTTAACGTGGTTCACCCAATCCCTGGGCTACGTCCACCAAACAGCAAGTCTGATCTTATTACAATCCAGTGATTACAACCTGATTACAATCTGTAATCCCTTACAGCTCAATACCGTCGCAAGAACCAATTTCGTATCACCACATATAAAAAAAAATACCCAACCCTAAGCCCTTTTTATACAAGTATTAAACCGCTTTAGGGTTATAACATGTTGGCCATATGTCGGCCATAATATGTCGGCTACCATGTCGGCTACTTCCAAAATTTTTTTTTTTCGGGGCGATGCCCTGAACCCCACTATTTATGAAGTATGTACAGTACTTTCCTGATCAGTCACCACAATCTAACAATCTCCCACTTGGGGACTGATCAGGCTCCACACTAAACAACAATCTCTCACTTGGAGACTGATCTTGTAGCAATACAACTACCGCATGGGGCTCCCACTGGATCAAACCACCCTGGACTCTGCTGTTCTTTTATTCACATTTAGTCTAAAAGACCAACTGAAGCTGAAGAGGAGTTCAGCTTCTCCCTTGTTACAACCTTTGTCAACATATCTGCTAGATTTTCATTGGTATGTATCTTCTCCAGCTTTAACTGTCCATCCTCCAAAACTGACCAAATGAAATGGTACCGCAACTGTATGTGTTTGGTCTTAGAATGCAGAGCTGAATTCTTAGCAAGATGAATGGCACTTTGACTATCTGTGAACAAATAATTATCCTTCTGAGGATGTCCCAATTCTTCCAAGAAGAACTGAAGCCATATCATCTCTTTGGCTGCCTCTGTAAAAGCAACATACTTTGCCTCTGTAGTGGAGAGAGCATTAATCTTCTGTAGCCTAGAAACCCAGCTCACGGCTGCCCCACCAACAGTAAAGACATAACCTGTAGTACTCCGCCTGGTATCAATATCCCCAGCCAAATCTGAGTCAACATAGCCCTGTAAATCAGTAGTAGAGCCCCCCAAGTGTAAACACTTATTGGATGTTCCTCTCAAATATCTGAGAATCCACTTGACAGCATTCCAATGCTCAAAACCTGGATGACTCATATACCTGCTAACGACTCCCACTGCATGTGCAATATCTGGCCTAGTGCATACCATAGCATACATCAAACTTCCTACAGCTGAAGCATAGGGTACCTTGGACATCTTATCCTCCTCTTCCTGTGTCTTGGGACACATCTCCTTAGTCAATTTCAAATGACCAGGTAAAGGTGTGCTGACAGCTTTAGCATTCTCCATAGAGAAACGTTGCAACACCTTCTCAACATAATCAGCTTGAGATAGCGTCAATGTTCTGTTCTTCCTATCTCTGCAAATCTTCATACCAAGGATTTGTTTTGCTGCCCCCAAATCCTTCATAGCAAATGCATGTGCTAACTGGCATTTTAGCCCCTTAATATGATGCATGTTAGACCCAGCTATAAGCATATCATCAACATATAGACATAAAATAATGTAGCTATCATCATCCAACCTCTTAAAATAAACACAGTAATTTGAATGACACCTGTTATATCCATGCTCATGCATAAAACTGTCAAATTTCAGATACCATTGCCGAGGTGCTTGCTTCAGGCCATATAAACTTTTCTTCAATTTGCACACTAAGTTCTCCTTACCTTTGACCTCAAAACCCTGTGGCTAAGCCATATATATTTCTTCATCCAAATCACCATAAAGAAAGGCTGTTTTAACATCCATCTGTTCTAAATGCAAATCTTCAGTAGCCACAAGACTTAAAACAGTACGAATAGAAGTCATTTTAACAATAGGAGAAAATATCTCATCAAAATCAATTCCCTTTTTCTGTGCAAATCCTTTTACAACTAACCTGGCCTTAAATCTTTTCTTACCTCCTTCCTCTTCTTTCAACCTGTAAACCCATTTATTTTGTAAAGCCTTTTTACCTGCAGGCAACTTGCACAAATCCCATGTCTTATTTTTCAGCAAAGAGTCCATTTCATCTTTCATTGCAGACTCCCACTGAATCTTAGTATCCACCTGCACAGCTTCATCATAACTTTCAGGTTCACCAGCATCAGTAAGTAAAATAGAATACAAAGAGGGAGAAAACCTTTGTGGAGGTCTAATTGGCCTTGTTGACCGTCTAACATTCACTGGTGTGTGTGGTATTTGTTGTTGCAGTTGTTGCACATCATGAGGAATGGCTAGAACATCAGCTTTTGGAGTATCATCCAGCACTACATAATCATCTTCTTTCTTCTCATGTTGCTGCAACAGATCTTTGTACAACACTTTTTCATTGAATATGACATCCCGGCTTCTTATAATTTTATGATTTTCAAAATCCCAAAGCCTATAGCCAAATTCATTAATCCCATATCCAAAAAAGACACATTTCTTTGATTTAGCATCTAGCTTGGTTCTATTTTCAGAGTCTATATGAGCAAAAGCTTCACAACCGAAGGTCTTGAGAAAAGAATAACTCACCTTCTTACCAGTCCATGCTTCCTCTGGAATACCACAGCCCAAAGGAGTAGAGGGACCTCTATTAATCAAATATACTGCAGTATTGACAGCCTCCGCCCACATGTGTAAGGGCAACCCAGCATGCAACCTCATGCTCCTTGCGCGCTCCATTATAGTCCTGTTCATGCGTTCAGCCACTCCATTTTCCTGTGGAGTCCTTTGAACAGTTTTTTGTCTACGAATACCATTAGTGGAGCAATAATCTTCAAATTCATGACTGCAATACTCACCACCATTATCAGATCTGAGACATTTTAATTTCTTACCAGTCTCATTTTCAACCAAGCATTTCCATTTCTTAAAAGTTTGAAATACATCAGCTTTCTGTCTAAGGAAATAAACCCATACTTTTCTAGTTGTGTCATCAATAAATGTAACATAATAATGAGAGCCACCAAGGGAAGATACCTGAGCCGGTCCCCATACATCTGTATGCACAAGCTCTAATTTCTCCTTTTTGTTTTCCTTCCCTGTCTTTACAAAACTCACTCTCTTTTGTTTTCCATACACACAACTTTCACAGAAATCCATATTCACACATTTTAGACCTGGTAAAACTTTCCTTGAATGAAGTATTTTCATACCTTTCTCACTCATGTGCCCAAGTCTATTGTGCCACAGCGCTGTATCAGAATCTACAGCAGCTATTTGTTCTCCCTGCTCAACTGCAGTAATTGTTCCTAAATATTCATTTTTCTCTGAAACAATCAAAGTAGAAGGAACAATATGACCTGTACAAAGATATAAGGTGCCTACTTTCACACCTCTTGCTACTACAAGGGAACCTTTTGAAACCTTCCAATTTTTATCATTAAAAGTAATTACACAACCCTCATCACCGAGTTGCCCTGCTGAAATTAAATTTCTACTTAGTTTTGGAACATGTCTTACCTCATGTAGTAGCCAATGATTCCCATTCTGCAACTTAATCTTAATTTTTCCCTTTCCAACAATCTGACAGGGTTCATTATCCCCCAAATAAACAAGCCCAAAATCCCCTTGGACATAATCAATGAAATAACCTCTGTGAGGTGTAGCATGAAAAGAAGCACCAGAATCTAAAACCCATGAATCATCAACACTCTCTAAAGACAGAAGCAAAGCATCCTCTTCGGATTTATTACTTACCACATTTGCCTCTTTGTCTCCATCTGATTTATCTCCTTCATTTTTCTTTCGAGTCTAGCAATCTTTCTTTTTGTGCCCTGGTTTCCCACAGTACCAGCAATCATTTGGTCCTCTCGATTGAGACCTCCTCCCCTTTGACTTTCCTCTTGATTTTCCACGATTTCCAGAGTTACTTCCTCTTTCAGTCGTTCTGCCCCTACTTTGTGCATTTAAAGCACTTCCTGATATAGATCCACCTGAGGATTTGCTACGAGTTTCCTCACTTAAAATAACACCGATCACATCATCATATTTTAGGGTACTAGATCCAGGAACAGAATTACTCACCGCCATTACCAAGCCATTCCAACTTTCAGGCAAAGAACACAAAATCAAGAGAGTCCTAATTTCTTCATCAAAACTGATACCCACAGAAGATAATTGACTAGTAATAGTATTAAACTCATTTAAATGATCTGCAATAGATCCACCTTCTGCCATTTTCATATTAAATAAACGCTTCATGAGAAATACCTTATTTGAAGCGGAGGGCTTTTCATACAGTGTCGCTAGGGTTTTCATCAAATCTTCTGTTGTCTTTGCTTTTGTAATATTAAATGCCACCGATGGTGCCAAGCATAACCGAATGCTTTCGAGTGCCTTTCTGTCCAAAAGATCCCATTCAGCCTCTGACATAGTTCCCTGATTCTTGGCTTTTCCTTCCAACGGCTTCCATAAATCCTTCTAATATAAATAGTCTTCCATTTGCATCTTCCATAACTAGAAGTTCTGCCCATTAAACCTGTCAACCCTCAGCTTACCATCATCTGCCATTGCTCCCACTCAACCGTGAGACTCCCACTTAACCGTGAGACTTTCTTGCAGAGGATAACTAAAAAAAAACAACTAGGCTCTGATACCACTTGTTAGGATAAACCACAGACAGAAATAAAAACTACATGGAAATATAACCAATAACAAAAATAATAGAACACATAGAAATAAACACAAGGCACCAAGATTTAACATGGTTCACCCAATCCCTGGGCTACGTCCACCAAACAGCAAGTCCGATCTTATTACAATCCAGTGATTACAACCTGATTACAATCCGTAATCCCTTACAGCTCAATACCGCCACAAGAACCAATTTCATATCACCACATATAAAAAAAAATACCCAACCCTAAGCCCTTTTTATACAAGTATTAAACCGCTTTAGGGTTATAACATGTTGGCCATATGTCGGCCATAATATGTCGGCTACCATGTCGGCTACCATGTCGGCTACTTCCAAATTTTTTTTTTTTGGGGCGATGCCCCGAACCCCACTATTTATGAAGTATGTACAGTACTTTCCTGATCAGTCACCACAATCTAACACTAGTCTCTACCATCCACAAGATCTCTCTCTCTCTCTCTCTCTCTCTCTCCCCCTCTCTCTCTCTATACACACACACACACACACATATACATATACATATATATCCATACATAATAGATATATACATATACATATATATACACATACATAGATACATATACACATGTACATACATACATACATACATACATCCGCATATGCAATTTTATTACCTTGGAAAATAGTATTTGATCCTGCTACCTGGGAACAACTGATTCTTCCTGCTATGATATGTTTTTGTAAAAATTCTTGTGAACTCTACCCATTTTTCTTGGTTTGCATTATTATTGTGTAAGATCTTGAGGTAAGTTACTTAGAATGGGTTGGGTAAGTTTTATTGTTCTATTATTTGGATTTTGGAATATGTATGTAGCTAGATCAATTTTTTTTGTTGTGCCAAGATCTCACTCTATATATACATACATAGGCACACACATATGTGTGTATGTATATATACACATACATACATACATACATACATGTGTGTGTGTGTCTGTGTAGATAAATTCAAATACATAAATAATACTAATATAAATATTAGGGTATGTGCAGGATCATGGTGTGCCAAAAAGTGGCAATCTAAAAAATTTATAGTTCTAAAATATCTTAAACCATTTCAAAATCTATTCCAACTTTTTTCCCACCCACCTTGATGCTAAATGAAAACAATTAATATATTTATAAGGTCTAATATATCTTTTGATACCAAACCTATATGGTCAACTTTAAAAACATCCTTAAAATGTGATTTTGGCCTACTTTTATGTGACTTTTGCTTCAAACATGTAGCTGATGACTTTTTTTTCACAAAAATTTGATGAAATAAAAAGGGTTTCTTAGGAATGTTCTTATCTTTCCATAAATGTAAGGTTTGTCAAATTATGAGTTTAGTAAGTAATGATTACTTATTTTCTAATAGAGTTATATTTAAAGTGTTGACTAACACACTACTTGAAAAACAACTATAACTTTCAAATGATACAACATTTTTTAAATTCATAAGATGCATCACATTCTATGTTTCTTCTACTATAAGAAAAAAAAATGAAAAATTGAATTTTACAGAGTTTTGAATTAGTTAATGTGGTCAGACACAAGAGTTTTTTCATTTCAAACATACTAAAGTAAAAAATTAGTTATTAATTATTTATTTAGAATAAAAATACCCAAAAATGTGTGTCACATCCAGGTATGAGTCTACTACTTATATCTAGAATATTATTAAAAAATATTATCATTTGATGTTGATTAAGATGGTCAAACATATGTCTACTTCTTATTTTTGTTCTAAAATTTTTAAAATATTGCATTAAAATTCAAAATTTTGACCAATCAATTTTTATATTTTTGAGATAAGTCCTAGTAGTTTAGAAACTAGATTCAATGTGCTAGAGATTCTTTTATCTCAACGTTTTGATATAAAGTTAATAACAAGTAGAAAATTGCAGGTCAACTTAACATAACCTTGATTTCCTAATTTTTTATAGCCACTTAAGAGCATAGTTTGGTTGACCATGATCCTGCACATACCCATTACATCTACATTTTCTTTTCCATTGATTATAAGAGTGTTTCAAGGTTGGGAACCACTTCAACATCCTTTTCATGCTTTAGAGGTAATTTCATTGTGGTACTAAGAATAACTTCAATGAAGAGTTGACTATAAGGAGTTACTACCTTGAACCTATGCTACAAATTCCTAGGAGCCAAGGGACCCCAAACCTATGATATGTTTTCTAGAGACATAGGAGAAGTTACTACTAGCTTCAATACTTCATAACATTTTAGATCATATAGTGTTGCCCAAATTAACAAAAGTAGTAGATAATTGGGATCATCGTAAGGAGACTATGCCAATACATGCATGGTTACCTCCTTGGCTTCCATTGTTGGGCTAGTGTATGGAGACTTTATATCCAACCATTCATTCTAAATTGGGGATTGTGCTTCATGCTTGGGCTACAAGTGATGCATGTGCATATGCAATTTTATCACCTTGGAAAACTATATTTGATCCTACTAGCTACACACAACTAATTATTCATTTTATCATACCTAATCTAATTACAATTCTATAGGAATCTGTAATCAACCTAGCTATTCAACAACTAGATCAATTGAACTAGTTTATGGCTTGGGCATGGGTTATTCCCATTTATCATATGGTTGCAATTTTGGAGATAAAAAGTTTTGTATCATTGGGTTTGTTCAAGTCCTAAATTAATGAAATAAAAAAGTGGTTTTTAGGGTAAAAAGCACTATTATGCCCCAAGCTTCTTGCTAAAGAGAGGATAAAAATTCAGCTAAATGTAGCCCTTGAAATGATAAATCAAGTTGTAGAGGGTACAACTATGGAACAACCTGGGGCTAGAAAGAATGTAATCTATCTTAGGATGATGGAGAAACACAAATTTTAGGTACCTCAACAGTGACAAGTAGTAACAACATATGCTTGACAATAAGCCTTATCTTGCATTGTTAGTGGGATTCACTTGAATAATTCCATGGGTGGACCATAGTTGAGTTTGAAGGAAGTGATTGAAATATATACACTATAACAACACATCCAATTTTTCCCTAAATTAGGATGCATACATGATGGTCTTTGGGTTTGTAGCTTTGGAACTCTCAACACCTATCTAGATTCTGTAAAACAACAAGCACTTGCACAATCTTGAGATAGATGGGTGATTGCATCATTGGAACAGCTAGTTGAGATGCACCTTTATTGAACTAGAGGAAATCATTGATAAACCAAACATATAATGAAGAGAAAACTTGAAAACTTAATTCTAAAATATTGAAATGAAATCTATTAAGGAAAAAACACCTATGCTAGAGTTACAACACAATGTGAAGTTGATTTTAGATATTTTTAAAAAAGCATGACATAAATCATTCTCCATTTTTTTAATTGTGGAGAGCAAAAGAAATAAGGTGGAGAGCTTTGAATGAGGTTGAAGAGCTCCGAATGTTGGTGAAGATTTCATTGGCATGCCCTTGTGATCACTTCATTTCATTGTCATTCCCTTATGATCTTTACATTTCATTATCATGCCCTTGGTAGAGACCAATGGAGATTAGGGATTTCATTTCCTAGCCCTTGTGATCCCTACATTTCATTTTCATGTGCTTGTTATCTTTGCATTTCATTGTCATGTTCTTGTGATCTTTGTGCTCTTGCTCTATGGTTTTGTTGTTGTGCCATGCCCTTGCAATCTTTGTGCCCTTTCTATGTGATTTTCTTCAAGGGGAGAAGAGATACCAATGTAAATGTTCTTATCGTTTCCTTCTAAATATGTATCTCTTTATATTTCCCCTAGCAAGTGATTAGAGAAGCTTCTCTTTATGTATATGTTTGTGCGCACACACACACACACACACACACACACACACACACACACACGTGTGTGTGTGTCTATGTATTAATCTATATATGTATATATACATAATCTTGTCTTTATATATATATATATATATATATATATATATATATATATATATATATATATATATATATATATATATATATATATATATATATATATATGTATGTATGTATGTGTATTTATACATGCAGAAACACACATGTGCATGTCTATGTATGCATGTAAGTATATATACATAGATCTCTCTATTTATATACATAAATACATACATAGACACATAAATATATGTGTGTGTATGCATATATACAAATATATACATCTATACATATGTACATACATACATACATACATACATATATAGAGATCACAAGGGCATGACAATGAAATGCAGAGATGTAGAGATACATACATGCATACATACATACATACATACATACTTCTACATATGCAATTTAATCACCTTGGAAAATGGTATTTGATCTTTACGGAATCACCGAGCGATAATATAATATATAAGTACAAATTTTTGCATACTTAGTTTTGATTGAATTTATTTGAGAAGAGTGAGTCTGCTCATTATGATAATGGCTCAGTGTATTGGGTCTTTAGAGGAGAGAGACTTACAAAAGATTAGATATTGTTTCTAGCTCAAATATTCCCAATTTAATGTTCATAACTCAAATGCTCTCCCATGGTCTGAGCTAAAACCATCATTACTACATCAAAAATTAAGAAACAAAATATGATTACCTCCCCAACGGAGAACTGAAATGCATTTTTTTGGATTCCAATTAGCACTATGTTGATAATGTCAAATAATTCTACTACCATGCATATTAACTTACATTCATTTTGAAGCTTAGGCCCTAATAATAGTCAAAAGGTAAATTATTGTCAAAGAATGTGATGAAAATAAGCAAGAGTACATATTTAGAATGGAAAAAGATATTGGCAACAATGAAGAAACATAGAATCATCTTATACATAATAAAAATTATGTTAGAGATGAAAATTGAGCAAATGAGTAATCATAATTTGACCTTTCAATTACCACACTTTGTCCATCATTATCATTCTGTCAAACTGCATAGTAGTTCTAGAGATTTACCCAAGTAATAAATTACACTCATATAGAAAGATCGTACCATGATTACATAAAATAATATACTTTTAAATGTAGATGATAAAATAAAATAAACAAGAGTACTAGTTGTTGTTGTATAATTTTAGTATTATTGATTATGTCAAACAAAATGTTTAATAAAATGAGTATGTAATAGCATAAATGGATCATCTACTTGATTCTATTATGAATTAATGTGAATGCATCCAATCATTACCTAGATGATATTATGCATGATATCTTTACTTAGTCACCAAGAGATAATATAATCTATAAGTATAGATTTCTGCATACTTAGTTTGGTATGAATAGTTTTGATTAAATGAAAATATAATTGCTTCTGTGAATTCAGGACATTAATGATTAATTTAATTTAGCACAAGTAATATGCAAGTGCACGTATGTATGTGTGTAAAGTAGTTCACATACTGTTCAAATTGATATACCTACATACATGTACATATGCGTACAATTATCATAATTAGTTATCCTTGAATTTGACCAAAGTTATTATATATGAACAAGAGATATGAGTTTAGAAGGGAATTTTTTTTTTTACATAGGTACCTCTTCTCCCCTTGAATAAAATTGTAGAGCAAGGGAACAAAGATCACAAGGGTATGACATAATAATTAAATGTAGTGATGGTAAGGGAGCAAGAACAAAATCCTAGATCTCCATTGATCTCCACCCTCTTTTGCCAACAACTCTCCACAATAAATCAAAATAAATGGGGAATGATTAATGTTGTGTTTTATTTTCTTTTGTTTTTATAATCCATAATCCATAATCCACAAGATCTCTCTAAATATATGTACATATATACATAGAAATTTAGATATGTGTGTATATGCATGTATATATACACACAAACATATATATGTATATATATACATATCTATACATATATATATATATATACAAACATATGTATACATACACACACACACACACACACACACACACAGACACATATATATATACACACACACACACACACATACATACATCCATACATACATACATATATACATATATACATGAAAACAATAATGCACTTTCTAAGAGTTTAAAATTGTTCAAAAAATTTATTTTTTACAAGAAAATGCACTAGAAGAATTGTTAGCTCAGAAGCAAGGACATGTTGAAATAATACAGAAAGTTCTTAACATTAGAGGTCTACAAGTGACGGTGTTGACCAATCTTGAAAACTTGAATGCTAAAATGAAAACTATCGATGATCAAAAATCTATGCTATAGTTACAACACAATAAAAATTTGATTTTAGATATGTTAGAGGCATATATTCAAAAATTTGATAATCAAAATTTAAGGCATGAGAGAGGAGGAGTAGCTTTAGAAAGAGTCTCCATGGAATAAACAACGACTATACAACATAGAGGTTATTATGGAAGCCACTAGATAGAATCCAAAAAAGTGTTGTGGTAGGTACTATCAGATTGGAATCACTTTCAAGTGTCTTTGAGAGGACTACAAGTTGTGCAGTTTGTCATTTATTGCATTTTCTTATAAGAGTGTTTCAAGTATTAGCATAGTCTCCCTGTGATGATCCTAAGTATCAAATGCTTATAAGAGTGTCTCAAGGTTGGGAACCACTTCAACATTCTTTTCATGGTTTAGAGGTAATGGCATTGTGGCAGAGGCTTCTACAAGGGAATTATTCTCCTGATTATGTCATTTACATAGAAGAAGAATTTGCTTCTTCAACTCCTTACACTCAACTCTTCACAAAAATTATTATTTAATTCCTTGCATATGTAATTTTATCACCTTGGAAAACTGTATTTGATCCTACTAAATGGTAATAGTTGATTGTTCATTTTATTATACCTAATCTGATGACAATTCTATAGGAATTTTTAATCAACCTAGCTAATCAGAAACTAGATCCATTTAACAAGGTTATGGCTAGTTTCTTTCTAAAAAGATCTTCTATGATATGTTTTTGTAAAACTTCTTATGAACTCTACTCATTTTTTTTGGTCTGCATTTTTTTTGTGCATGATCTTGAGGTAAGTCACTTAGCACAGGTTGAGTGATTTTTATTGTTTTATTATTTTGATTATGGAATATGTATGTAGTTGAAAATTTTCTATTCTGCTAAGATGTAATAAAAACCTTAAAAAAGATATCTAAGATATATATGTTTAGAAGGAAATATAAAGAGTTGCCTATTTAGAAGGAAAAGAAATGAACATTTACACAACCCTTGAAAAAAATCATAGAGCAAGGGCATGGCAACAAAATCCTAGAGCAAAGGCATGAAAAAAAAATGCATAGATCACAATAACAAAATCATAGAATAAGGTCACATCAACAAAATAGAGAGATCACAGCAACAAAATGCATCAATCACAAGGGCACGAAAATGTTCAGAGCTCTCCACCCTCTTTCATGCACAAATCTCCACAGTAAAAAAAAACAATGAATGATTTATGTCATGTTTTTTTTAATATATTTATACTCATGCAGGAGTCTCAATTATGATGCCAACATTGGTATTGCAATGGCATCACAGAAAATTGCTAAAAAAACATAAAAATGACCATAAATTACACCAACACCGCAAACTATTGTCACAATTTGACCCCAAATGTTTCAGTGTATAGGCTATTTAATTTTCATAAAAGGTTGCCATTACAAAAATTTCAATACCAAGAATTTGTAGAGGTTAGATAATTACAAAGATTTACAAAGCTAGTTGTTGAGTTAAAAATGGTAGAGAAAAAGCACATCAAAAGATGAATTTGAGATAGAAGAGGTTCCTACAACTTCAAGTTAGATAAAAATGGAAAAGCTAAGTGTGTGTGTTAAAGAATGGCTAGCATTGTTTCCTAAACCCTCAAGCACACAATATATTAATACACATAAGTAGAGAGATCTGTATATCTTCTACATAGATGCCATAGTCCTAGATGCTAATGGGAATATATTATTCATTTTTTCTACAATAATAGGTTGAAATCATCTCTAGCTTCAAATTCATGGGACAAGAATTTAGGAAAATTGATTATACAAAAGATATTTGTTGATGTGGATCTTGTTAAAAATCTTTGACTAAAACCTATAACCTTGCTACTCACTCTTTTCACAAAAGGACTAGAGTATATTGTGCACATTAGACAGGGGAACATTTCTTGAGGAATTTGGACTTCAAGTTCCCATTGATATAGAAATTGAATTGGCAATGTTTGAGGAGAAATTTGAAATGAAAAAAAACTTTTCCACTAGCAACGATATGAGATGCCATATCCATAGGAGCAAGAAGTAAATGAGAGAAACCCCAAAGAAGATTTACAAACTCTTGTCATTGGAATATTTTTGCAAATACTTCAAGAACACAACATTTTGTGTGCAATAGGTGTTGGGTATTGATGGGTCCATGAATGTAACTGGTGATGTTTATATGATGGATATAAATATAGAAGACCAATATAAAAACATAGGATGTGATTATGTGAAGCACATAATAATTGTGATCGACAATGAGATTATAGCTGCAAAAAATGGAGAAATAGAGAATTTCAAGTTCCACCATTATTCACTGCTCATGCATATGATCTTGTATGAAAATATTAGCCATGTCTACCCACATTTCATTGAAAAGACTGAAGAGATGGGAGAACTACTCCCTGTTCAATTGTGGACTAGGGTATGGATCCATTTTTACCCTTTTGCTAATTTAATTTTACTTTAAAATTATTTTGTGTTTCTAATCATGAATATGTTCTGAGTTGTAATTTAGATAGAGTCCCACATATTTTGAGGAAATTACTCAAGTTTAGTTTGTATTATGATGAGTTTCAGTTAGATCATAACTGGGGGCATGTGTTTTTATTTTGTAATAGTATAATAATGAGAGTATATGGGTGCCCACAAGATCCTCATGTTCTACCAAAATATGTATGAGATAGATTAGAAAATGTTGAATTCACGTGGAAATACATTTTGATGCATTTAGAATATTTAAGCCCTTAGAGGAGAAAAAGGAACATTTTAATTTAGAATTTTTAAGATAAGAGACTTTACAATTCGTAAAGATGCCATTGATGAGATTCATGAGTTCCTGGGGCATTACAAGTTGCCTTTGTTTGTTGCTAGAACTTGTGATCCTAAAGCTATGTTTAAAATGGAATTAAGATCTATATAAGAGGTTATAACTTCCCTATAACCAAACCATTATGGGAAGAGGATATAATAAGAATTTTTTTGTTTGAGTATGTTTATAGAAATAGGACCATGAAGTGGGAAGATATAATGAAGATGGAAGAAGAAATGGGAAGAGTTGATTCTACATTCTCAGAATTTTATAGTAAAGATAAATATTTAGATAGATTTAATAAATTTATTACAAAGCATCAAGAGATCATGGTGAAAATGTTTGAGGTTCCTAAGTAGGAGGAAGGAATGCTAAACCCTACTTTTCATGAACCTAATATATTTCTTGAGGAAGAGGAGAATAGAGGGCTCAAAGGTACCCCAAGAAACAAAATTTATTTGATGTACCACAATGGGATATGGAGAAGGCCATACAAATATTTCCTGAAAAAAGTCAATATTTTATGATTTAATTTTTTTTTTAATATACCAAACCACAAAAGAGGAACATACTCCTAGTGTTTTGGAATTGGCTACCAAGATGAAATTAATAAAGATGCCATTGATGAGATTAATGAGTTCCTGGGGCATTACAAGTTACCTTTGTTTGTTGCTAGAACTTCTAATCCTAAAGTTGTGATTGAAATGGAATTAAGATCTATATAAGAGGTTATAACTTCCCTACAACCAAACCATTATGGGAAGAGGATATAAAAAGAAATTATTTGTTTGAGTATGTTTATAGAAATAGGACCATGAAGTGTGAAGATATAATGAAGCTGGAAGAAGAAATGGGAAGAGTTGATTCTACATTATCAAAATTTTATAGTAAAGATAAATATTTAGATAAATTCAATAAATTTATTAGAAATCATCAAGAGATCATGGTGAAAATGTTTGAGGTTTCTAAGCAGGAGGAAGGAATGCTAAACCCTACTTTTCATGAACCTAATATATTTCTTAAGGAAGAGGAGAATCATGGGCTCAAAGGTACCCCAAGAAACAAAATTTATTTGATGTACCACAACAGGATAGGGAGAAGGCCATACAAATATTTCCTGAAAAAAAAGTCAATATTTTATGATTTAAAACAATATTTTCTAATATCTCAAACCACAGAAGAGGAAAATACTCCTAGTGTGTTGGAATTTGTTACCAAGATGCTAGATGATAGAGTCATCCAAGCCCATGAATTTTTGTAGAGTGATGAATTTGTTAAGACTCCTAAATTTAAAATTGTCTTCTTTAAATTAAAGAAAAATAAGTTTACCTTGATACTTCAATAAGGACTGTTAGATGAGAATGTTGCTGAGCTTATGGGCAAGTTGTAGGCTTATGATCCTAATAGTGAGATGTTGACTATATGGGAGGTGAAAGACCTAGTGAGAAGAAGTGGAATTTTATTACTCCTTGGATGGGATTTTAGCTCTTCCTTCATGGTAGATCAAATTATAAGGAAAGACAAGTCAATATTGTATGACACATTTTGACCTAGAGGCCTACAAAGAGGATCTAGATATCATATAGAATCACAAACTATGATAGTTTGGAGCATTGTGCCAGAATACAACAAGCCAAAGTTAATGGAGATACATGAAACAAGTCAAGGAAGTTTGATTTTATAGAATGTGTAGTCTACATCTTGTGGAGAACTCTAAGGTTTATTGAATGAAATTGATGTAGGAGCATCATAGGTTGCACTTCTATACTACATGTTTTTAGTTTTTACCTTGCTGAAGAAACTGCATTTTGCTGAAACTATGTTTTCTAGTTTCTAGGTGGCTATTGTAGACCATGCAATTAATGTTTCATAATGAATGAAATAATGTGCACCTCAAGGATTGAAGAGGGCCTAGATTAATATTTATGATCCAAGATGCAAGTTATAAATCCTCATAAGTTGGGAGATATGGTAATTCTCTCAGAGTATCAATTTCGAGTAGTTTTGTACGTCAATTTTCTATGCTTTACTTTTGGGATGGATGCACACTTATCCTTGATGAATCAGACTTTTGACACTTAAGGGGTTGTATAGGACCTAAAATACTACTCAAAATTTTAATTTCAAGTTCTAATTCAATCGAATCTAGGAGATATCACAATTTTTCTCAAACATTGATTTTTGGACATTTAATTGCTGATGCAAGTTGACTTGTGGCTCTTCAAGTATCTAATATTAGGTTTATTTTCATGATGGGTATTTAATATTTTCTAAAATCCAAATAGTGGCTTCTCTATGTTCTAGAATGATCTGTAAGACATTTTTGCTAGCATAAATAGAGTGTTTAGGCTTAGAGCTAGTGCAATTTTGAGAGATGATTAGAGAGTTGAATTGGAATGTGCAAATTTAAAGCTAGATCTTAGATCATGAATATATTTGTTTCTAGCTATAACCTAGAAGGCCTTATAGTTGGGCATGTATGATGATATTTTCATGAATCAATAAGGAATCTTATTCTCCCTCTTTGTAGTGTTGTTCTCTTTTTTGTTTGCTTCCATTGTGTTAACTCTTGTAGGGTGGTTTGGGTAGCTAAGTGTGCCTATTGGCCTTAGTTACTCCCTATCTTCCCTGCATGAGGTGGTATCAAATCTTGAGGTTCATCCTTGTGATGATTGGGTTGTGTAGAACCCTATTTCAAATTTGGTTTGAGGGTTGTAGACCTACATATTTGACATATAACTTGCAAAGGGTTATGATCTTGTAGGAACTTGATCTGTAAAGATGGTTCATGGCAGGTGAAATTCTAATAATTCTATATTGGAAAAATTGAGACAAACTATATCCATATTAGATGCTATGGAGACAACTTAAAGGAGAGTTGCACATCTTGATGATGTAAGTGATGATGAAGTAGTAACACCAAACCCTGATCTAGAACTTGATGAAGATTAAGATGAGGGAATATTGTTGAGAGTATTATATAGGGCACATTCAAAGCCTACTATAGAAGTTATTCCTTATGATGGAAAATTAGATAGCAATACTGTGCTAGATTGGATCTTAGATATGGAGAAATTCTTTTAGTATGAAAACACTCCTAATATTAAGAAGGTGAACATTGTAGTTACTAGGTTGAAAGGTGATGTTTCACTATGGTGGGAGCATTTACAAACTAATAGACAAAGAAGAAGAAAGGAGAAGATAAGAAATTGGCTGAAGATGACAAACAAGGTAAAGAACAAATTCCTTCCTACTAATTACCAAGTTAGCTTGTTAAGAAAGATGCAAAATTTCAGACAAAAGGACACGATTGTGAAAGAGTATATTGATTAATTCTATATATTGGACATCAGATCTAGACATGTCAATGATGATGTTGAGAAAATTGTAGGGTGCATAAACAGATTGAGATCTAGAATTCAAGATGAAATAATTTTTGTGAAGTTGGAAAGTGTGGAAGAAGCATATCAATATGCCTTGAAAGTTGAGGAGATCTTGACAAAGAAAAGTGAACAAAGACAAAGAGGTAGAGGTGGTATATTCTAAAGAGGTAGAGGTAGATCTTAAGGTGAAGGTAGTAGATCTAAAAGTTTTGTGTAGGATAAAGAAAAATCTAAATGGAAAAATGATGACAAAGACAAAACCAAGTGGAAAGGTGGTAGTTCTTACTGTGGACGTACTAGATCTTACCAAGGAAGAGGTAATTCTTATGATAGAGGTGGTTTCCATGGTAATTTTTTCGATGTAGTAAAGAAGGACATAGATCTTTTCAATGTATGTCTTTTGAAAGTACGCAGAATAATAGAAATATTGCAATTCAAGGAGAGATTGAGAGTTCACCAAGTGGACCTAAGGGTAGAGAAAATATGATGGTGAGAGGAACCTTATGTAATAACGGAAATAGCGAGGAACTTATCCTTAGAAGAAGTCTTTTCAAGACTAGATGTAAGATGGCTGAAAAATGCTGCAAGGTGTGATTCAAAGTGGAAGTTCTAAAAATTTGGCATCATAAGAGCTAGTTACAAAGTTGTAGTTGCAAAGGCTGAAACATCCCAAATCCTATCATATTTCATTGATCAAAGATGAGCATAAGATATTGGTAAGTGAGCAATGTATTGTGAAGTTCAAAATTGGACATTACTTTCATGAAGTTTTGTGTGATATTATCCCCATGGACTGTTGTCATATTTTTTAGGGTAGACCTTGAAAATAAGATAGATATGTTGTACATGATATAATATTGAATCAATATAATCTTTAGGTAGATGGGGAAAAACAAAAATTGTTACCTTTGATTGAAAGGCCAAATGAGGTCAATTGTACTGCAATAAATGTTTGTATGGTTAATGGGAAACAATTTGAAAAGGAAGTAAAGAAGAATCAAGTTTGTTTTTCTATAGTTCGTAGAGGACCGAGTGTTGGTAGTAATGACCAAGCATCAAAAGTTCGTAATGACAGAGTGGCAATAAAAATTATTGAATTTTTGAATGAGTATAAAGGTATTGCTACCAAGGATATTCTTGATGGTTTACCTCTTGTAAGAAGTATAAGTCATTGTATGGATATTATTCCTAGAGCTAGTTTGTAAAAAAAGCACCATACAGATTGAAACCTATAGAGAATGAAGAACTTAATAGACAAGTGCATGAATTGCTACAAAAGGGATTAATTATAGAAATTTTGAGTCCATGTGCTATACCTATTGCATTAGCACCTAAAAATAATGGAGAATGGAGAATGTGTACTGATTGTAGAGAAATTAACAAAATCACAGTGAAATATAGGTTTCTTATGCCGAGGATGGATGACATAATGAATTGTTTGAGCAGAGCAAAGTATTTTACCAAGATTGATTTGAAGAGTGGCTATCATCATATCAAAATTAGAGAAGGAGATGAATGGAAAACTAATGTCAAGACAAAAGATGGTTTGTATGAATGGTTGGTTATGCCTTTTGGTTTGACTATTGCACCTAGTACTTTCATGAGGTTGATGAATGAAGTTCTAAAAAGATTCTTAGGTAAGTTTGTGATTATTTATTTGGATGATATTATGATATTCAGTAAGACCAAGGAAGAATATCTTGAGCATAGTAGACAAGTATTATAGAGGTTGAAAGAGAAAAATTTGCTGATTAATTTGAAAAAGTGTTCTTTTATGCAAGAGGATATTGTGTATTTGGGATTTATGATTTCAACTAATGGATTGAAGATGGATCCTAAGAAGGTTAAAGAAATTTTGAAATGGCCTACACCTAAGAATGTGGGTGAGGTAAAATCATTTCATGGTTTGGCTAGTTTTTACAAAAAGTTTATAAAGAATTTCACTATTGTTTGTATACGACTGATACAATGAGAGGAGATAAAAAGGAATTCAAGTGGACACATAGAGCTGATAAGAGTTATTAGTCTTTGAAACAAAATATTTTTGAATTACCTGGTATTGGATTTGTCTAATTTCAATAAGGTATTTCAAGTTGAATATGATGCAAGTGGTAATGCAATAGGAGTTGTATTAAGTCAAGAAGGTAAACTTGTTGCTTTCTTTAGTGAAAAGCTAAATGATGCTAAAAGGAATAATTATGTGTATCATCAAGAATTTTATGTTATTGTTCAAGCATTGAAGAAGTGGAGACATTATTCTATTCCTAAGGAGTTTGTGTTGTATACTAATCATAAAGCTTTAAAATACTTGGGAAGTCAACATAAATTGAATTAGAGACATATGAAGTGGGTTGAGTATTTGCAAAATTTTACATTTTTCATTAAGCACAAGAGTTGAGTTACTAACAGAGTTGTTGATGCATTCAGTAGCAGATGTTCTTTGTTGACTGAACTGAAGGTTGAAGTTCTTGGTTTTGATAAAATGAAAGAGTTTTATGATGCTGATATTGATTTTTCTAAAGCATGGAGAGAGTTTAGAGCACCAAATTTGACCAATCACATAAGTAAGTATGATGAATATTTTATTCAAGAAGGTATGTTTCTTCAAAGATATTCAGTTGTGTATTCCTAGAAGTTCTATGAGGTTGAATCTGATTAAGGAAAAGCATAGTGGTGGATTGGCTGGACATTTTGGAATTGATAAGACATTGAGTTTGTTGAAAGATAAGTATTATTGGGCACAAATGTATAAGGATGTTCAGAAATTTTTAAATAGTTGTGTATTTTATCAAGCTATAAAAGGAGTAAATCAAAATAGTAGTTTGTATGCACCTATTACTATTCCTAAGAAACCTTAGAGTGACATCAATATGGATTTTTTTCTTAGATTACCTAAGACAGTAAAGGGGTATGATTCCATATTTTTCATAGTGGACAGATTTTCTAAGATGGCTCATTTCATACCATGTAAGAAGACATTAGATGTTGAGCATGTTGTAGGACTTTACTTTAAAGAGATTGTGACATTGGACGAACTACCAAAAAGTATAATTTCTAACAAAGACAATAAGTTTGTTGGATTTTTTTGAAAAACTTTATGGAAGAAGATGGATACTGAGTTGAAGTTTAGTTCTACATTCCATCCATCGATAGATGGATAGAAAAAGGTTGTTAATAGAAGCTTGGGTAATTTTTTGAGATGTTTAGTTGGGAATAAGCCAATTAATTGAGAGATGGTCTTTGTACAAGCTGAATTTGCATATAATAATTTTGTGAATAGGAGTATAGGGAAGACACCTTTTGAGATTCTTACTAGAATGAAGTGTAGAGGAGTATCAGACTTGAGAGATATTGTTGGTGAAGAAAAGAGTAGTTCTATAAGAGAAGAATTTGCTAATTTTCTAAAATCTTTACATAAGGAAGTGAACTTGATAATAGAACAAAGTAATTAGATGTATGAGGAGAATGTTGATCAGTCTATGAGACATCATGATTTTTAAGTTGGTGACAAGGTGATGGTTCATCTAAAGGAAGGGAGATTTTTTGTTGGAATATACAGTAAGCTAAAGGTGAATAAGTTTGGACCTTGTAAGATCTTGAAAAATTTTGACAGTGGAAACACATATGAAATTTAGTTAACTAAAGACATGGATGTATCTCCTATAGTCAATGTTGCCGATTTATATAAGTATCATGAGTCAAATGATGAAGTTATTATATTAGAGAACTATCCTAAGAAGAATATTGAAGAAGTTAAATAGATATTGGATTAGAGAATTAGTAAGAACACAAGGAAAAAATATTATTATGAATATCTAGTGAAGTGGAAGAACCAACCTATGGAAGATGCTTCATGGATTTCTCAATCTGAGTTGAATTCAACTTAGGTTGTGACATCTCAATGATTTAGGAGAATCATTTCTTTCAACTCTGGTTGTTTGATATAGGAGCATCTTGGGTCACACTACTATCGTACATGTTTTTCAATTTTTACCTTGATGGTGAAACTTTGTTTTGCTGAAAGTGTGTTTTCTAGTTTCTAGGACCCTGCTCTAGATTGTGTAACTAATTTTGCATAATAAATGAAAGGATTTTCACTTTGGTGATTGAGGAGAGCCTAGATTACTATCTATGATCCAAGGTGTATGTTCTAATTCCTTATAACTTGGAAGATATGGCAATCCTCTTAGAGTATCAATTTTTGGTACTTCTAAGCATACATTTTCTTTACTTGATTTTTAGGATGGATGTGCACTTATCCTTGATGAATCATCCATTGTGGACATAAGGAGATTAAGAGGACAAAAAATAAGACCTAGAATTCAAATCATGAGTTCTAATTCAATTAGAGCTCAGAGATATTATGATTTTTATTGGAAATTGATTTTTGGACATTTAATTGTTGATGCAAGCTAACTTGTGGCTCGTCAAGTATTTAATATTAGGTTTTTTTTCATGATGGGTATTTAATATTTTCTAAGACTAGAATTTTAGCTTCTATATGTTCTAGAATGCTCTGTAAGCCATTTTGGCTAGTATAAATAGAGTGTTTATGCTTAGAGCTAGGGCAATTTTGAGAAATGATTGGAGAGCAGAACTTGAAAGTGTAAATTTAAAGTTAGATCTTAGATCATGAATGTATTTGTATCTCATTGTAACCTAGAAGGCCTTACAGCTGGGCATTTATGATGATATTATCATGAATGAATAAATAATCTTGTTCTCCTTCTCTAAAGTGTTGTTCTCTTTTGAGTTTTCTTCCATTGTGTTAACTCTTCTTAGCTGGCTTGGGTAGCTGAGCATGCCTATTAGCCTTAGTTACTCCCAACCTTCCCTATGTTAGTAGTGAAAAAATTGAGCTTAGAAAAAATGGATCAAATTGATGATTAGTTAGCTAAAACATTGAAAGACTATGTTACATAACTAGAAAACATCATGATGAAGAGCTTAAAAAAATTTATGTACTAGAAGAGAGAGTTAAAAAATTGGAAGGAGAAATAAAGACTTTGAAAATTTTTTATAGACTTCTAACATAGATGAGTGACAAGGACCAATGGTAACAAAAATTCATCCTGTGATCATGGATGTCGATACAATAGAGGAATGAAGAAATGTAGAGATGGATGTAATGAGGGGTATGCTACATCATAAAATAAGTACATTGAAGAATATCTCTTAGAATGTCTATATCATTTTTATATCTATCTAAGGAACCAAACACTAGTATTCAGAGGCCTTATCTTTGTTAACTCCTTTTTTTAATTGGTGGAGTTCATATATCTTTTTCTTCAATAAGTTAATTCCAATAATAACTTAGAAGGAGTTACCAAGAGAGATTATAAACACAAGAAAAATGCTCAATAGGGTAATTGAGCTATATGGTTTCTTCAATGGTAAGTTACATATAGTGCAAAATATGATAAAAGTTCTTGTTGATTGTTTCCATGATTTTATTTCTCCTATAGTTGATGTTGAAGGAAATCTAAAGTTATATCAAGAATGGTCTATCTCTTTTGACCATATTTTGAATAACAAGAAAGTTGTTTTGGATTTTAATGGAGATATGAAAGTGTCAATTTTCTATGAAGTTGTTGATACTTTATACAATGTTTAGGTGGACATGAATAAATTCATTGCTGATATAAAGGACATCATTGATGCTAGGTAGAAAAAGAGCTTGAATGAACTAAAAATGATTTGAGATGCTATATGGCTAGATGTGGAAAGAGACATTACTATTTGGGAAGCCATATTAGAGATAGAAGCTTTTCCTATGGGCACAATTAGTGAATAGATTTGGAATAGAAAATGAGGAGCTAAAAGAGAGAGTATAGTTGTCAAAATAGGATACATTTCTTTTGGAGTTCACACATTATGGATATGCCTAGGATATCCATTGTTTTGTTTTATATGTAACAAGTCTCATGTCAAATAAATGTATAACATGTGTCATTACTTCCAATATAAATATTGTTGTAATCCTTGACTATAACATGATTTCCAAGGCTTTGAAGAAGGATAAAAATTTTGAAGTGAAAAAATATAATAGTGTCAAGTCAAGACAATCTAGTGCTGTGTATTGCTATATTATTTTGATTTTTCTAATGAATGGAAAAAGTAGAGTTGCAATAGTTTGAATCCATTATGAGTTTTTTTATTTCACATATTTTATACTCTAATTTTATTTCAAGAAAATTAATACAAATGAAGAAGTCATTGGAGTTTCCCAATTTGGATATTGGCTCTATTCATAGTGTTCTTTAACTTTCATTCTTTTAATAGCAAGTAAATTGACTTCAAGTTCTCATTCACTAAAAAATATATCTCATGTCATGTTTATTTTTAATCAAATTGATAAAGTAGATGTTTACATTGCTATGAGAGAATCAAATGGTTTCATGAGAAGATTTTGATAAGTATGAGAACTTAATTGTGCATTGATCTTATTCACAAAGTGAAGGACTAGATCTAAGATTGTATTATGAGATTTATAAGTAAAACCCCATTGGATAAAACACTAGTAATGGTGTGATTCTAAGAAGACATCTAGGTTTGTGCATAGTTAAAATATTTATTGAAAAAATATTTTTAGAATGTGTTACAATACAGATATGAAAGTTCTTGACCATACTTGACTTAAAAATTACTAAATATCGAAGAGTGGCTATCTTGCATTTCTTTTAGAAGAATTAAGGAAATCATCTACTTCATAGGGATTAATATTTGTGTTTTATTATATAAGGAATGCTCATTAGTCCTAGGTATACCCAGCTAAAATTTGTAGAGTTCAAAGGGAAGAAGACCATATTGTCTTGTCAGTTGATCCTATTGATATGATTGTATATACTTATCATTATTCTCAATCAAATCCTAGGTATATTACACTTTCCAAATGGCGACTAAAACCATGTCAAGTTAAGAGCCAACATCTTGCATAAAGTTTTCTCTAATATTTGAGCTCCTCATTTCAATAGTCAAGGCATCCTATTTCATCCCTAACTATCCCAAATGGACTTGTACATGTATTGAGTGGAAAACTTTTGCTCAACTATACTAACTAGCCATTTGATTTGATTTATACTCTTTTGAGCTATCTTTATATCCAAATTATATTTAATGTTATCATACCTAATTTAGTAGATATGGAAGAAAGATATTCAATACATGAAGATAAAAATTCTTTGAGTTATTTAGTACGTCAATCAAAACTTATTTCTTAAAAATAAATTTTAAATTTAGTATTTATTTAATATTTTCAAATAATGATAAATGAAGATTTTGAGAGGTTCAAAAACCTCATACAAATAGATTTTATAGGAGATATAAAACCTCACTAACATGAATCTTGATACCTAATAAATAGAGAAAGGCATAACAACCCAAAATAAAATGATGAACAACAACCAAGAAAAATTTAACAGAGATAAAGTTGTTGCAACATTGAAGCCAACTACCAATTTTGGCCATATAGTCTATATAGAGAGAGGGGCAAGAGAGTTGCAACAATCTCTATATAAGATGAACCTTTGCACACTACCACATTTGGGCCCATTTTACGATGATAGGCCATCACAATTGTGATGTCCACCAATTTTTGTACTGATAAAACCATTGATTGGCTCCCATGGGAGTATTGTTAGACTTTTACTATCAAAAATTATGATGGTGAAGGCATTCATAATACTTGTGACATCAAAAACTATTGTAAGTTGGAAGAAGGATGGGGAATGACTTCATGTTCATGACATTGCAAGTTAAAATTATGCCATCATAATTATGACATTTTACGCTTTCTCTTTATTGCCACATTTTTGATGTGTATGTGAGAGTTGCACTATAAAAGTGATGGTTATCTATCAAATCTTATTGTTGTAGTTATGAAATTACTATGATAGATGTGTTATGCAAGGGACAAATAGCCATTGGAACTAACCGTCACAATTTGAATTATTATTTTTTTAAATAATTATTTTGTGCTCTTTCAAGAGAAATGGATAGCCTAACACCAAAAGTTGTTTGTTTTTAGATAATTTTTGCTCCGTGGAAAAGCTTGTGTATTATACTTTAAGTTTTATTTCTATAAGATGGGTTCTTATCCATGTTCTAGTCCTTCTTGATGTTTAAGTGGTTAATTTTCACACATCTCCACCTTTGTAATTACTTAGATGAAGTAGTTGCAATTGATATAATATTGTTACCACACAACATGTTGCATATAGTTTCCTTTAATATTTTTTATGGTTTTTTTTCATGATGCTACTTCATATTCAGATTTTCTCTTTATAGATTATAGAGTCCGAAGAGAAAAGGATGTGACACAACATAATATGAATATCTTGAAGAAAGAAAAACTTTTAGCATGCTTAAACCCAAAAAAATTTATATGTTCATAGGCACTTAGCAAAGATAGTTTTTGACATTGTTGACATGGTGTTCTTAAGATTGCACCACATATAATCTTTCATCAAAGGGAATCAATCCAAGTACCCACATATACTATTTAATAGACCCTACAATGTATTAAGGAAGAGATTGGTGAGGCAGTTTATGAGGTTGGTCTTCTAGCTAGCAGAAGAATTCATAATATTCTATATGTTTCCTATTTGAAGAAAGTCCTTAGATAGAAAAATGTTCCTTCACAATGTGCTTCCATTTGTGGATGATAAAGGAAAATTGATCTAAGAACTTGGAATGGTCTTGGGTGGGAGGGAAAAGAGGTCGATGAACAAGACTCTTTTGGAGTATCTTATGAAATTAAAGAATCTTTCACTTAAGGATGTAATGTGCGAAGCAATGGAGATTTTTGAGCATCCTAGTTTGAAATTCCTTTAGGTCAAGCAGTTTAGCTAATTTATCAGTTTAGAGTTTACTACTGATTTGGGTTCAATATTTACAAAAATTTATTTGAGTTGGGTTTGAATTCATTTTTGGCTTGCATTACATACAAATATATATATATATATACATATATATACATATATGTATATATATACATATATATGTATATATATATACGTATATATATCTATATATGTATATATATCTATATATATATATATATATATATATATATATATATGTATATATATATATACATATGTATATATATATATATACATATATATATATATATATATATATTTATTTATGTATTTATGTATGTATGTATGTATGTATGTACATAGATACAGATGTACATAAGTCCATTCACCACTATGCTAATTTTAAAGTAACATATCAAAATACTCCAGCATATCAATGTTTCAGTTAAAAAATAGTAATGTAAGCATTACTAATTGACCATAATTGAACAAATATCATCATGGGCCATCAAGAAAATCATCATTTCCAAGTTACTCATCATCATTCTATTGTTGCAAATGTGTAGTAAAAAAAGTATTGATAGAAGCCTATTTAAGGTAAAGGTTTTGATTGTTACAATATTGTAAGCTTCACACATTAATTACCATACTTGATTTGGATTAGATTGGATAAAACCAAGAAAGAAGGCTTTGGAGTTACTTTCCCTATCATTACTTTCTCTTTGACAACTAATGAGGGAAGTCAATTAAAGTCATAAGTCTAGTAGCTTAAAGTAAGGCTGCTTTTTTTGGACATAATAGAACTAAATGATTTGATGTATTTAAATTATGTTATACATATGAATATTGCAAAGGGAATCTTTTAGAAAAAATAATAGGTTATAATACCATATTTTAAACTTTTACAATTGGTGTTTTGATTGTGGAAATCAATTTAGTTTCTTTTTTTATTTCTCTTCTAACAAATTATTCCCCTTTTGTAGGATTTGATTAGGAAGCTTTTTATCTAAAGTAGTTTAATATAAGATCAATAGTCATACTGTTGCATATGTTAATATTACCCACCTAGTTAGTATTGATGACATGGTCAAAAAGGAAAGGATTGACTGATGCCAATGTCACTTGTCCATTGAGAATATCGATAGTAGCCATGAAATTTTTACTATGATTGTAGAGAATTTTATTTTAAAAATTGATTGTAAATGGTACTTGTAATATTATTGTACATTTACACTAAATTTCATATTTCTTGCTAATTTTTTCTTACCAAAATTCCTTAAAAAATCATCATTATGGGTTATTGATACTCATTATATTCATTGGAATTATTTTTAGTGGTTTCTTTTTAGATGTATACTTTCCTAGTCTAGTTTCTTGGAAATATGTGTATCGATAATTTGAACTTAAGAAGATGGGATGGATTATCGTGAAGTAGGTTTTGTATTCAAGTTAATATTAACCTAATTTATGCTCTTAAATGTTAACAATGATAATGATCAAATGCCTTGGAAATATTCACATGTACTAGTATTATTACTTCTATTTTATTTTTCTTCAAGCTTGTTAGCAAAATGGTCTCATTTTTGGGTGAGTGAATGAAGGAACCGCAACAGAAATTTGAGCATGTTCTTTGGTTATTTTAACTAAAGCACTTGGAGGATTGGGCCTAACCACCTTTCTCCTGATGGGTTGTAATATTTTATTCCTAGATTTTCTACATTAGCTTTAAACTCATAAACCATTCAATGGGACAAGAGTTCTAACAAGATCTCAAGTAGCATCTTAATTGTTCAAAAAGGTGCAATGCCTAAACTGGTACTCAATTTGTAATGTATAATGGCTAACAAATATGTAGGAGCTATAAAAGCTTATACTTGCTGTAGTACTAGAGGAAAACATAAATATGACACATGGATATAAAATAGATGATGATAATTCCAACAATTTTTGGTATGAACATTTTGTGGTTAGTATTTTATGAACAAAAGTCCAACCAAATATATTTAGAGATGTGACTATAATACATATTTTGACAATGTTTCTTGTGTCCATATTCTTAGAGGAAGAAGCATTTTGATGGAATTATGAAATAACTACTAGGTGTATATTTAATGATTTTTTTTTCAGAGTTATTAATATTATTATTGTAATGTTAGTAACATACCATTACTAATTTGTTCTAATTTTTTGTCTTTGGTTGGTTCTTTACAAATTTGTCAATGACATTTTTGATGTCTTAATGTCTTACTAAGGATTAACTTGCCTTAATTTTTTTGAAGAATATATTAAAAATATACATATTTGTGAATAAATATGCAAGTTATATTTACACATGTGAATGCTTGAATGCCATACATTAAGACTTGTTTCATAGGTAAAAATTGTTTAAAAAGTTAACTTTTTAAAGCTCTTTTCCCTTTAGCGTGTGAAAGTGTGTAATGTTTAAGGGTGATTTATATACACTACTTTTATGATCAATAGAATAATATGTTGGGTGAAGATTAAGATACTTGGTGAAGATTTTACAAATGGGGTTGCAAGAGTTGGAGTAAATTGGGATGGGTGAGAGCATCACCTAGATCCAATGAGTGTTATATTTTCTTGAGCAATGGAATTTGTGCAAATCACTTGTCATGAAATATGAGTAAATGAGTTCAACTCAAAAACTACACAGATAAAGGAAAGTCCTAGAGTGAGCATCACCTAGATCCAATGAGTGCTAACTGATTTATTTATTCTCTTGAGAGATGGATTCATGTGTGAGTCAAAATATGGGTAAATGAGTTTGACTCAAAAACTATATAGTTAATTCCTTATAGCATTTTCACAATTAAATACTATGTCAAACAAAATACTCCAATGTATCTTATAGGTTGATAACTAATGTTAAGCTTGAAATAATTCAAAAAAATCTTTATATGAATGATGTATAGACTAATCAGGACATAAATGGAGGTGTATGCTAATATAAGGATAATCCATGGATGGTCCCTCAAAACTCCCACAATTTATTTTATATAAATATTCATTGGAGTAATTAGCACATGTCTTTTAGAGCTCCCACTTTTTCTTACATAAAAATACTCATTTAGGGGCCATTTGAATGGTACCTTCTCTCTAATAGAACCAATTTAATTTTTAACACCTATAATCATTTTAAAATTATGAAAACAAATGATTGTATCTAGAAATTGTTTATCTTTCCCATATCACATCAAATGATGAAATTATACATGAAAAAAAAACACATAATACAGCATTGATAAGTTGGTTCTTCTAAAGCATACATCTGTAAGAATTCCTACATCATCTATGAAAAAAAAAAAATCTAGAACATGTACCTTGCAACACATGTCCTTTGGTGAAGTGGGCTATCTTAGCTCTCTAGGAACTGCATGATTATCAATGAAAAAAACACCTATTTCAACCAAAAATATGAAGAAAATAATTTTTCTGAATGATGTGTGATAAAATATTAATATTCATGTGGATACATGTGATGAAATATAACAAAAAAAGGTTCCAGAATTGGAAAGTGACATCATTTTGTGATCTTTTGGTTTATGTATTTTTCCATCGCATCCAATATAAGATTATGCCAGTTTGAATCAATAATGCATGTGCAACTGCATTCTATATACATGGATGATAGGTGGAGCTGAAAAAATGCACCATGTTTACATTTATTTAATAGCTCCATTAAGTTTTTAAAATTATACACCATCATGAATATTAGAACTCTAATTGCTATGGCTGAGAGAATATCCTCAACAAGCCAACACATAGAAAGTCTAGATTTTCTTGCATGATAAGGACATTACCCTTTCCAATAAGATTCAAAGTTATAATGTTTGTGATGCTCTACAACTTAAAATAAATAATTAAAGATCTCCAACAAAAATGAAAAATATTTTCATTTTTTAGCTCCATCTGATGTCATATGCATATGAATAGAGATTGCATATTGAACTACAACTTCCTTCTGCATTGCCTAGAACCAAGAGATTGACACAATTAGTTTCCATGCAATCATAGGTTAATGTTGAGCTTCACTTGGTTTCTAGAATAGTTTAATATTCTCTACTAATCACAACCAACCATGTGAAGGTGGAAGCTCATTTTTCCCCACACCACCCCCACCCCCCACCCCCCAACATCTAAATTCCCACTAACATCTAGAATCCATTCATTTTATTAATAAAATTTAACATTCATGAATTATTGCATGATAAAATTTATTAACACATAAGTTTCATAGAACATTCATATAAATATTAAAATATAATATTCATTAGAACGTTTGCATGATCATTCAATAGAACATAATTAAAACATCAAGACATAAACATTGGTCATTATCAAATAAGTTACATAACCAAGAATCATTTCATTTTTATCTTTTTTCTTTTTTTTCCTTCCCTATACTATTGCAAAGGCATATCCATGTCATCATCCACATTTCTTCTCACCCATGCATGTGATCATGCTATCCTTTGCAAAGGTGGGTCCTCTGCAATAACAAATAAAAGGGTTGAATTTAAAAAGTTTGAGACTTTAAAGAGCATAAGTGTAGTTCTCTTTACCTTGTCCAACCACATCATCTTTCTTGATGGGTTGAACCTCAACATGCTCATCAAGAACAACCTCTACATCCCCTAGAACTACAATAGAAAATGTTTTATTAATTGCAACATATATTATAGTTAAATTTGTATTAGTACACAAAATTCAATTTAAAATGTTTACTTGTATTAATAATTTAGAAACCAAAATTCAAATAGAAAATATATACCTTCAGTACTAGAATGCACATTTGAAATCGATGCCTCCATGGTGCTTGGATGGTGTATTGCATAGGCTACAATCTAATATAAATAATCAGTGCATTTATCAACAATATATACATATAAATACAAGAGAAAAATTAAGAAATTTTGAAATCATACATTTTAATACATATAAATATATTCACTTTAAAGTTTTAAAAAAATACATAATCATTGTTTCCTTACTTAAAATAAATATAATGATTTATATTTTTTGAAATTAATATTAGATACAATAATTGCTAAAGTATTCAATTTGAAATAAAAACCAATTGACTTTTTTACCTCATCAATAGATCCAACACAAGAACCTTGGGCACTAATTGCTCAGAGTCATCCAACCATGACTATATAACCTTGTTTGTAGGCTAATTGCTTGTCCTCTTCAAAAGTTGTTTTTTCAAGTCCAAGTGCTTCATTTTTTCTTGGTATAATGGTTTTTTTCTTTAAAAAATTTCATCAAAAGAAAATTTTTACAATTTAAATAAATTTATCCATATAAATTCTCATTTATTTATACTTACAATTCATGTAGCAAGATTTTAATATCAACTTGGGCTGACCTTCTGTTGTCTATTTCTCTGTTTTCTTGCTTCAGTTGCTTTTGATGTGTTAGGACACCTATGTAAAGTTTGAAATATATTAGATTGCATAAGTATTGTGATTAATTAGTACATAATTTCATTCTTAATATTATTGTGTACCTTCTTTCCTTAGGTGGTACTATTTGTCCATGATGTCTTGAATTTTTCTCAGTGGCATCCTTTTAAAGACTCTTCCACTCAATAATAGGAATATAGGGGTGCCACTTATAATAAGGGTTGCATTCCATTTGACTCATGTAGTTGTACCTAATATACTTCAAATCTTGGCACATTTTCTTAAGGAGCCTATGTTTTTGAAAGATGTTGGGTCCAAAAAGTATTATCACCACATCAATGAGTTTATCCTTTAACTCTGTAGTTTCTAAATTCCACCTTTTAAGAAAAGAAAAAGCTTGTTAAATCCAAAAATTAATAGAGGCTACCTTTTATTTTACTTGAATAAATTTATCAAATGAAATTTGATCTACCAATGAAACCAAAATATGACACTCTGTGCATATGGTCCGCCCAAATATGCACAAACATTCATCATTAAGTTTTCCATAAAATAGATTATTCCTTGCAAAATAATAATGGGATTAATAGTTATTTCAAGGGACTAAAATATAGGTTAGTTCATTTGATTACGCATATAAGATTATATATTAAAAGATAGGATCAATTTTTAAAATAACTGGAAGTTGGCTACTCTCAGAAGAAGTCCATCTTCATTTCTCACATGCAATTGATCATAATTTTTTATTTTTACCATGCATCTGACATGGGTACATCAAGGAATTTCCTAATACCCTCCTACATAAAATGAATCCAATATTACAAAATGACGCCTAGGAAATAGTAGTTCAAGTGGAATAAACACATAAAAAATGAGACAGGAAAAGAGGAATCTACTTACCAATAGGTG
This sequence comes from Cupressus sempervirens, assembly GCA_028749045.1. Taxonomy (NCBI): domain Eukaryota; kingdom Viridiplantae; phylum Streptophyta; class Pinopsida; order Cupressales; family Cupressaceae; genus Cupressus; species Cupressus sempervirens. Next base: position 340,235,714 of record CM053786.1, on the reverse strand, counting down.
TTGTCATTGCATATGTGGCCATGCTACATGTTTCCAACATTTCAAATAGCATTTCCTCTTTGGATTTGTTCCTTGTAGTATGTGGCGTAGTGAACATAGGATCAATTCTAGCTGCTGAAAAATAAGATTGTTAGAGAATAAAGAAACAAGATTATTAGAGCTATTTGAAAAAAAATGTTCAAGCAAGAAAAAGTGTATGATATAACATGCAATGTAATTGAACCACCCAAAGTATCTACATATGGTGCATGGCCCTTTAACCTATTCTGCATCCTCTATAAAAATAACACATGCATTTTATTTAATGACATAAATAAAAGAGTATACTATAGAAAACTTTATTGAACTTTTGTTAAATTAAAAACCACATCAATACTTACTATATAAGTCTAAACTAGGTGCATCAAATCATCCTTTCTCTATTATTTTTTGGGATTTTGAGGTTGAATTTATGCCAATTAAGTTAACACTCCTGAAAGTCAATGAAAGTATTGGATAAAGGACCTTTGGCAATGCAACCATAGGATCAATGGCTTGAAAAAAAATCAACAATAAATGGATCCTTCTTATCTAGCATCTCCTCATGGACTCTTATTCGTTTTCCTTTTCCTAACCACAACTCAGTTGTGAGAATAAGATATTTTTCTTTTTTTATTAGTAAGAGGATGAAGCCAAGATTAATTATTATGTTTTATAATTAATTATTATTATTATTTATTAAGTGCAATTGGAAGTAGATTTGAACCCAAGACCTCTTCAATAAGAGGTTCACAATTTACCATTGTGTTGTAGGCTCTTGCCTAGTTGTTAGAATAATATTATTCTAGTGTTATATTTAAAATCAATCAAAAATAGTAGTAAAGAATAAAACATAATAAAAAAATATTCATTAACATATTTCTCGTGTCTAACTTGTACAACAACAAAGAGTTTTACCTTTTGGGAAGAATTTCCATGAGAACCATAATCATTGTGTCTATTGTGTGGTTTTTGATACATACTATAGCCATCTATTTTGACAAACCATTATTGAGACATGTTAAAATACATGTGCTATTATTCTATTTGTTCAAAAGAAATTAAAAAAATTAGTCTTGTATCCTTATTGAATTGTTTGTACTTACTAGATCTATCATTGATAATACTTTTAACATACACATTGACATTAGAGAGAAAACCATGAAAAAATATTGGACATGGCATTCCTAATATGGTTTTGATTGAAAAAATTGGTGTTATTAATGTGTATATATTGAAAATTTTTTTGGAGATATTGTACTTAATGTTTATATCTATAGATATGGATTTGAAAGAAAAATTTGGTGTAATTAATGTGAATATCTACAAAAATATTGGACATGTTCTACTTAATTTTTATATCTACACATATGGCTTTGAAGATGGTAGAATTATTGAACAAGCTAGTCTTTTAGAACCTACTTGTTGTGTTCTCACAATGCATTTCCTCATTTCTCCTAAAAATGAGGACCCCTAGTAAATTTTTTTTTACCAGGCTCCTAGTCTAAAGTCTGGGTCACTTTTAGAATCCCTTGGGAGTCTAGGTCAAGCCTTAGTATCTGACTAGGGAAATCTAGAAAATAAGAGTTTGGAGAAAAATATAATTTATTTAACTTACATGTGCGCACCTACAAAGGTGTGCATGCTCCAAGATGTACGTTAGGTCATAGTCTATATAAGACCCAAAGCCCCCTAACACTTCTCATTAGTTCCTTAGCTCCTACTTTGAGTTCACCTCTATACCCTTTAAATGTGTGCTCCTCCACTCTCCAAACTACATTAATACACAACCAAGGTTAGTTATGACCGCAAAGGTGTGTACATGTGCATCTCTATGAGGTGAGCATATGTGCACCTCTGCTAACAACATAAAAAGATAAACCTAAAACAAAGACCTAAGACCTAAACATGATAAGACTCTACACACCATGAAGGTGTGCATGTGTGCACCTTTCTTTAGACTTAAACAATTGAAACAAAAAAATGCACAAACAATCAAAAGACATCATGAAGGTGTACACATTATTCTAGAAAGATAACTTAAGTCTTCCCCAAATTTCCATGTGCACTATGCATGTGTGCAGCTATGCACATGCTAATGTGCACACCTCACATAGTTACACAGTTGCGCAAGTGTGCAAGTGCATAGAAAAGGACATTTAGGGGCTAAAATAGGGCACATGTGCAACTGCAAGGGTGTGCTAGGTGCGTTGAAGTGCACAACAAGGCATTTTGGAGGGACTTGACTATTTCAATCTTGTTTTTCCTAATTGTGAGCTATTATGCAGTTAATTAGGGTTTGTCTTAGGTCAAGTTTCAAATTTCTAACTAATGTTTTCTTTTCTTGTGTAGATAATATGGCATCATCATCCTTTTAAATGGAAAAATATATAGCTCCTAAACCAGTAGCATTCAAGTACCATGTGTCATTGGTACCTAGAAAGTCAAGATTTCAAGATGGACATGTCAAGATCAAAGATACAAAACTCATACATATAGATTGGAATTCATTCCTCAAAATTTGAAATAAGCCTAAAGAGAGGTCTACTTTGGTATCAACACTTATGTGCTAATACCTTTTGAACACAAAATTTCAACCAACATCATTCCTATTCTCAGAACTCATAACGATCCTTGCAGAACACTATGTATCTAAAGAAAAGGTCATCAAGAGTGTCATAAGAGAGATAGTCCTAGATCTCCAATGCCAAAAAATTGATAAAGTATTTCAATTCCCAAGGGCATATCAATATCTGAAGATAACCTTTGATAGAGAAGAATAATGGTACAAGGAAAATCTAAAAAAAGCATAGGAAATAGTTCAATCTTCCTTCTTGATTGATAGAACACCAGTGCATCACCAAGTAGGAAAAGTTGATATGACAAGGGGGTATACAAAGGATGACATTGGATATGTGATTGATCTCTTGAGGAAATCTATGCGAATTCCTATAGCAAGACACCTTTGTACCTAGATGGTCCACTTTACATCCATCAAAGATGACCCACATTTCTACATGACATCATACATGGTGTACTTAGTGGTGGCTTGAACCACAAATTACCCTAGATTTTACAAAAAGGGAGGTATGCAAGATGCAAATTATTGGCCCTATGTGGTATGCCAACATTTGGTGAAGAAGAAGCTCCCATTTCAAAGTGTGGAAAATAGGGTGGTGAATGATGGGTTCATCTTCATAATCATTAGGTTCATAAAGGGTCATTATGCTGAAAGAATATCAATAGAAATAGTGTCTAGGATCAAAGAGATTGATGCTTACTACATTTTATTTAAAAAATTCACTAATCTTAGGGTTTTCAATATTCTCAAAAACCCAAAGAAACTCCCAAGATACCCATATGATAGTCTAATCTTTCTAGAGATTTCATACCAACACACTCTTGCATATGAAAGAGTGGGAAGACAATATAAGAAGACATGGATCTGGCCAATCACAATTGGTGCTTCTGAAGTGAAAAAAAAGAAAGATATTATCACCATCCATTCTAAGTGGGATCAATATCCCTTAGAAGAGTATAACTCCCCTTGCCCCTACTTTGACAACATTAAGATGTAAAACACTTGGGAGGGAAAGAGTTCGTACATGAGGATGCATTAGAAGACCACTAGATGAATACAATAGATGAGTGTGATGTCCACATAAGGGACTATTGTAGGAGGACTCTATATTTATTCAAACCTGTGTTGAATATTACAATCCCTCTAAAGGATTTGGAAAAGGATACCAAATATATTATGGATTGTTTATACAACAGGAACAAGATCTATGACCAGCCAATAATGAATGCAAACATATGTAGAGATGAGACTACAAATATAAATCATTGGGCTAGGAATATAGTCCAATTGATAAAGGAATGGATAAATAAAACTTTTAGAATGGATCTAGTTCCTTAGTCTATTTTGGTACAAGACACAACAAGCCCAATCAAAGGAAAAGGTGGGTTAATGACAGTGCCAACCTTCCCTGCCCAGTCCCTAGTAAGGATGAAAATCATGCATTGACATGAGGGAGGTTGAGTACTTTAGAGATGATAGGGGCATGAAAAGGAAAATAGTACCCTCTAAAGCCAAGAAAGAAAATCAAGCCCAAGTACCTCAACAAGAACAAGTACTTCTTGAACAAGAAGAGCTTTAAGCTCAAAGAACACACAAGAGCCATAAGTACCTCCATAATCAAAATAGTTAGAGGAAGAGTAGGTAGAGGAGGAAAGGGTACCACTAGTGGAAACACAAGAAGAGGAAGCCTCCCCCTTAGGTCCCAAAAAGGAAATGGTTGAATTGAAGCCATTGTAGAAAATGGAGGAGATTAAAGAAGAAAGACACTCCCTCCCCACAAGTGCTTGAGACAATTCCAAAAGTGGAGGTGGAGGAAGAAGAAGGGGAGAAAATTGAATTTGTTCCCTTAGGCCAAAGAAATCTCTTGGCTAGGGCCATAGAGGAAGAAAGGAGAAGAAACTCCATAGTGACACCTCCATCTACTCCACGGGATCCTATCTAGGTATCAACATCATAAGATGAGTAACAAAAATGGATAGATAATATGGACGGGCAAGAAATCAATGTCTTCAACCTCTCTAACTTTGACTTCATGCTAGTGGCCACTAAGATGGTGGGAGAGAAAATAAAATATACTCGCATGAGTGAACCCATGGGAAAGTATTGGAATAAAATGTTGCCTCTACCTTAAGGAACTCTAGGCATTTTTTTGCCACCATCTTAGGAGTTGGCACTTCTAGACAAGGGATCAGTTACTCCACTTCCTTAGGCTATAGAACAAGAAGAATAAGTGACAGAAGAAGGCCAGCTACATGGAAATGAATTATTTGAGGAATGGAAAATATTTGAAGATCCCCAAGAAACTCCTTAGAATATAGAGGCTAGGACCTTAGCCCAACTAGATACATAGACTCAAATTGTTGACCTTTTTCAATGAGAAAAGACTCTAGAGAGGATAGATAATGTGAAGGATCCTATAGTAGAAACAACTTCTTCAAGAAAATACATGTCTGCCATGGGCATCACACTAACATGGCTAAAGATGGAGGTCATGTTTGACCAGAAAAGGAAGTTGGACCTAATAGATGAGGTGGGAATGAAGGAATTAGTGAAAGTATTCAAGAAGCCTTAGCCACCTATGGGTGATGTGTGAATATTGGCCTTTATAACGAAGAACCAAGATCAAGACTTTCTTGCACACATAACCATTTCTCCTTCACATGCTAACACCAAACAACTAACTCCTAAAGACTACCAAATTAATGAGGTCATTTTGGGAAGAACTATGGTAGACATAGCAAAAATGATGATCAATACTAGTATAAAAGAGGTGTTTAGGCATATAGATAGGAATGAGTCTAAGTTGATAGAATTATAGAAGAAAAATGACATATTAAGAGGTTATCTACATGAAGTTGTGGCCCTAGTCAACCTAGAGAATCTAGAGATCACTCTTAAAATAACATTAGAGAGAAGAGGAATAGGGATGACACAATTAGGTCAATATTTGGAAGCCTTTTAGCAATGGCATGACAATTTTGAAGAAAAAGGTGTATAGATCATACAAAGAAATTTAGGTTTTTTGCACCACATCCAATCGAGTGTTGATATGTTGTTATCCATAGTGAACAAAGATTTTTGGTTAATGGATGAATTTCATACCTAGGAAAATGACCTAAATGCTTTGAAATCAGTAAAAGGTCAAACGTATCAAATGTTAATGGAGTTATATGCAGTTGAGGAGCTTCATAAGTTAGATGATTGGATAGAGAAAATATCGACAAGTAATAAAGTTATGGAGGGATTATAGGTAGAAATCTAATGGATTAAAGATAAGGCTCAAGAGCGATTTTTTGAAGTAGAAAGGTATCAGAATGCCATTAGTCTTAAGATTTTTTAGGATGAGTCAAATAACAAGATTTTTGTAGTGCAATTAGTTTTTCAGTAGTTCAGAGGTACATTTGAAGAATCTTCATTAGAAGATGACATAAGATAAGCCTTCAAGACCAAAGAAACATTGTTGGAACTCGAAACCAAGCTTGACGATATTGTAGAAAATAGGATTGAAGTGAGTAATAATTAGCAAGTAGTGAAGAATAAGTATGAGGTGTTGGAATTACAATAGGAATCATAAACTCTAAGAGGAAGGGGGGGTGAATTAGTGCTTCAAAAATTTACCCATAAAAATATTCACCATACACCCATCTCATAATTCAACAAGTAAATTGAAATACCATATAAATCATATATATCTCAAGTATGTTAAAAAGTAAGCATTCACACATGTATGACACAAGATATTATTACCCAAAAACCATCCAATGAGAAGGTAAAACTGGGGTGGGGATGACACTCACACATCTTCACTACTACAGTAATAAAGTGTTTCCAATGAAGGTTACAATGTTTGATCATGAAACATCATCTACCTTGTCAAAGGTCTAAACTATTAAAAGCTTACAAAGACTATTAGGTATTAACCTATTAAAGGATTTCAACACCCTTTTAGAATTCTACCTGATTAAAGGACTTTGACTCAAAATTAAGTAAGCACCTTGTTAAAGGATTTCAATACATCTTGCTAGGACTACTCTATTAAGAGATTAACTTATTCACCTATTATAATATCTCAACAATGAGCCTATGATTAGCACATTGTTACTTGATGTCATATCACCTATAAATTGATGTATACCTGATCCTTTATGATCATATGTCTCTATGTTGTCCATTGTTTTCTTTCCTATGTTCTTCTTCAACTAATTTTTCAATGAAACACAAATCATAATAGCTTGGTCACCATAAATGTCTTATTTACACATGAAAACTCTCCTTCTCTACTCTTCTCTCTCCTTGGAGCATTTAGTGTTTTTCCTCATTAAGAAGACTAAGGTGTCTTAGGATTAGGTATAAATCAACAATTGTGATTCGCCCATATTGTACCTTAAATTATCAATTTTTTTGATTGGATGCATGTAATACATAGGGATTCACACTTAAGATTTGTCCTTATTAACAAGAGATCATAACTAAATCCTTAAGTCAGCTTTAAAATAGTTTACATAGTAGTTTGTGCCAATACAAATTACTATGTCAAAACCATATTACTTACCATCTGAAGTCCCTGGTGCTCAGCACTAACTGTAACTTCAATATTGTCACTAAACATCGCAATGACTCATCATGCACTACTTGCTCAACACTTAAATCACTCAACACATACTATCTGCTTGACAATTGAATAATTCGACACATAAGTGACTCAATACTCATTATTTACTTGGCATGCTATAACTTCTATGTTGTTCTTAGAATATGTTACCTTTTCAAAATAAACTAAGTAAATGACTTAAGTGTATAGACACACACTAGTCAAAACCAATATGAGATTAACAATATCCCCCTTTGACATGAGTTTCAAAAAGACTTGGTCATGCATTAATGATATCATCCTTATGAGCATAACATAGATATCTATTTGGCTTCTATACAAAATTTCAAAATATCAATGTTTTTGCAACACATGACTTATCAATCATACCTCAAAATTTTCATAACTCACATGAGTTGATTGTTCAATTTTGTTGTGTACTTTGTATCAAAATATTTCTCCTACTAAGTAGATTTGGATAAATTAATACTCTTTCTATGTTTTTGTCTAAGTTAATATTGTTCATTTTCTTACTCTATTCACTTACCCCCTCTTGGGTTTTGCTCCCTTGTTACTCTTCTTTCTCTACTTTCTCTCCCATTACTCTTACTCCCCCTTGTTGACACTTATGTCAATGTGTTATACACAAATAGTGTATTTGTTCGAAAAGGATTTATGGACCTAAAGTACAATCTTTAGAGTTGAATCTCAATTATCACAAGCCACCTCCAAAAACTTTATTTGGATGGCCAATTGGTAGCAAGGTGGACTAAGCCTTTTGGTGTAGAAAGACACAGATCTTTCTATATAAGATTTTCAACACAGCCTAGTTCCTTGTGCAATATCTCTCTATGTGGAGTCAATTTTGACTAGATGTTGATTAGTTTAGCCTTGATGGTGGCTTCATCTTCTTGTATGATGTTAACTAAATCTAGGATTACAAGAGGTACCTAAAGTGTTTCTCACTTTGAGCTGGAGACTGGGGAAAAGTTGCAGCAGATGACTGCATATGGCTCTCCAAACTTAGGATGTGATTCCTTACTTCTTGTGTGAAGAGAGTAGGATTACACAGTTTGGTGTACAAAGAGCAAATGCTCTCTACTACCTTCTTCACACTCTCTATCTTGGTTGCTAGCTCAACCTATGTTAGTGCAATAACACTTGATATCTTCTCACTCACCTTATTTTGAAACCTCCTTTCATACCAATCAAGTATTTTTATAGTTGCATATAGCTCTGTATTAGTAACCCTTTCCACTATATTGGTTAATTATTCAATGATGCGCTTGTTTTCATTTATAGTTGATAGATTGAATGCATCTAGGAAAATCTCTTTTATGCCAATCAAAGTTTCCTTCTACCTATGCTCCCTTCTAAGTAGTTCTTAATTTTTCTTCTTTGCTAGGGCCTCTTGTAATATACCCATCTTCTCATTTGTGATTGATGTCAAATCAAATTTATCCAATACAATCTCTTCATCTAGGCTAACAACACCATATGTAATTACCTCTTTTTTATTAGATGAGCTAGGATTTGACCTTGAAAATTGCAATGGTGTAGCATCTGTGCTCATCCTTTGAAGAGCTTGATTATGAGGAGTAGTAGATTCAAGTAATATCACCAATGCTTGAATTGCTAGTTACTCGTCTAGCTTGGATATAAATCTTAACTCTTTAATCTTGTCCGTTGCTTCCATTTTAGTTCTAGTTGCAGCTTGATCTTGTGTTGGAGGTGTAGATATATCTACCTAACCTATTTGGCCCTGAGTTCCTTCATTCTTGAGTGTCTCTACCTTGTCTTCTTCAACTATCTCTTCCTTACAATTTTTAGGTTCTTGCACATTCATTGAGACTTGAGTGTGTTGTATAAATATAGTGAAAGTGAAATTTTTTATCTCTTTCCCTTGATATGCCACTATAGGTTGTGAAGGTTGTATACTTGTGACTTGAGGAGTGACTAAAGGTGTGTCAAGTGCTTGAACTTCCTCCCCTCTAGTTATTGTATCTATTTTCTGAATTTCATCTACAATGACCAATATAGGGTTGTCACATAGTTTAGCCTGAAGAGTGGTCTTAACAAGTATCCTTTTCAAATCATCCTATATGAGGGGATTGATGTTTCAAGAAATATTCTTAGAGACATCTTTAAACTTTGACAATTTCATTATTTGCACTTATCTCCTATGGAGTGTTGACACATGACACTTGTGTATCTTGTACACTCCATTCTTTTTGTTGCTCTTCTTTAGCTGGTTCCTATGTCTTAATGTTCATATATGTACCTCCCTCAGCTATCCCTTGTTCAGTGTCATCTTCTTAATTCTCACCTACCTCAATAGGTGTTTTCTCAACTTCCCTAGATGTTGATGGTCCATATATTAGTTTCCACATTTGCTTGGATTGTTGTACAACATCTTTTATGTTGTTTTGTAGTATGTTTAGTGCCCTATATTTTGGCACAAATATTACATCATATTTCTTAATTTCTTTAGACATGTTAGCCTTAAAAAAATTTGGCATAAATTGAGCAAGAGTTGTCTCACTAATTTATTTTTTAGTGTCTAAACAACAATTCCACTTTTGCTCAACTCTATCATATGAAATTTTGGGTATAGTGTTGACAAGTTCTAGAGGAGTCTTTTTTAATACTATCATCATGGCATATACTACTTCCTAAACTTGGTTCTTTTTAATCTTTCCAAGATTTTAAAACTCAATATGAGAGAATCCTGATAAATCAACATTTTTCCTAATATAATCACATAGATTGTCTAAATCTGAAGAGGGACTATGACTTAGCACTTTAAGTTGGTTGTTGTCATTTGATTTAGTCACCTCTTCATCAAATTTAGCTTGGGAAACATACTTCCTCCTTGGTCTCTTATGGTCTTTAGCTTTCTTCTCCTTAGGCTTAGCTACGTCTTTAGCCTTTTGTGCAGTGACTCTACTACTTACCCTTGTGATAGGCACTGTAGGCTTTAGTTGATTAGGTTTAGACACCTTCTTTGGTTTGTCCATTGCTTGTGTCTTTTCTTTTCTCTTTTTCTAAGGACCTATTGGTGTTTCATTGGCTTCTTCTTCCTCGATACCTTCTACAATTTCTACTTTCTCTTCTTTTTGGTCTTCTCCCTAATGTTTTGTTAATGTCATTAGTTCGTGAGCTTGTGTTTCCTCTTCTTCTTCTTCATCTTCCTCTTCATCTTCCTCGACTCCTTCACGAAATCTTTCTTTCAATTTCTTAACTAGTTTATTCTTCTTCCTAATCACTAAAGCATTCTTCAATTTCATTGCAATCTTTTATTCGGCCAAGTTATAACCTACAAATTTTGCAGCTTCTTTATACACTTCTTCTACAAGTAATGTTGTGATTGCTACAGAGGCCTCATTAACATTTATTTCATATCCTTATGGTCTTATCCATCTCACTCTAGGAATTGTTGCCTAAAAATATGTGAAATTAGTGTCAAGTAGGAAGTAAAAATCATCAAAATGTTTCTCCACTAGTGATATTGGTATCCTTAGTCCTTTCTTCATTGATTGTTTGAAACCTTAAGAATAACTTGTCATGATAGATTCAAAGTTATTACCTATTGCTTAATAAATTCACCCATTTAAACTACAATAGGTCTATTTACTTTCCATGCAAGTTTACCAAATATGGGAAATTTATTACATACATAAAAGAAAATACATGCAAGAATAGATCTAAATTTACATTGTGCACTTTTGGTTTTCCTTATAGCTCCCAAAGTTTCAATCAATTACTATAACTACAACTCAATAAGATCATAACTATGATCCTTCTTCACTATTTTGTAACCCATGTCAACTACAATGCAAGGTACACTATTTAATCTATTGGACAGATAAAACTTGTGTGCTATGACCCTCATTGGCAAAACTATTAGTGGATCTTTAATTATATCAATTGCCATCCCTCTTTTATTCCACACAGCCCCTATGTTTCTTTCAATTACTTCCTTAGCTTCACTTCTCATTTTCATGGGCCAATCTAGGGTTGGATACCTTGTGACTCTATGTACAATCTTCTTGTTGATTTTCATTGATCCATTATCTATCCATATAGAGTTGTCATGAGTTCTACTCAAAACAACTTTTATCTACTCTGTCTTGAATATCTTGGGGAAATCTAGGGCATGAGTTAACCCTTTCTTCTAAACAATTTTAAATTCCTCCTTTAACACTCTATTCTCACATTTTTTTCCATGTCTCCCTGACTTCCATATCACCTATGATTCCAATTTTGCATGTATAACAATTTCTAACATCTTGTATCATCAAAACTTGTGGTGGTGTCATGGATAATGCACTACAAGGATCCTATTTGTAAGCTACGTACAAGATGAACCTACAATTAGGTTGTTTAATTTCATTATTCATTAATTTTACATTTAAAACCTCTTTTCCCTTTACAACCTTGGCTACTAAATAACTAGACACCATTACATGAAACTAGGGTTTGTGAAATTTAAAACTTTGTAGGTTAGCACTAGATAAGTACCTTGTGAATCCTACTAGAATGGTGTCAAATAACCTTTTGAATCTCTTGCAAATGCTCAGATCAATTTCTTTAGATCACCTTTAGCTCTTTGTGCTATACTTCAAATTTAAATGATCTCAAATAAATAGAAATCAATCAAATAGCCCTTAAAGCACTACATTTAATGCTAAGTTCTTACACAGCTATAAGCTCATCTTCAATTGAATTTATTGGCTCACTCAACACCGATGCATTTTTCTATATGCTTGGCAACCACCACAATCTTAACATCCAATAACATTTCACTTGGCAACCATATGAAACTTCTCATGCTTGGTGGTGACATGAAAACTGACAAAACATAAATATTTATTCTTGATTCCTGAACAATACTTGCATATTTATTCAAGCATATGTAATATTTTCAAAAACTAAATCCTTGGAATTGATCTATAGTATATCCTTTTAAGTATCGATCCCACAAACCTCTTGATTGCTTAATTTGACAAGCTATGATCACCTAATGTTGGGCCCATTTTCCGTTGCACCAAAAGCCATGACTGTTAGTGAACATGGAACACCACATAATTAACCACCTGTGGGCAGGGGAGCGCATCGCATCACCCAACAATCTCCCCCTCGACGCGCATACCAGGTGCTTACGCGAGTTGGGAAGGCACCAGGGAGATTTGAACCCATGACCAAGCCAAAACCAGGCTCTGATACCAATTGTAGGGCCTGTTTACCATTGCACCAAAAGCCATGACTGTTAGTGAACATGGAACACCACATAATTAACCACCTGTGGGCAGGGGAGCGCGTCGCATCACCCAACAATCTCCCCCTCGACGCGCATACCAGGTGCTTACGCGGGTCGGGAAGGCACCGGAGAGATTTGAACCCATGACCAGGCCAAAACCAGGCTCTGATACCAATTGTGGGGGCCATTTTCCATTGCACCAAAAGCCATGACTATTAGTGAACATGGAACACCACATAATTAACCACTTGTGGGCAGGAGAGCGCGTCGCATCACCCAACAATCTCCCCCTCGACGCGCATACCAGGTGCTTACGCGGGTTGGGAAGGCACAGGGAGATTTGAACCCATGACCAGGCCAAAACCAGGCTCTGATACCAATTTTTGGGTCCACTTGTTGTTGCACCAAAAGCCATGACTGTTAGTGAACATGGAACACCACATAATTAACCACCTGTGGGCAGGGGAGCGCGTCGCATCACCCAACAATCTCCCCCTCGACGCGCATACCAGGTGCTTACGCGGGTCGGGAAGGCACCAGGGAGATTTGAACCCATGACCAGGCCAAAACCAGGCTCTGATACCAATTGTAGGGCCTGTTTACCATTGCACCAAAAGCCATGACTATTAGTGAACATGGAACACCACATAATTAACCACCTGTGGGCAGGGGAGCACGTCGCATCACCCAATACCTAACCCAATCGGTGAAGTGATCTCATTTGCACTTGATGTGCTGAAATCTTCTTTTCTCCTCCATGTTTTATTCATCTCATCTCCAACATTCTCAATATCTACCTTTCCTTTGCCTTTGTTAAACTCACAACTTTGTGTGATTCACCTTGTCAGACAATTTTTGCTTATGTGAGTAGTCTTTAGATAGCTAAAACATGTGATTTGATTCGACCACCTCTTGTAATCACTTCTAAAATGTATTCTAATAAAACTCTCAAGAATATGTCCATACTCTTGATAATAGTGACAACTATATCTTGTATTATAATCCCAATTATAAGAGTTCATTATTGTTTACTTTTGTTTGCTTGTTTGATGACCACTTGGGTTTGGATCTACATTCAAAATCTCTATGTCCATACTTCTAACATTTATAGTAGTATCCTTCAAATATTTGAGTGTGCATGGTCTTAGTTCTACATTCATGTGCCTAATGACCTTTGTTGTTACATTTATGGTAGTGGCCCATGTTCTTTTGCTTAACATTTAGTTTTACCATCTTTCTTCTACAAAAATTAGTAGTATGACCTATCTTACCATAATTATGACAAGTAGGTTTGGAGTTCTTACCTTTGTTGCTTCTATCTTCACCACTTTTAGATGATTTTCCTTCTTCAGTGCTGGTGTATCTGAATCTAGAAGTATCATTGTTAGATCTAGGGGATCTCATCAATTGTTTAGAGTACCTGATGGTTTCACTAGGTTTATTGAAACTTTCAACAAACTCCTTTTCCCTTTTTAGATAAGTGCTCAATTTTTCATTCTGCAACTTTGTTCTTGTGATCTCAATGTCTTTGCTATTTATTTCATGATTAGAAATCATGACTTGATTCATTGTTTCCAATTGCATGTGAGTGATCTTATTTATCTCTGATAATTTATTTCCAATCTACTAGTCAAAACTCTTTTCTTATCTTCAATTATGACTTTGTCTTCCATATCTTTCTTTTTATATTCAGTCACCTCACATATAAATATGGCTTGTGATTCTTTCTCTATCTTTATATTTCTAATCTCTTTAGCTAGGGTTCTATTCTTTTTCATTAGATCTACAACTACTACATCAAATTCATTGGAGTTTCCATTTGCAAATAGTTCAATAGTGTCCATCTCTTGGTATTGTGTGTCATTTTCCTCAATATAAATTTCCTTCCTTCTTCTTAATGATTTATTTAGATGATCTCCTACTTCATTCAGCTGATGTAGAATGACTTGTATTTCAATCTCCTAGTTCTCAATAATATTTTCCAACTTTTAGACTTATATTTCCAAGATCTTTCCTCAAAACTACAAAAATTTACTTCTAGAGGACTTATCCCTCATACCAATTGTTGGAATTACAATAGTAAAGGTAAACAATAGGGGGGAATGAATCGATGCTTCAAACTTTTACCCATAAAAACATTCACCATACATCCATCTCATAACTCAACAAGTGAATTTAAATACCATATAAGACATATACATATAAAATATGTTATACAAGTAAGAATTCACACATGTATGGCACAAAATATGATTACCCAGGAAACCTCCAATGAGAAGGCAAAATTGGGGTGGGGAAGAAACCCAAAAATCTTCACTACTATAGTAATAAAGTGTATCCCGTGAAGGTTACAATGTTTGATCATGAAACATGATCTACCCTATCAAAGGTCTACCTTATTAAAATATTTCAAAACCCAATTAGAAGTGTACCTAATTAAAGGACATTAACTCACAATTAAGTAAGCACCTTGTTAGAGGATTTCAATATAGCCTATTAGGACTTCTCTTTTAAGATATTTAATTGATTCACACATTAGATTGTCTCAACAATGATCTTGTGATTATCACTTTGTTGCTTGATATCAGATCACCTATACACTAATGTATACTTGATCCTTTCTGATCAGATGTCTCTTTATTGTCCACTATTTCCTTTCATTTGTCCTCCTTTAACTAATTCTACAATGAAACTCAAATCATAATGCCATGGTCACCATGGATTTCCTTTTTTTACATGAAAAATCTCTTTCTCTACCCTTCTCTCTCCTTGGAACATTTAGGGGTTTTACTTCTTAAGAAAACCTGGGTGGCTTAGGATTAGTTATGAATCAATAGTTGTGATTCACCCATATTGTCACTTATACCTTTTATTTTTCTAATTGGATGTATGTAATACATAGGTATTTACACTTAAGATTCATCCTTATCAAAAAAGATCATAAATCAATCCTTAAGTTGGCTTTAAAATAGTTTACATAGTAGTTTGTGCAAATGGAAAAAACTATTATTGGATAGAATTGATTAATTGTATATTGTCTCTGATGTTACACAAATATCATATAATTATTACTTAGTGTATGCCAAGCTTACTTAGGTAGTAAAGATAGTTTTCTATTTCTACCAAGCAATCCTATGATTGCCTAGTGTAGAAGGTAGTGTCTACCAAGTTTACTCAGGTGTTGAATGAAAGTATGCAAAAGATGAGTGGTAACTGAGCTCACTCAGTTGCCAAAGGATTTTTGCAAGTTTGTAGTGTTAACCAAGCTTCTATGGGTTAACAAAAGAAATAATTTTAGAGTTACTTTCTACCAAGATGGGTTGGCTAATGAAAGATTTTCTTATTTTGGTATATTAAGCTTAATTGATTTATCTATTGATTCCATCTAACTAAGGTGATGAATAGTAATTGTTCTAAGTTGTATTTGAGCTTACTTGACAATATGAAAGATATAAGTATAAGGTCAAGTTTTTGTTTTAAAGTGTGAATATGCATGTATGAAGATGTTATTGATGATTAAAAGATGAGAAGAGGAAGCAAATTTGAAGGACAAGCAGAATATCCTTGTGGAGTAGAAAAGCTATATTCAATTAGGTAGGATCAAGTACAAGACAGAATAGAGATTTGTAATTAGCAATTAAGTTATATTAAAATCAGGTCATCTGATTGTTACTCTCTAACCATTGTAGCAGTGATTCAAATCTCTTAATAGTGTTGGCTTAACAACTATTTACAAATCTTCTAACAAGGTGGCAGTTTTGTTGAATTGTTTGAAGACCTCTAATAGGGCCACTCCTAATAGGGTGATTAAATCCTTTAATAGGGTCACACCTAATAGTGTATTTTGTAACCTTTAATAGGGTTGGCCCCTAATAGGGCTCACTTCAAAAGAGTGAAAATAGTAACTACTTACAATTGGTGGTTTTTACCAAATTGGGTTTTCACGTTAAATCCTAGTGTCAAATGTGTTCATGCTATTTTAATTTTATGTCTTTTCAACTAAGTTAAAGTAATGGTAATCATAGATAACATCTAAAGTTTTTATGTTTGTATATTAAGCATTTACTAAGAACATTTAGTAATTACCCAGTTACATCATTTCATGTGTGTTTACTAAGCATCAACAGTATTCAGTTTTTAGTTTACAGTTTGTACTAACATCTAAGGGATCTTGGATTTATTTTAGTAGTAATTTATACACCCCTCCCCCATTAGTTACTCCTCCTATATTTTCAAAAATTGGTATCAAAGCTTTTGGTGCTTCTAGAGAATGTTTCAGGGACCTATGCTAAAGATTAGGATGTGTTATCGAAGAGAGATTCCCAAGCTAAACAAGGACAATTTTGCAACATTACAAGGACTTATAAGGTTACACTTGGCTACCATCAATGACTTAGGATAAAAATATCTTGATACTAAATACAAGACTCCCACTAGAACATTGTCTACTGAAGATCTTGCTAAAAATAAGAATCATAACATCATGATGATTGATATTGCATCTGCTCTTAGTTATGCTGAATTTGATGAAGTCAAGGACTGCAAGACAACTCATGAGATGAGGATCAAGCTAAAAGAAATATATGGATGAGATGTCAATGTAAGAAGAGCTGAGGTTGAAATTCTTGGAGATCATTTTAATTAAATGAAAATGAGAGAAGATGAGAACATTGCAAAATATGTGGAGAGGGTCAAACCAAGTGTAAGTGCAACCAAAGCATTTGGAGGAGACATTGAAGAGAAAATGCTTGTAAGAAAGGTACTTAGAACTATTCTTCCTATTTATGCAATTAGAGTGTCTATTATTCAAGAGATGAGATGTGATCCAAATAGTAAAATATATTTGGATGCTCTAGTTGGAAGATTGATAGCTTTTGAGTAAGATAACTTTGATAACTATGTTCCTAGTTCAAAGGTTATTGAAACTACATTTAAAGCTAAACTCTCACTCAAAGAAAAGGGTAAGAGATCAAATTCTAGTCAATCAGGAAGTGAAGAAGAAGAATCAAAAGAAATTTTAGATAGTGATCTTGAAGTTCTTAAAGCCCTACTTGCAAGGAAGTATTCCAAAGGCAAAGGAAAGTACAAAGGTAAAGTTCATCTGATCTACTTTTCCCGTGAAGAAGTTGGTCACATTGTTGCAAGGTGCCCAAATAAGAAAATAAAAGATGAAAAGAAAAGGAATAAGCACAAAGGAAAAAAGGATTCCAAGACTACAAGAACTACAAGGACAAAGGTAAGAAATCTTGTTTTATAGCTAAATATTTTGATAACAGTGAAGATGAAATGGTATCTATTGCTGTGAAAGATGAATCTAATGATGAAGAAGATAAGATGGCACTTATCTCTCATGTTAGAAAATATAGTATATGGATTATTAATAGTGTATGTTCACATCATATGATGAGGAAAAAACACAATTTGAGCACATAAAATTTTGTGATGGAGGTAGCATGAGAGTTGGAAACAATGAAACTTGTAACATAAAAGGAAAAGGATGTATTTCATTAACTAAGGATCTTGTATGTGACAATGTTTATTAGTTTGAAGGACTAAAGCATAATCAACTAAGTTTGGCATAGTTGAATAAAATTTTATTCAAGGTAGAATTCATGAATGGATAGGCTAAACTACTAGATGGAAAAGGAAATATGGTTGAATCTAACAAGCAAACAAAAGGTAATCTATTTTATCTAGATCTCAGTGATTTTTCATGATTTATTGTTCAAATAGAAGAAAGCTGGTTATGGAACAAAAGGCTATGTCATTTAAACTTTGATAATCTGGTCAAAATAAGAAAACATAAAAGAGTAAGAGGTATTCCTAGTTTGAAGAAGCCTGATATGGGTCTCTGCAAGAATTGCCAAATTGATAAGATGAGAAAGACTAGTTTCAAAAACAAAAACTATCAGTGAGAATAAGTCTTATAAATTGTTCATACATACTTATGTGGACCTATTGTATAAAGAGTTATAGTGGAGAAAAGTTTTTCATTCTTTTTTTTTATGACTATTCTAGAATGATGACTGTAATGTATCTAAAACAAAAATTAGAAGCCTTTCAAAAGTTTAAATGGTATCTAGCAAGAGAAAAAAAGAAACTAGAGAGAGGTTGAAATGTTTAAGATCAAATAGAGGTGGTGAATTCATCTCCAATAAATACAATAATTTTTTCATTAAAAGAGGAATTAGAAGACAAGTATCAACTCCTGGTATACCATAATGGAATGGTATTGCTAGAAGAAGAAACAAATCTATCATGGATTGTGCAAGAACCCTAATGATTGAAAAGAATGTTACTCTTAAATATTGGAAGGAAGCCATCAACACTGCAATTCATACCTTGAATAGAGTATAGTTGAAGAAAGACTCAAACAAAACTCCTTGTCAACTATGGTATGGCTACAAACCTAATGTAAGTTACTTGAAAGTATTTGGCAGCAAATGTTATATCTTGGAATAGTCTAGAAAAGGAAAATTTGATGTAAAAGGTGATGAAGGAATATTTCTAGGATACTCCTATAGAAGTAAAGCATAAAAATGTTTGAATTTGTTTATTCATACAATACTAGAAAGTGCACATGATAGAATTGATGAGCTTGTAGAAAAGAGTAAAGAAGAAAGCAACAAGGTGCTAGAGGATTACAGAAGATTTTTTCACTATAAAACTAACACGCTACTAAATCTATCTAAGAGAGAGGAAGTTTCATCTCTTGAATCTCCAAAATCCTCAATAGTTATCAAGTTGAAGACAATGCAACTTGAGTTACATTCTGAAGGACTTGTGTCATAGTTAGAGGCTACTAAGCTAATTCAAACCAAGTTTGAAGGGCCAGAGACATAGATAGAAGGACCCAAGCTTGAAACTAAAATTCATAATGAAGATAATGGAACTCATTCAAAGCCTAAAGAGCCTATGTTAACAAGATATGTCATAAGGCATCATGCACTTGATCAGATCGTTGGAGACAAATCAAATGGAACAATGATAAGAAGAAAATTAAAAGGAACATGTGTACTTGCTAAATTTGAACCTAGAAGTGTTAAGGGTGCATTTCTATATCTTAGAGGTAAGCTAGGGGTCATTCCACTATCTGAAGTTCACTAAATAAGGCTTAGTGATGCATCAACAAGAGCTAGTCAGAGATCAATCAGTTGGTATAGAATTGACAAGGGCATATTGCAAATGAATCACTATTTAAGGTACATTGATATCAGCAAAATTTTTGTCTTTGGCATGTGTTGTCAAAGAGGGAGAAGTTTACTATCATATCTCTAAGAAATTTTTGGAACAAGAATTAATTAAGGAAATAAAAGAGTGAGAAGTTTTCCAAAGAAGGAGAAGCCTTTTGTAAGAGGGAGAAAGTTTTGTGAATGAACTTGGTAGAAGTTGTTGTAGGCAAAGGAAGAATCCAATGAAAGGAAGAGCTCATACTAACAAAGGGAGTTTTCAAGGATGAATCCAAAATTTTATTGTGTTATGACATGTTGTGTTGCCATCAATGCTAAAGAGGGAGATTGTTGGATATAATTGATTCATTGTGTATTATCTTTGATGTTACATAAATGTCATATCACTATCAATCAATATATGCCAAGCTCACTCAGGCAGTGTGTCTATTGAGTGTTCCTATAATTTCCTAGTTCAGAAGGTAGTGTCTATTGAGTTCACTTGGGTGTCGAAGGAAAGTATGCAGAAGATGAGTGTTAAATGAGCTCAATCAGTTAACAAAGGAAAGTTGGATAGAACTAGTGCTAACCGAGTTCACTCAGTTGCCAAAGGATTTTGACAAGCTTGTAGTGTTAACTGAGCTTCTATTGGTTAACAAAGGAAATTTTTTCAGAATTATTTCTACCAATTTGGGTTGGCTAATGAAGGATTTTCCTATTTTGGCATATTAAGCTTAATTGATTTATCTATTGATTCTAGTTGATTAAGGTGATGAATAGTAATAATTCTAAGTTGTACTTGAGCCAACTTCATAATATGAAATATATAAGGTCAAGTTGTGGTTTCAAAGTGTGGATATGCAAGTATGAAGATGTTATTGAAGATTTAATGATGAGAAGAGGAAGAAAGTTTGAAGGATAAGTTGAATATGCTTGTGGAGTAGAAAAGATATATTTGATCAGGAAGGATCAAGTACAAGCCAGAATAAAGATCTATAATCAACAATTAAGTTGCATTTAAATCAATCAATCTCATTGTTACTCTCTAGCCATTCTAGCAGTAATCTAAATCTCTTAATAGAGTTAGCCTAATAGCTATATGCAAATCTTCTAACAAGGTGGTAGTTTTGTTGAATTGTTTAAAGGCCTCAAACAAGGCCACTCCTAATAGGGTGATTAAATCCTTTAACAAGGTCACACCTAATAGTGTTTATTGTAACCTTTAATAGGGTTTCCTCCTAATAGGGCTCACTTCAGAAGAGTGAAAACAATAACTAGTTGCAATTGGTGGTTTTTCCAAAATTGGGTTTCCACATCAAATCCTGGTGTCAAATGTGTTTATGCTATTTTTCTTTTATGTGTTTACAACTAAGTTAAAGTAATGGTAATCACAGATAACATTTAAAGTTTTTATGTTAAGCATTTACGAAGAACATTTAGTAATTACTAAGTTACAACATTTTATGTGTGTTTACCAAGTATCTACAGTATTCAATTTTTAGTTTATAGTTTGTATTGACATCTAAGGGATCTGGGATTTATTTCAGTAGTAACTGATTCACCCCTCCCCTCTTAGTTACTCCTCTTATATTTCCAAAAACTATGTCAAAAATATGTTACTTGGCATCTAAGGTCCCTAGTGCTCAACACTAACTATGACTTCAATGATGTCACTTGGCATCTAAATGACATAGCATGTACTACTTGCTCAACACTTGAACTGAACTAGTCAACACATACTATCTTCTTGGCACTTGAATGACTCAGCACATGAACAACTTAGTACTTACTGTTTACTCGGCATGCTTTCTAACTTATGTGTTGTGCTTAGGATATTTTACTTGTTTGGCATGAACTAAGTAAATGAATTAAGTGTATAGACACTCACTTGTTGAAACCAATCTGAAATTAACATGAGGGTCTCAATTTTCCAAAGGCTACTCAACTAGAAAAAACAATAGAGAATTTTAAGAGAAATTATCTAGACATCATTTTGGTTTTGAGTAGTCTTGAAAGAGAAGTGTTGGCACACAACTTCTTACTCTAGATTGCTACTCCTAATTTAATTGGTTTCCTACCTAATCTTTTTGATGATTTAATTTGTAGATGTGATGGTACCATGATTTATGTCCATTAGGAATTTACCTTTTAACTTATTTCCTTTAATTTCTCATTATCTTATATTTGTTATTTTCTTTGCTAAACAATTGGTTAAAATTGGAATTCATATAGTTTCATCAATAAATTCCATTCATTATAAAATAGAAAATACCCAAAATATATCTCTTTTGTGGTTATTTTTTCGAATAGCAATAAATCAAATAGATTATCCAAAAAAATTGAGAACCAATAAAGGCCTCCTCATGAACATACACATTTATCTTCAATTGAGTGGATTTAAATAGGTTGCAAGATCACTCAGAACCTTGGACTTGATCCTCAATTAGCTTTTCAAGAGAGGAGTTCAAAAGGATTCCTGCAATTTAGTATCGTGTAAAATGAGAGCTCAACAAAAGTGGGACTAGAAGGAGGGCCTATATATGTTAGGAATAAGATGTCTCAAACTTGGATAATTCCTATTCTTATTTCTTTTCATAAATGTATTTTTTGAAAATAATGAAATAAAATGTGAGTGTTCATGTCTAGATGGCATGTCGATGTGTCACTCCACTTGTATGTGTCATCATCTTAAATTGTGTGTAAGGAGGTCATGGCTGAAATGGTTATGATGCATAAGAGCTATCATTGGAAGATTTGATCATGGGTAAAGACATGAAGAAATGTGACAATTGATCATTGAGTACTGTATAGTTGAGTCTACAACTTGGTAGTTCTTCTAGAAAATGATAAAATCCTAATAGAGTTGTTCTTTGGAAGTTTCCCTAAAAGGAAAAGCACATGATATAAGCATTTTTAGGGTTGCAAATAGGAGAGAGAGAAAATTTATTTTTGGTATGGTATGTGTTGGAAATATATGATAAGCTAAGTTACTAAGAGGGGAGGGGTGAATCGATAACTTATTAAACTTGATCTTTAATCACCAATTAATACTTCATGAATATTTTGATCTAATTGTATGCATGAAAAATTGAAAGCATTAAACCATTCATAACCTAGAGGCTTGACCCATACAGTTCTCAGTTTGGTTGCTTGTATATACACTTTGTCACAATCTACCATAAAAAAATATCATCCTTGTAGTCTTCTACAAATTTCCTTTTTATTCTGAATCTATTATTCATCTTAACCTTAAATGCATCAAAATAGTAGTCCATGATACTATCATAATTTTCTCCCATTTCTTCTATATACTCATTGATTTGATAAAGAATAGGTACATCTTTTCCCCATACAACTTTACCTCTTGATGGGAAAAAATTTTCAAAAAAGTAAAATAAATAGGTTAAGAGTGAACCAAACTTACAAGGGTTATTCTTTGATTTCCTAATTCTTTCCATATTTTTGCTGAATTTGTTCAACATCAACTCGACAAGGTCAGATAACATGTTATTCTTGACCACATTGAAAGCAAGATCCACAAATTTACATGATACACTATTGAGATGGCTATAGTTGTATAACTTGTGTGCAACTATATGAAATTCAAATTTTAGCTCCATATTAGTAACAAAAATAATCTTCATACCCCTTCCCAATTGGCAAGGGTTTTCTTCTCCAGTTCCACCCGACTTAGGGTTTTGGTGGTTTTTGCCTTTATTAAAATTGGAAGCCTTGTGATTCGATGAATCATTTTCTTTACTATCAAAATAGGTTGTTCCAACCATAACTACCCATTGTGTAGATGACTAAGGATAAAACTTAAATCCATTTTATCTAAAAATCTCAGGGCATGTGTGGACTATGAGTCAAATTCTTTGTTTGTAGGTGTTGATATTCTAGTTTTAACACACCATTCACACATAAATTCTCTAAAGTTTCATCCATTTCTAAAGTTCCTACATCTTGGATAGAACATCAAAAATGTGAGCAAATATCATTTATCAAAATTACCTTTGATGGAATTTGAGATTGTGCTTTGGTGGGATCAAGGGTTTCTGTAATAGCCAGACTAAGCTTGAAATCAAGTGCCTTCCATTCAGTGCCTTGAACTAACATTTTAGACCCTTTCTTTTTCTTGCTACTAGAGGATGTCATCACTCAGTAGGGTTTTAGAAAACATAGAAAATCTTAATAATAATTTGTATAGATTGGTTGGATGCACAAAGTTCACTTCTTAGCAAATAGGTCTTGAATATTCATGGTGATAAATGAATTCAATTTTTTCCTTTTAAAAAAATTTAATCTTTGAATTTCCATAAATGATTGGTACATTTACTTGGTTGATGACATACAATCTTCCACTCAACTTGAATTAATTACTTGCTAGCAATATTCATGACTTGGTATCCAAACAACTTAGTTACTCCCAACCTTTCTTGGCAAGGTCTTACAACTTGACCTCACTCGGTAATGTTCAAAACTTCTTTAGACACTTGGTGATCCTTGTACATCTTGAATGCTGATATGGATTTTTTATTTTTCTTGACTAGAACTAATATAGGATGTCTGCTTTAGAATCTTAGTTCCACTTATCCTTGTCAGAGATCATGTAGAAATGCTTGATTCACCTAATTCTTGAGGGACATGTGCTTCATTGCTTAGACTTGTATTCTCAGAAGATTTTGGAATCCACTATTGTCTCATTTGTTTTCTAATTTTATCAGTCTTGGCTTTCTTTTCATCTTCAATTGTTCCAGTGTTCATATAGTTCTTGGCAAGATGACCAAATTTTATACAAATGAAACATCCTCTGGTGGTTTCTCTTTTCCTCGTGTGATGTTTTACACAATTTATTCCAATTTGTCCAAATTCTCCATAGTAATGACATATGCACCAAGTGTGGTAGTCCCAACCAAATACATATTTTACAATATGTTATATTGGATTTAATATCTTAGTTTTGCATTTAGAAGATTTGAGCCATTGCTTCTTGCATTTGTGACATTTTCCCTCACATTTAGGATTCTCTTTGCATTCAATAGATTTATCACCATGCTGATTGTGGTCGTACCATTTTCCATTGAATTTATCTTTACCATTGCTCTAACATTTGTTTCATGTGTGACCTGTTTTACCATAGTGACTACAAGTAGGCCTTTGATTCTTTTGAGCTCCTTACTTGGATGATTCACCTTCTTTTGTATATCCAATTCTTGCTTTTCTATTTTGTCTATATTGGATTTGCTCATTTAGTTGATTCATTTCTACTTGATATTTCATCATCCTTTCATTGGTTTGCCATTTAGTGTTTAGATCATTCTGCAATCTTTCATTCTCTGATCTTAAATTCATGATTTCTTCATTTGCATTAGTAAGTTGATTAATGAGGTATAGCTATTGAAGGGATAGATGATGAATTTCATAATTCTTCCCTTCTATTTCTCCTTTTGTCTTGTTTTATCTTCTATGATTTCACATAGTCTTGTTGACTGAATTTCTTACTCTCTTTTAGCTTTCTTACTTTTTGAAGTGTGCCATTCTTTTCTAATAGTTCTCTAATTGCCTCATTAGCTTCATCTAAATTACTTTCTAAATGAATGTCTTTAATTCTTTCTTCAATGTAGATTTTTTCATTCATTTGTATTGCAAGATCTTTTCTTCTTTTCAAGGACTGAGAGAGTTTCTCCTTTGCTTTCTTGAGTTTCCCAATAGCCAATTCCAAATCTATCTTTTCATTGTCAATAGTATTATCAAGTATGAATACGTCCATAGCATTTGATCTTTTCTCAAGCTGTTAAACTTTTTCTTTGAGAATCACAAAGCTCTAATACTAATTGTTGGAAATATATGATAGGCTAAGTTACTAAGAGGGGAGGGCTAAATTAGTAACTTATAAAACCTGATCTTTGTCCATTAATATTTTAATCTAATTGTATGCATAAAAATTTGAAAACATTAAAACATTCATAAAACTTTGACACACAATATGGTGACCTAGAAACCTTCCAAATAAAAAGAAAAACTAGGGTGGGGATGATACCCACAAGCTTTAGTATTGCAGTATAAAATTGGCTAGTCAAGGATTATAGTGATCATTTCTAATGCTTTATCCTATTAGGAGCAATAAACACTATAAGGTCCACCTTGAAAAATTATTTAGAAACATACAATGAAGTATTGAATCAATAAAGAGATTTACAAAAGACTATTAAGTCTACCTTATGAAAGATTTAACTATTCCACCGGTTAAGCTGACCTAGTGGATGATCTCTCATGATTGAGATTTGTTTGAGTGTGATGATCACCTTGTTGTGATAGATAAATATTTGCTACTCCTTATACTAATGTAGCCTTTTACTTCACACTTTTTCTTAAGAAACATATTGTCATTCTTGCTATCTTAATATTTTGGATGTGATACAATACATTACATATATACCAATCCAAATTATAATTCAAAAAAAGTTGGCTACAACAAAAGTCTAACCAAATTACACACATTTGACCCATCTATAGGTACTCAGGTTCTAAAGACTAGCTTGGTAAGGTTTTGATGCTCGAAAACAATTCTCAATGGTCAAAATCATCATGCACTTTGGTAGATGTAGAATCTTGGCTCATACTAATCACTTCCAAGTAGTTTGAACTCAGTTTGCACTGGTGACTCAGTGAATACTTTGGAACTTGATATATAAATTGAATCACTTGATTCACACTGCATAGCTTAGTCAACACTATCACTATGAGCTTAGTATAAACTAAATCACTTGGTTGATATTGCATAGCTCAGTCAACACTAGAATTTGAAAACTCAATAACCACTATTGAACTTGGTTTTCACTAAGAAACTCAGTAAACACTATGAGACTTAGTTTACACTAATAATCACCAATTTGGTACAAACTACTGGGCTCAAACTAAATGATGTTCCTAGTACTCGATTGTAACTATAGAACATAGTAGAGCCTATATTAATTTGTTAACATTGTTAACTATACAATAAGCTTAGAATTTATCAGCTATCTGAATAAGTGTGTATGTCACTAATAAACAAACTTGACTAAAACGTTAACAATATGTTGCTACTGGATTGGTCTTATGTGTCATTGTTATTCTGAAAGAACTTGCATTGCAAGTTTGTTGTAACCTTCTATGTTGAAGATAATACATTGTGTAGATTTTGGAGGGGTGGTATTATTTTATTGAAAGCTTTTTCCCCACTAGCATATCTTTGTGTTTATGTGTTTTCTTTTTCTTTCTATTTTTTTGTATTCATGGTTGAATGCAATATTATTTTTTACATATGGGCCTAAAATTTTAAGGATTTGATAGGATTTTACACAATACTTTCCTTAAGGGATTAGTGTACAAAGTTGATTCCACACCTGAGTTTTCTTACAATTAACCATTTGGATAAGAAAAAATACTTGTTTTGACGTTTTGTAGTTTTAAGAAGTTCAAAAAATTTATTTTCCAATACTATCAGAAGGTGCATAGGTATATAGCTTTCAAAGAGTGTTCTTCTACAAATTTGCAATTTTTGAGAATTGACCCAAACTAGAAGATCCTAGTCCACTATCTACATTTTGGCAAGCTTTAAGATATTTAAAAAATGAACCAAAGTTGTTAGAACTTAGTTAATTTTGCAAGCTCACAATGACAAAGGATTGAAAAGAACTCTACCACTTCCACTCCAAATCTCATCATCTTTGGTTCTACCTATAAACCTACCTCCAACCATCATTCCATCAAATCCTCAAATAGTAGCTTTTTTTTCAAATGTAGTACATTCACCAATTAACTTGCATTGTGCACTTAATGACCTTCCCAAAAATTGTTAGAAATTCTACCCAAGGTTCATCTATAGAGAAACATTAACAACTGAGGACCATATAAAAGTCTTTAAACAAATATGCAATCAAAAGAAAGTTTAACAAGAGAATGTGGTCCTCTATTTATTCACATACTCATTTGGAGATGTTTCCTTTAACGGGTACCTAAATTTTCCACAAGAATGTACCCAAAATTGGGCAACCTTTGAAAAGTTGTTCCTTGATAAATTTAAAATATTCTTCAAAATTATTGTGATAAATCATCAATTCATATCAATCAAAAGGGATCCAACAGGGACCATTTCAAATTTCAATCATCACTTTCACATGGCATACTGCAAGTTGGAAACACCTTAGACTATACTAATTAAGGTTGCAATTAAAATTTATCTTAATACTATGGACCATCTCACAAATATCTTCCTATGAAGATTACTTGCTACAAACATTGATACATTAAAAAAGGTATTTGAGGAAGAAATCACCTTTACTAAACAATCCAATCCTAATGGAGGAGGACTGATGGTTCCATCTCAAAATACTACAATAGTACCAATATATCCTATTGGAGCACAAGTGATGCCCAGTAAATTCATCTTAATGAATCCAGTCCTAGTACAATAGGCACTAGTTGTACCAATTTGAGTCATAACTTGCTCTGGATATGAACCTCCAAAATGTTCTTTCTTTGAGCAAAAGGCAGCAATATCTGCTAAAGTAGAAAATAACATTGCATCTGAAATCTAGCTAACGAAGAAGACTATGTTTCAAATTACCAATGAATTAACCCATTTTAGGTTATCAAAAGGATAGAAAAATAACTTTCAAAGAATGAATGTATAGCCTCAAAAAAACAACTATGATCAAAATTACAATAAGAATTCTAGTGGAAATAATAATGCAAGGATTAATCTCAATCCTCTATATCACAACAATTATTTCCAAAGACATAATAAAAAATGGAATACCCATCCAAATAATGGAAGAATCCTTTTAGATAAAAATAATAATGCTCATTTTGCAGAAATTAAATAATATGAACGTAATCAAAATGTACCCATTGATGAAGGCTCATATTTTAATAAAAACCAAGAAGCAAACCAAAATTCACAAGGAAATATACTAAGGCCCCCATGTAGTTCAATACTATGTTGCTGAAATCTTATGGTTCTCCATAGAATTAAGGGTGGAAGAATAAATTTGACAAGAACTTAATTTTCCATTTTGTCAAGAATTAGATCCTCAACCTGAAGAGGTGCTTGCTTTTTGAAATGACAATCAAAATGCTTACAATTTGTAAAATTGAATGGAATCCATTGCCGACTACTTGAATATGAACTTCGTCATAGTCAACTAGGAATAAAATATCTTTCTCATAATCATCAACCAATTGTTTAGGGATCCTAAAACTATTTTACATATTCTCCTTGAAGGTGCAAAAATATGCATCCATGATGCCATGAAAATGCTTACCCATTTCATCAATGAAACAACTCATATGATATAGAACATGTGTGTCCTTCTTTCATACAACTTTTGTTAGGATGAATGCTAATGGTACTCCTTTTCTAGAGTATCATAATAATTTATAGAACACTTGGGGAGATTGACATGCTACATTGATGACTATGTTTTTCATTGATGTCAACATAGTAGTAAGTGTTGGGATAAAGATAGGGTAACTAGCGCGCGGGGGGGTGTGAATTAGTTACTTACAAAAATTACTTTGCAGATTCCTTAGATGTCTTAATGATCTAGTTACTATTGATACTTGGTAAACAAATGTTGTAACTCGATAGATTAAACTATTACTTATTTTTTAGGCATTCATGCATGTAACTGAAAACAAAATGAACACAAGAGACACCAGATTTAATGTGGAAACCCAATATGGGAAAAACCACCAAGTAACTAGTCAGCAATTTTTCACTCTTCTGAAGTGAGCCCTATTAGGTGCCAACCCTGTTAAAAGTTACAATACACACTATTATGTGTGACCCTATTAGAGGATTTAATCACCCTATTAGGAGTGGCCTTGCAAGAGGTATTTAGAATAATTCAACTGAACTATCACCTTGTTAGAGGATTTGCAAAATGGCTATTAAACCAACTCTATTAAGTGGTTAGAAAGAAACAATGAATTAACCTAAACAAGATGTAATTGAATTTGCTGGTTACAAGTCTCTATTCAGCATCATTAGATCCTTGATCAAATATGGCTCTACTGCTCCTCAATGATCTCTGATCATCCTTCAAATTTGCTTCCACAATAATCAATCTTCATATCACATTAATTCTATTTTCCCACACACTTAGAATTTATGACTTGACCTCTTACTTATATCATTCATATTCTCAAGTCAGCCCAATTACATGTTACATTTAGCAATAAACCATACATCAGTCGGCTATAGATATTACTTTGAACAAATAAATGTTATTTCATAAAATAGTGAAATCCTTTACTGGCCAACCCTACTTACTAAATACTTCTTCCAAAAATTTCCTGAGTTAACCTTCTTGAGTCAGTTAGCATTGCAATATCTGTAAAATCATTTGGCTATCAAGTTTACTTGGTAAGAACTAAATTCCTTCATCAGAGCTAGGTAAGAATTGATTTTTCCATATTTCTTTTAATGCACGAGTGAGCTTGGTAAAAACTACTTCAATCACATCTCCTTTGATGAATGAGTGACCTCGGTAAGAACTGCTTCAGTCACACTTCCTTTGATGACCAGGTGAGCTCGACAGATTCTATCCTTTTGCCTTACTGACCATCAGATCTTGATAAACACTATCCTTTGCCTTGCTGACCTTCTAAGATTGGTAGATACTATCCTTTTCCTTGCTGACCTTCTGAGCTCGGTAGACACTGTCCTTTGCCTTGCTGACCTTTTGAACTTGGTAGACATTATTTGATGACTGATATGACATTTGTGTGACATCAAAGACAAAATACAATTTGAACAATTGTATCCATCAATCTCCCTCTTTGGCATTGATGGCAACACAACATGTTATAGCAAAATGAAATTTGAAAAAAAGTCTTTTACTGACAGAATACTTTACTTTCTTTTTCAAACACAATAAACTCCCTCTTCCATAATAATCTCTCCCTTTCATGCAAACTCTTATATTTTGAAAATTATAGAAAGATATGATAGTACACTCTCCCTATTTGACAACACATGCCAAAGACAACTCAAAATAGATGAATAGCATTGTACCTGATGTACTGATTCATATGCAATTTTTTCATTGATTTGCTGCATCAACTGATAAATCTTCAATTTTGTTCATGTTGATGCATCACTAAAGCTATATTATAGTGAGCTTCAGATAGGGGAATGACCCCTAACTTACCTCTTAGATACAATAATGCATCCTTAGGTAAAGGCTTTGAGAATATGTCAGCAATTTGTTCCTTTATATGGACATATTCTAGTCTTATTTCCTTTTCTTGTACCAATTCTTTAACAAAGTGATACTTTATGACAATATTCTTGGTTTTTGAATACATCAATGGATTCTTGGAGATGTTAATTGCACTTGTGTTATCACAAAACATAACAACAGGTTCTTTGATTTCTTGCTTCATACATTCCAATAATTGTTTAAACCGCATAATGTTTGAGCAATTTACTGTTGCTACAACATATTTAGCCTCTGCTATGGATTGAGATGTACAATTCTTCTTTTTTCTTGTCTAAGAAACCAACCTTTTTCCAAGAAAGAAAGCTCCTCCACTTGTGCTCTTTTTGTCATCAATATTTCCTGCCTAATCTGCATCAGTGAACACCTTTAAATCTAGATTTCCTGCAAGTTTATACCATAATCCATATTCTTCAGTTCCTTTTAGGTATCTCATGATCCTTTTGATTGCCATCATGTGATTTTCTTTTGGTTTTGTTAAAAAAAATTCTAGAATTCCTACTGCAAGGGTAATGTCTGGTCTTGTGTACACTATATATTGCAACTTTACAATCATAGATCTATACAATGTCTGATCCACTTCCTTTGATTCATCATCCTTGGTCAGTTTTAATCTAGTACACCTAGGAGTCCCAACTAGTTTGCAGGCTTCCATACAAAACTTTTTTAGTATCTCCTTGATGTATTTAGATTGAGTGATGTAGATGTCATTCTTATTATGTTGAATTTGAACAGCAGCAAAGAATTTTATTTCACCAAACATTGACATTTCAAATTCCTTGTTTATTTGTTCTGAAAATTCTTCACAAAGATCATCATTTCCTGTGAAAAAAGTATCATCTACTAATATTTTTTCTAAAATAATCTTATGATCTAGTCCTTCCTTTATGTACAAACTACTGTTGTCATTAGTTCTTTGAAAACCAATCTGAATAAGATAGTTATGCAATCTTTCATACCATGCTCTAGGGGCTTGTTTTAGACTATATAATACTTTATGCAATTTGCAGAAAATGTCCTTCTTTTCTGGATCAACAAAACCTTCAGGCTATTAAATGTAAACCTCTTCATCTGATATGCCATTGAGAAATGTCGACTTGACATCCATCTGACAAAATTTGAATCCTTTGAATGCAGCATATGCAAGTAAGGTTCTGACACCTTCCAATCTTGCAACAGGAGCAAAAGTTTCTCCATATTCTACACCTTCTTCTTAAGAGTATCCTTTTCATACTAGCCTAGCTTTGTTCCTTGATACCTTACCATCTTCATTTAATTTTTTTTTCTGAATGCCCACTTTGTTCCAATCACATTTTTGTCTTTGGGTCTTAGTACAAGAGTCCATGTTTTGTTTTTCTATATCTATTCTATCACTTCATTCATAGCTTCAATCCAAATTTCATTGTCTAGTGCATCTTTGACATTTCTAGGTTCAAAATAAGCAAGTAAACAAGTGCCTTTCAACTTACTTCTTGTCATTGTTCCTTCTGATTTATCTCCAATGATCTGATTTGGTGCATGATGCTTTCTTACATACTTGGCTAACATGGGCTTCTTGCCTTTTGAATGACTTGCATTTTTATCCTTCTATGTCTCAACTTCTAGTTCTGATTCTGGTTTCTCGAGCTTGGTAGATGCTAACTCTATAGCTTCTGTCTGCAACTTGGGTTCTTGCAGCTTGGTAGGTATTGACTCGATTTGAACTTCTTGTGACTTAGTTAATGAAGACTCTAGAGTTGAGGATTCCTCATTAATAGGTATACTTGGCATTTTATTAGGTTCAATGTAAACAAATCTTCTGTAGTCTTCAAGTTTCTTTTTCCTTCTTCTTTTGTTCTTTCTGCAAACTCATCAACTTTCACATGTGCACTTTCTATGACTTTGTGAGTAGATAAGTTCAAACATCTATATGTTTTCTTTTGCAAGAGTATCCCAAAAATATTTCTTCATCACTTTTTACATCAAATTTACCTTTTTAAGATTCTTTCAAAATGTAACATTTTCTTCCAAATACTTTTAGATAACTTACATTGGGTTTGTAGCCATACCACAACTCATAGGGTGTTTTGAATGAGTCTTTTTTCAACTGTACTTAGTTCAAGGTATGAATTGCAATATTGATAGCTTCCTTCCAATATTTGATAGCAATGTCTTTCTCAATCATTAAGGTTCTTGCACAATCCATGATAGATCTGTTTCTTCTTTCTGCTATTCCATTTTGTTCATGAGTTTCAGGTGCTGAAACTTGTCTTTTGATTCCCCTTTCAATGCAAAAGTTATTGAACTCATGTGAAATGAATTCACCACCTTTGTTAGACCTTAATCATTTCAATCTTTTGCCTATTTCCTTTTCAACTCTAGCCAAATATCATTTGAACTTTTCAAATGCTTTTGATTTCTCTCTTAGGTACATGATAGTCATCATTCTTGAATAATCATCAACAAACAGAATGAAATTTTTTTCACCCATATAACTTTCAATGCCAATAGATCCACAAAAATTAGTATGCACAATTTCTAGAACTTCTTTAGTCTGATAGTTCTTACTTTTAAAACTAGTCTTTCCCATTTTACCAATTTGACAATTCTTGCATAGACCAACCTCAGGTTTCTTTATGTTAGGAATACCTCTTACTTTCCTGAGTTTACTTATTTTTATTAAGTTGTCAAAGTTTACATGACACAACCTCCTATGCCATAACCAACTTTCTTAAATTTCAACAATGAATTATTAACATTCACCAAGTTCAAGATACAATAAGTTACCTTTTGTTTGAGTTCTTGATCCAATCAGCTTTCCTTTTCCATCCAACAATCTTTCTTTTCCATGCATAAACTCTATTGTGAATCCATTATTGAGTAGCTATGCCACACTCAACAAATTATGCTTTAGTCCTTCTACCTAGTATGCATTATCACATACAAGTTTCTTGGTTAGTGAGATTCTTCCTTTTTCTCTTATACAACAAGGTTCATTCTTAGTAAATCTTACACTACCATTATCATAGTCTTCAAAGTATTAAAACTTAGTTTTATCACCAGTCATGTGATGAGAGCAACCACTATCTATGATCCATGTAAAGTTTCTGCTCATATGAGAAATGAGTGCCATTTCCTCATCAGTATCAAACTCATCTTTTATAGCAATGTAGACAATTTCATCTTCTTCTTCATCATTAGAATCATTAGAATCTTTAGCCATAAAACATGTTTACTTACCTTTATCTTTGAATGATTTGAAACCTTTCTTTCCATTGTAGTTGTGACCTTTCTTCTCATCTGTTTTTCTTAATTGGGAACCTAGCAGCAATATGTCCAATTTCTTCACAAGAAAAGTAGATTAGAGGAACCTTACCTTTGTATTTCTCTTTGCCTCTTAAATATTTTCTTGCTAGTAGAGCTTCAACCACTTCAAGATCACTATCTAAAATTTTTTCTGATTCTTCATCACTATCTGATTGTGGATCCATCATCTTTTTCCCTTCTTCTTTGAGTGAAAGATTAGCTTCAAATGTTGATTCAACATTCTTGGTAGTTGGAACATAATTGTCATAGTTGTCTAGCTCAAGTACAGTCAATCTTCCAACTATGGCCTCTAAATTTATTTTATAATTTTCCTTACATCTCCTTTCTTGAATTTCAGAGACTCTAATTGCATAAATGGGAAGTAGAGCTCTAAGAACTTTACTTATAACTGTCTCCTCACTAATATCTCCTCTAGATGCTTTGATTGCACTAACACATGCTTTAACTCTTTCAACATACTTTGCAATGTTTTCATCCTCTCTCATCTCATCCTCATTTGATCAAATTGTTCTCTCAAACTTTTTTCTTTGGCTCTTCTCACATTATCATCTCTTCCATAGATTTCTTTCAGGTTGTTCCACATTTCAAAGGCAGTTTTGCAATCCTTGATGTCATCAAACTCTTCATAACTCAGAGTAGATGCTATATCTATCATCATGTTATTGTGAGTCTTCTTTTCAGCAATATCATTGACAGATAGTGTACCAGAAGGTTCTTCATATTTTTCATCAAGGTACTTCAGCCCTTTATCACCAATAGAGGCCAGATGAAGCCTCATCAATCCTTGCCATGCTGAGAAGTTGTCCCTATTAAGTCTTGGAATTTCTCTTTTGTAAGACATCCTAATCTTTAGCTTAGATTCTTGAAATATTTTCATATAAGCACCAATAGCTTTGATACCAATTGTTGGGATAAAGATAGGGTAACTGGGGGGGGGTCGGGGTGAATCAGTTACTTACAAAAATTACTCTGTAGATCCCTTAGATGTCTTAAAGATCTAGTTACTACTGATACTTGGTAAACAAATGATGTAACTTAGTAAATTAAACTATTACTTATTTTCAGGCATTCACGCATGTAATTGAAAACAAAATGAACACAAGAGACACTAGATTTAACATGGAAACCCAATATGGGAAAAACCACCAAGTAACTAGTAACCAATTTTTCACTCTTCTAAAGCGAGCCCTATTAGGAGCCAACCCTGTTAAAGGTTACAATACACACTGTTAGGTGTGACCCTGTTAGAGGATTTAATCACCTTGTTAGGAGTGGCCTTGTTAGAGGTCTTTAGAACAATTCAACTAAACTGTCACCTTGTTAGAGGATTTACAAAATGGTTTTTAAACCAACTATGTTAAGAGATTTGAAATCACTTCTACAATGGTTAGAAAGCAACAGTGAATTAACTTGAATAAGATGTAACTGAATTTGCTAGTTATAGGTCTCTATTCAGCATCATTAGATCCTCCTTGATCAAATATGGCTCTACTACTCCTCAATGATCTCTAATCATCCTTCAAATTCACTTCCACAATAGTCAATCTTCATATCACATTAATTCCATTTTCCCACACACTTAGAATTCATGACTTGACCTCTTACTTATATCATTTAGATTGTCAAGTCAGCCCATTTACATGTTACATTTACCAATAAACCATATATCAATCAGCTATAGATATTACTATGAACAAATAAATGTTATTTCATAAAATAGTGAAATCCTTTACTGGCCGACCATGCTTGGTAAATACTTCTTCCAAAAATTTTCTAAGTTAACCTTCTTGACTTGGTTAACATTGCAATATCTATAAAATCCTTTGGCTACCGAGTTTACTCACTAAGAACTAAATTCCTTCATGAGCGCTCGGTAAGAACTGCTTTTTCCATATTTCTTTTGATGATCGAGTGAGCTCAATAAGAACCGCTTCAGTCACATCTCCTTTGATGACTAAGTGAGCTCGGTAAGAACTGCTTCAGTTACATTTTCTTTGATGACTGGGTGAGCTTGGTAGATTCTATCATTTTGCCTTGCTGACCATTGGAGCTCGATAAACATTGTCCTTTGCCTTGCTGACCTTTTGAGCTCAATAGATACAATCATTTGCCTTGCTGACCTTCTGAGCTCAGTAGACACTGTCCTTTTCCTTGCTGACCTTCTTAGCTTAGTAGACATTATCTGATGAATGATATGACATTTGTGTTACATCAAAGAAAAATAATAATTTGAACATTTGTATCCAATAGTAAGTCTATGAAGAC
Source organism: Cupressus sempervirens (assembly GCA_028749045.1). NCBI lineage: Eukaryota > Viridiplantae > Streptophyta > Pinopsida > Cupressales > Cupressaceae > Cupressus > Cupressus sempervirens. Next base: position 340,199,260 of record CM053786.1, on the reverse strand, counting down.
TAACAAAGAAGTAGATAGATATATTAGTTATACAACCAATGTTTTTATTTCCTGATGATGTGCATTCATGGATTTGTTTTATATAGTGTCTTCATATTAAATTTTGATGCATAGTACCTAAGCCAAAGATGTAAGGGAGTTATGCCTGGTTTATAGCGAGTGGTATAGAGATAGAGTACCTAAGCAATGTAGTTTCTAATGTTTGTATTATATATATTATGATAGAGATATAATCTAGAGATGTGTGGTTAGCTAGTGACATAAGGTAGTCTGATGATGACATTTGTGAATATGCAACTAGTAGTATTGTACATGTGAGAAGTTACATAGGCTATGAGCCAAGAGTGATATTGTAATGATGAATTAATTAATTATCTTATTATAGTTAATTGGGAAAGCCTTAGGGAAAACTCAAGGAATTATTTTGATGATTTAGTATAAAGGAAAGATGTTTTCCTTATTTAATGAAAGCATAAAATTTTTATCATTACATTGAATGTGAAGTGTTAAAAGGATAAGATTATTTAGTGACTACAAGTAAGTGATCTTGTTACAAGATCAGAAGGAGCAGAAGTCTAGTTTACAAGACAAAGAAAGAGGAAGGAAGTACTTTTCTTTTCTATTTGTGTGGAAGGAATAATAAAGATATTCTTTAGATAGTGAGCTCATTGGTCTTTCCTTGAACCTATTTGGATAGTGGATCCATCTGTCTTCTACAACTCCTAACACGGTTGGAATCTTGTAATAGGGATACAAAGTCTCCCAATAGGGACTAATATATACTGAATATTGATATAGACTCCTAATAGGGTCCATCCTCTAATAATAAATATTTATAATAGTACATAATCTTGTGGATATGATCCCGACTAGGTTTTCCCTCTGATCAAGGGTTTCCCTAGATACAATATCTAGTTTTATTATGCATGAGTATCTTCTTGCAGTTTTTTATTATATTCATCATTCAGTGAAATTTTTATAAGGTTGATAATTTTGATATTAGTTGGACAATTTATTCACCCACCTCCACCCTCTTAGTTATATTGGTGGACTATATATTCTAAAAATTGGTATCAAAGCATTAGGTCCTTGAAGGAAAAGCTTAACATCTTTGGGAGATCAATAAAGAATCTGTGAAGAAAGGATAGTCTTAGATTTGACGGGGCTAACTATGAAAATTGGAAGGAGAAGATGAAGACATATCTATTATTATGGGTCTAGGTTATTTTATTTTGACTAAAAAAAATATGGAAATTGTCAAAGAAGAGAAACTTGAAGAATATAGTGAAGCAAATAGAGATCTATTCATGTGTAACATTAGATCTAGAGAACCTTTACTATCAACTTTTTTGGAGCATGAATATAGTTAGGTAAAACCACTAGAAACATGTCATAAGATTTGGAAAACATTAGAATCTATTTTGAAGGTGATACACATACAAAAAGAGTAAGAATGCAAAATTAGATATGTTCATTTCAAGATGCTAACATGATGAAAGATGAATCTGTAAGAATCTACATTGACAAGATATCATAGATTTTTGTAGGAGTCAAGATATATGGTGAAACCAAGGAAGAGGATGAGGTTGTGTGGAAGATCCTAAAGATTTTGACACGACCATTCAAGCAAGAAGCTTAGACGATTCAACTAATTATACCCTATACTAAGGAGTTTACTACTGAAACATTTACTTGAAGATTGGAAGCATCAAAATTAGGTCTAAGACAATCTAGATAACTAACAAGAGTGGAGAAAACTTTTAGTGCCTTAGATGGTCATCCAGGTATGTCTAGAAGTGCAAGTACACATCGAGATTTTTCTAGTAGCAACAACACCAAATCTGATGAAGATAAGAAGATTGAAGAAGTTTATAACTCATCTTATGAGAAGAGAAAAATATGGTAAGAATATCTATAATTTTGGACTTGTAATTAGTTTTGTCATTATTCATCTAAATGTCCTAAAAGAGAGAAAAAGTATAAGGGAATGTTTAATCCTAGAAGACCTAGGAATTGTCTATATGCTAATGAAGAAGAGGAATCTAATGAAAAAGGTTAGATTGAAAGTGATGATGAGTTAGGATTTTTAGCTATTAAGGAAAATGATATTGATAAATAAATTATACAAGAAAAGGCTCTATTTTCTCAAGTTGAAAAGAAATCTAATTGGATAATCTATGGTGGATGTTCACGTCACATAGCTAGTGATATGAATAAGTTTGTTAAATTCGATAACTATGATGGAGGTATTGTTAGAGTTAGTAACAATGTAACCTATCACATTACAAGAATAGAATCAATTAATTTATATGGTAAAACTAACACTGATGATGTTTATTTTGTCAATGGATTAAAGCATAATTTGTTGAGTTTTAGATAGTTGGTGGACAAAAGGTGTCTATTGCAATTCCCAAAAAAGACTTGCAGTTAGAGACTTTCTTAAGAAATAAAGCCTACTAATGTTGTTTACAAAGAATGTATTTTGGCTAAGTAGAAGAAAGTATATTTCCCAACACAAATTTCACAAATACATAGAAGATGGAGATTGTTCACACATATTTGAGTGAAGATTTCACTAGAATGATGTGGGTAGCATTTATTAAAGACAAGTTTGAAGCATTTGAGAAGTTTAAGATATTTAATAATAGAGTTGAGAATGAATCTAGTGTTAAAATTAAATATTTGAGATTAGATAGAGGAGGAGAATTCACCTCTAGAGTGTTTAACATATTTTGTGAAGATAATGGAATCAAGAGACAATTATCTTCACCTAGGACACCTAAACTTAATGTGATTGCATAAAGAATAAATAGATTAGTAGTAGAGGTAGTAAGAGCAATGTTATTTGAGAATGATTATTCTAAGACTTTTTGGAGAGAAGCAGTCAATTGTACAATAGTATACATGATAAACAAAGTATAGATCAATAAAGGTATGAAGATGACACCTTATGAATTATGGTTTCTTCATTCACCATCAGTTAAGTATTTTAAAATATTTGGAAGCAAGTTTTACATTAAGAGATATGATGATATTCATAAGTTTGATCCAGGAAGTGATTAAGGTTGCTTCTTGGCTATTCATTGAAAAGCAAGGCATACCAGTGTTTTAATCATAGAACTAAGACAATAGTTAAATTTGAAAATGTAAAGATTGATGAAAATTTTGGAACTAAGGAAAATATGTTAGATTATAATTTAGATGAAGAAGAAGATAATACTGGAATTGTTAAATAGAACATAGAATTTTTCTTTGAGACTAATAATTATTTGTAGAATCATGTACAAACTATTGAGAAAAGAGAAGAATAGAGGTCTAAACTAAGAGAAGAGATAAGAGTTGTTTTAGGAAGTCCTATCTCTGACATAAACATGAAAAAGAATCACCATCTACAAAATATAATTGGAAGCAAAGACAAAGGTTTGATGACACAAAATGATGTTAATGAGGAATTATGTCTAATTTCTCAAGTTCAACCTAAGAGTGTATATGAATCATGCAAAGATGATCATTAGATTCAAGAAATGAAGGAAGAACTCGATTAGATTGTGAAGATTGAAACATGGGAATTAGTTCCTAGACCTAAAGACAAGAATATAATATGAACCAAATAGATATATTCAGAAATAAGATGAATGAGCAAGGTGAAGTTGTAAGAAACAAGGCTAGACTTGTGTATAAATGATATTCATAGAAAGAAGGAATAGACTATGAGGAGACATATGCCCCTATAGCCAAAATGGAAGCAATAAGAATGTTCTTGTCTTATCCAGCAAATATGAAGTTCAAAGTATATATGATGGATGTTAAATAAACTTTTTTGAATGGAGAACTTGAAGAAGAGGTATACATTGAGTAGCCTGATGGTTTCCCTCTAAAAGTAGACAATGATAGGGTATGTAGACTAAGCAAATCTTTGTATGGACTAAAGAAAGTACCTAGAACCTGATACACAAGGTTGAATAAGTATTTAACAAAACCTAGATTTGTTAAAGGTGTGACATTTGTAGTAACTTGTGTTTGAGAGAAACTAAGAATGGTTTGTTGATAATAGTAATATCTATTGATGACATAATATTTTGAGGTAATCATGAAGAAAGAGATAAATTTTCTAAAGAAATGTAGAATGAGTTTGAGATAAGCATCATAATAGAATTGAAGATTTACCTATGGTTGTAGAGTGTGACAAATAGTGATGACATTTTTATTTCAAAAGCTAAGTACTTGAAATATCTATTTAAAAGATTTAGATTGGATAGTCATAAGCCTATTGGTACACCTATTATGACTAGTCACAATTCATCTAGCAAGGATGAGACACCTAAAATTGAGAAAAAGAAGTACATATCCATGACTGCAGGTTTGTAGTATCTGGTTCACACCAAAACAAATATAGGAAACTTAGTTGGGATTTTAACCACATTTCAAGTTGATCTTAAGGAATAAAACTATGCAACAATAAAGAGGATATTTAGATATTTGAAAGGAACATCTAATTATAGAATATGGTATGAAAGATCAATTGATTTCACTCTATGCTTATATACCAATGTACATTGGGAAGGTAGTATGGATGAAAAATAGAGCACCTATGGTCGAACATTTTTTCTTGGAGAAAGATTGGTTTCTTGGTTGAACAAGAAACAAGATTTTATTTCACATAGTATAGCTAAATAAAAGTATATGGTAGTAGAAAAAAATTATAATCAAGTCATGTCGATAAAATAGGTGTTGAAGGATATTGGGATTGAGTTTGTAGAACCTATTATCGTATACTCTAATAACACACATATAATAAGTATGTATAAGAATCATGTATTGTATTATAAGACTAAGTATATATCTATTAAGTATCATTTCTTGAGAGAGAATTCAATAGAGAAAGAGATTATATTGGAATATGTAAGTACTAATGATCATATTACAGATATCTTTGTGAAGCCCTTACCTAAAGATACATTTGAGTACTTAAGATGTATGCTTGGGTTTATGCCCTTGCCTACTTCTAAGTAGATGGTGTAGAGAGTGCATTAGTCTAGTGACACAAAGCACTATTGTTAGACTCAACTAAATTTTGATGCTTCTTGTATGGGTGAGTAACTATGATGAGCTAAGTCATTAAGGAATCTTGGTATTTGGTATTGAATAGTAACTCTAGACACCAGAGTTGGTTATAAATTGAAATAGTAAATTGACATAATGAAGCTTTTTTCACTGATGTCAATGGGGGAGAGAGTACATGAAAATCATCCTCTAGTTGTATGGGAGATAGATAGTTGCATATCTCTATTGGGGAGATTTAGAATGATTCATGAAGATGAAGAATAGAGAAGTGTTTTAAAATATTTTTAGATTTGATTAATGTAGAGGATTTGAAAAGATGAGAACAATAGAAGCAACAATAGTAGAGTACTATTTGGTATTCTTGCAACTTAGATATTTTTCATCTGTGTTTCCATCAATGCCAAAAGGGGGAGATTGTTATAATTAATGCTTATGGTTTTCCTTTTAGGGAGTATCCTAAGCATTTCTAGAATACTTGGGGAGATTGACTTGTTGCATTCATGACAGATATCTTAGTTGATTTTTTGGTGATGTGTGTTTATGAACATGTTTGATATAGTTTCTTGATGTTAATGTTTAATGCTTAGTACCCAAGTCAAAGATGTATGGAAGATATGTCTAATTTATAGAGAGCAATATAGAGGTAGAGTACCTAAGAAGTGATTTATTATGTTTGTATTATATCTTTTGATAGAGATATAATATGAAGATGCACAACTATCCAGTGACATAAGATAGTCTAATGATGACATCAGTGAATGCACAATACCTAGTATGGCACATGTGAGAACTTGCATAGACTATGAGCTGGCAGTGCTATTGTAATGATGAATTAATTGATTATCTTATTATAATTAACTAGGAAAGCCTCAAGGCAGACTCAAATAATTATTTTGAGGATACAATATAGAGAAAAGATGTGTGTTCATTGCATGCAATGTGAAGTAGAGAAAGGAGAAAAATGTTTTGTGAATTCAGGTAAGTGATCCAAGGGATTATTGGATGTGAGATTTGTGGTCTAGTTACAAGATCAAAGGGAGAAGAAGTTTGGTTGATAGCACAAACAAAGATGAAGTATTATTCATTTTTTATTATTCTGCAAGGAATAATACACAAATCATTTGGACTATGTGCTCATTGGTCTTTCCCTGAATCTACTTGGATTGTGGGTCCATCTATCTTCTACAACTCCTAAGAGGGCTGGTACAAATGCTAACAGGGTTGGAATCTCCTAACAGGGATTCAAATTCTCCCAATCAAGACTAATATGTACTAAATTTTTTTATAGACTCCTAACAGGGTCCATCCTCTAACAATGAATATTTATATTAGTACATCATCTTATGGCTATCATCCCCACTAGGGTTTTCCTTTTGATCAAGGGTTTTCCTAGTTAGCATATTTGAAATTTATTATGAATGAGTATCGTGTTGTGGTTTTTGACTATATTTCCCATATTGTTATAGTTTAATAAGGTTGATAATTATGATATTAGTTGGATAAATAATTCACCACCCCCTTCTTTTTTTTATTGGTGGACTATATATTCTAACAACATATCCTTTTTATGGAAAGAATTTTTGTACATAGAGAAATGAACACATCAAAAGAGTGCCAAACTTACATGGATTTTTCTTGGAAGCTTGGATTCTCTCCATGTCTTTGTTCAACTCATATTGATGTAGCTTAGAAAGATCAAATGTCAATGTCTTCTTCACCACCTTCTACGCTAGGTCAACACTTTCAAAAGAAATAGTTTTTGGTTGGATTCAACTATAGATCTTGTAAGCTATGACATGGACCCCAAACTTGATTTCCATAGCAGTAACATTTTTCATCCCTAGGCCTCTATCATCCCATTCTACAAGGGTTAGCTTGGAAATTTCTCCTTCTGCTAGGGTTTTGGTTTCCTTCAACTTTTCCATCATTGGGAAGCCAATGTTTTGATGGATCATCTTCTTGGTGATTGTTACTAGGTTCATCATCCACAAGGTCATCTCATCGACTTTTCCTAATAGAAACCTAATCAACTTCACTTGAAAGTTCCTTAGCTTATGAAGGATATGGTTTTCAACACCCCATTTTCATACAACACACTATATGTCTGGTCTAGCTCTAAATTACCCAATTCTTGAATTGAATAGTAATAAAAAGTCCTTATGTCATGAAGAGTATGTTTAGAGGGATGGTTGAGTGTGCTCCCTTTAGATCCTTTCCATTAACAATTGCACAATACATTTTAAAGTTAGGTGCTTTGCAATCTGTGGTCTTGACCAATATTTTAGAACCCTTCCTAACCTTTGTCCTAAATGAGGCTACCATAATGCTTGTTTAGAAAAGAACTTTACATTGTATGCTTTCCTACAACTTAGTTTGTCAGCAACTTTTCTCAAGATTTCTTAGGGGCATGAAGAATGTGTTGCTCAATTTGATCTTTGGATTCATGTTGTAAGAATAAACCTTCAATTTCTTCTTTTATCAAAATTTCAACTTTTAAACCTCATTAATGCTCCATACCATGGTAGGTGGAATAAGTTTTGTTAATTCTTCAAACTTGGATACATCATGAGGCTCGATTAGAACTAGATGTCAACTTCACTCAATTGAGTCATATTACTTTACCTATCTTTGTTATGCTTGAGTAACTCAATAAGGTCTGACAACTTAGTCATAATGGAGACATGACTTGTTTAAAAAATGATTCTTCTATTTTTCCTAATGCATCTAATATGCTAATTTGGAATTTCTTGCTTGCTTGAGTAGAACTAATGTAGGATCTTATTTTGGTCACAACTCTAGTGGTCTCCTTGTATGTTTATTCATAACTGATTGAATCACTCAACTCATTGACATGGATGTCAATAACTTCAAAGTTTTGACTTGAGCTTCAAAGAGATTTCCTTACCCATTGTTGATTCCTCTGAGTCTCGAATCTCATCAATCTTGCTATTGCCTCTTTTTTTCTTCATCAGTATGCATGCTAGCTCTATTCATGTAGTTCTTTACCAAGTGATCAAGTTCTTTGCATACATAGCATCTTTTACTAGGATTTCTTTTCTGAAGTGAGTCTTCATACAGTTAGCTCCAATGTGCCCATATTCTCCATACATAATATTTGTTCAAAGTGTTGTAATCCCAACTAATAAATGCTCTATTCTAAACTCTGAGGATTTATGACCTTTCTTATTTCATGTAAAGCACTTCCCTTCAAATGTTGGTTTATGTTTTCATTCACTTGCTCTATGACCAGGCTTATTGCAATTGTACTAATTTCCATTGAATTTTGACTTTCCATTACTCCAACATTTATTTGATGAGAGTCCTATCTTTATACAATGATTACATTTAGGCTTCTTATTACTCTAAGCTTCTTGTTGTGATGATTATCCTTATTCAGTGTAACCCAATCCTATTTTCCTTGTGTGTCTTTTCTAAGATAGTTTAGGGAAAATAATTCATGCTTTCTTGAGAGCTCGTAATTCTTTCATTGGTTTCCTTTACTCTAAGATCATTTTTAAATCTATTTCTTTCTTTCCTTAAATTGATGAGTTCTTGATTTGCACTATTTAGCTTATATATCATATCTATCTAATGTAGTCAAAGTTGATAGATTTCACTATCATTTTCTTCTAGTTTGGTGTTGAGTAACTTTTTGTCTTCATCTTCCATGTCTTTGTCATTTTCAACTTTATTCTTTTGTTCCACGACTTCACATATCTTGACTAAATGAATTTCCTGCTCTCTTTCTATTTTTTTACTTCTTCTTGGAGAATGAGATTCCTTCCAAGTATATCTTTAGATACCCTCATCTGCTTCATTAGAACTCCTTTCTCTATAAATATCTTCAATTCTTTCTTCAATGTATAAATTTTAATTCACATGTCTTGCTAACTCCTTTCTTCTCTTCAAGGATTGAGAGAGTTAATTCTTTAGTTTCTTGATTTGTTTCATAGAAAAATGTAAATCCATATTTTTATTTTCAATGGCTTTTGCCAGCTTGTAGAGCTCCATTGTCTCTGATCTTTACTCCCAAGCTACTAAAATTATGATAAGAGAACCTTTCTATGATTCTAGTTGTTGGAAATATAATGATGATTGAGTGACTAAGAGGGTGGGTGGTGGTGAATTAGGAACCATGCACAACTTCTTATAGATAATCCTACTTTATTAGATTATCTAATCTACTTGCATGCATGGGATATAAAGTGATAAATTAACAAAACTATAAAACTTTGACACAATATTTGGTAACCTAGAAACTCCCCAAGTAGAAGGTAAAACTAGGGTGGGAATGACACCCACAATGCTTCACTACTATACTTATAAAGTTAGTATATTAAGTCCTACAATTGATCACTTCTGGTGATCTAATTGGTTAGGAGTATGTAGGATTGGTAGGTCCACCTTGTGAAAGGATTTACCCAATACAATAAATTATTCACTTGGTTAAGAGATTCTGCAAGGACTATTAGGTCCACCTAGTTAGAGGATTTGAGACTAATACACTTGTTAGGATGAATCAACTAGTTGATCTCTGCTATGCAACTTTTTTTTCTAATGAAGGTCCTTTGAATAGTATATTAATCACCTAACTATGATAGATGAATATCTAGTTTTCCTTTTTATAGTTTGATAGCCTCATAATCAATCTACTCTTCCATTATCCATTTTCACTTATAATGATAAATGATCTCCATGATGATTATTTAGATAAAACAAAGCGTCTTCCTTATACATGAATTCAAATAATCACTCTGCATTAGGATGACTATAATAGCATTTCAATAGTTTCAAACTCAATTACCAAGTCAGCTTAGTGTTGATACTTAGGTCCAATAGCTAACTTAGGTGATATGGAGATACTCAAGCAAAACTAGCAACTTGACTAACTTTGTCACTCAATTGACAATGAATGCTTGGTTCACACTGATTACTCAAAAAACTCAGTTGACTCACTTCAAACATCTTTTCCTACTTGGTTATCATTATGAAACTAGAATATTAGCTAACTTGGTTTACTCTAGAGCTTGGTTCATACATGAGCTCAATTAACACTCGTCTATCTGGTAGCTCGATCTATACTTACTTCCATGGTGACTTAAGTGTTTTTGCACTAATTGACAATATGTCTTGCTATAGGGTCAACAATATCTTGCTTAATATTTCTCCTATTGGTTTATGAATATAGTATGTTCTAGTCCGAATCCAAGTGGGTAGCTTAGATAGTAATTTTTTTTTTCTTGGTTACCTATTATTTCACTTGTTTTCAATTCAATTTTATCTATTTGAAAGATAAAATTTTGTTGGCTTATTGCATGTAGCCAAGTAGATTTGAATATCTAACTACAACTAATTACTTGATTAATCAATATATACATATTTAAATTTTATATTACTAAATATTTAGTCATTGGTTGTTTAACTACAAAAATATTATTATTTGATAAAGTCAGACATCTAAAATATTTGAACTCAAATAATAGCAAAACTAAAATATATATTAAAAATTAAAATTAAATTAGTTAAAAGATTGCAATGTAGTTGTTTGTTAATTAAGTAGAATGGATGTGTGATTATGTATGTGCAAATACGTACATACATAATATATTTATTCGACATTATAGTCATTTAGATCAAAATATTCTTACCATTAGCATTTAAATAGTGAAGTCCATTTCAAGTGAGCCCCTAAAACTATTATATAGTGCAATGATTCACTAACCACATATCATGAGTAAGATGATATTTAAATGTCATATAATTTTATTTTATTTTTGGCTTAGTAATCTAATGTACAGAAAAATTCCAAAATGACTAAGTAAAACAAAAAATAAGTTTGATTAAAAGTGTCTAAATAATGAAACATATTAAAAATGTAATTAAATATAGATTTTTGATAGAAAATATATTGTAACTAAATGATGAAATTAGATTGACTTACAAGTTCCTTCCTTATAGAGTTATAAATGGCTCTCGATTAGTGGTAGAGTAGCTTACCTAGCAAGTCCCTTGCTTATAAATAAAGTTTTAGAGTTAAATAACCAAATAACTAAATAAATTACAATAAGCACATACTCAGCTTCAATTCTTGATTAAGATGCATAATTCTTCTTCTTACTTGTCTAGAACACATGACTATCACCAATAAATAATACATCACCACTTATGCTCTTCTAATCATCTATATGACATGTCCAATCACCATCAATGAATAGATTTAATGAGAGGTCATATTTATGTCCATGGTAGAGACCATACTCATCAATTTCCCTGAGATATCTAAAGATTGTCTTTACTATGACCAAATGACATTCCTTGGTAGTAGAGGAAAATCTAAATTCTAACCCAACTATCTATGATATATATGGTCCACAATGAAATACATATTATAGCTTGGCACTAAATTATCTATAAATTTTCTAATACACTGGCATGTAATCATCTTCCTTAGGTAGTTTCCAAGCTATTAGCATTGGAGTACCAAATATTTTGAGTTTTCTACTTCAAAAGCTTTTAAAATATATTTCATAGACTTCAGTTGACTTGTGTAGATTACATCTTTAAGCTATTATATATGTTCTAATGATGTATTTGATCTCACTAATCATGGACATTTTAAACTCCATCTCATCTACAACTATTTCTCTAAGCACTAGCTTCACATCACTTTTAGCCTTTAGGTACATATGATGATCATTTTTGTTATTATGAAGCTAATATTGATAAATTATGAATAAAATATTTCATAACATGCCCTAGGTTCCTTATTTACTTCATATAACACTTTGTGTAGCTTACACACCATGTTATTTCCATCAAAATTTACAAAACCTTTAGGTTGTTCAATGTATACTTCATCGTCTAAGATACCATTGAGAAATGTTGACTTAATATCCATTTCATATACTTTAAATCCTTTATAACAAGAAAATGTAAGAATTATTCTTACCCATTCAAGCCTTGACACATGAGAAAATATTTCACCATAATCTAGGCCTTCTTAGTGCACATACCCTTTTCAAACTAGTCTTGCATTGTTTCTGAATACTTAATTTGCCTCATTCATCTTGTGTTCAAAAATATACTTCATACCAGCCATATACTTGTGTATCATTCTCAATACTAATGTCCAAGTCTAGATATTCTCAATCTAGTTTAGTTCTTCTTCAATACATCTTAATCAAACGTCATCTTTCAATACATCTCTTATTATTTCTTGTTCTGATTTAGACAATAAATAGTTACCCCGTGTTCTCTTTCTTGTTTCTAACACACCAACTTTTTTTCCAACAATGATATTATAAGGGTAATGATTTAAATGTATATACCTTGATAACAATAGATCTACTCTAGTTACTGCTTCAACTACTTGTACTAGCTCCTCCTCATCCACTTGTCCTACAATTAGTTCTTCCATAAAAGTGTGGTCAATTAGTTGTATGTAGAAAAATCCAAGATAATATACAAGTTCCTTTTAGTTGGATTCATCATTCTACTCTAAGTATTCATCAATCTAGACATTTTCACTTTCAACTATTTTATTTGTTTTATTATTTTATATTTGGATTATTTTTTCTTAGCGGAATACTCCAAGAATATTCTCTCATCACTTCTTGAGTCAATTTTTCTTGAATAATCATCTCTTTTTATGTAGCATCTTCTTCCAAATACTTTGAAGTAACTTGCACATGGTAAATAACCATAGCAAAGCTCATATGGGGCCTTTTCTATATTTCTTCAAATAGGCTATACTCAATGTGGAGATTATATTTCTTGTCACTTCTCTTTGAAATGCTTGAGAAATACCTTTTAACAATATTAAATTCCTTACACAAATGATGACATGGATCTATTTCTTCTTTCAATAATAGGGTAAAAGTACAAAGTTGTGTCACCTTTCAGGTTGACTTATCAGAATGACTCAATTTGACTATTTCTATCTAAAAATCAATTTTGTTCAAACATATGATCTAGATAAATTCATTCTACCTAATTTATATATGGTCTCACAGTTTTCTAATTGGAAATGTCTATTAAATGCATTTTTATATTAGTTTGTATCCAATTATTGAAGAAATAAAATTATTTTACAAAAGTGATGTTTCAAGAACTCTTTCTATTTTTTATGACATTTTCCTAATAACATATAAACACCAATATATAGAGCTTAGAGTCAAGAATATTCTGCTATAGAGTTTATAGTGTTTTAATTATATAGTAATTAAAAAATTCTACAACCATGTATTTTAACACTTGAAAATATGTTGGTTTTGAGAAAGAAAAAAATATTAAATCACATCAAAAAGTTATTAAATTTTTATGACATTATAGAGGAAAGAGTCCTCTTCTAGAATGTATAATTTTTCTCCTTGCTCGAATAGATTTTTTTCAAAAAATGTGGTGGGAGATGAAAACAATCAATTTTGAGTGAGTTGAAATTTGAATCATTATAAAAGAGGAAATATAGGTCTACAACCAATTTTTATTGTTAATTTTTCTAGTTTTATATGTCATCTATAACATAGCCTTAGATCAAAGGGAAATAAGTTTATTTCCATATATTTTTGTGGTGGGAACTAGGCCACTAAGTTTCAACATTTTTCAATAGCTAAAAAATCATCTATAAAAATTAGGAAGATAAATCAATTCTTATTCAAAATAAGTAGTGAAAATTATAACCCTAAAATTCATCCATTTCAACACATTTCATTAGTTTACTTCATTTTAAAATTCATAATAATAATACCAATTAAATTATGTAATTGAAGGTGAACAATCATACTTTTGTTAGCCTTTTCCTTTACAAAAGGGTGAGACTAGTTTGTGATTTTACTCAATACTATGCTATTGAGTTATTCTAGGAGTACAAATATACCTTATAATTCCTTTCTCTTCACATTATATAGAAAATTATTGTGAAGTAAACTCACTTCCTCTATCTAATCTAAGGCATTTTAATATTTTACCAGTCCCCCTGCCTAATCTAGCTTTAAAGATCTAAAACATATGGAAATGTTTAAATTTTCATATTAGAAATATAACCATTATCATTTTATAATAATCATCCACAAAAAAATATCTTCATAATAACTTTGAGTTCATATTGGGCCAAACTGGTCTGTATGATCTATATCTAGGTTTCCTTTATAAGAATGAGTTTAATTACTAAAACTAGAACTAGATAACTTCCCAAGATGACATTACTTTCTTTAAGATGATAATCTTTTGATAGACAAGTATTCACTTAATGATATATTTAACTTTATTGTGGATACATAGTTCTTCCACTTGACAAATAATATTGTTTTGACCAAGCCCTTGAGAAAAATTTGGTAGAATATTCAAGTTTGGAGTCCATGGGATGAAGGGTTCTCTATGATACCAAAGATGAGTCTTGGGAGAAGGTGGGATAATATAGGTAACTTAGTTAAAATATTCTCTGAGATAGGAATAAAATTATTAAGCATCTACCAGGACATAGTAGAACAAGAGGAATCTTAGTTGTCGAAAAGATCAACTAGGTCATCAACTATAACATTTCTTCTTTTTGGCCTCATTAAACAAATTAACTTAAGTGGAGCATATTGAAGGGAAATTATTTTATAGGGGAATAATTGTGCATCTTAGAATTGGATTAAAAAGAAGTAAAAATAGCATTTTTGAGCTCAATATACAAAGTAGGGTCAAAACCTAGCTATGGGATAAGATTGTAATAAAAAATATATAGTCTAAAAGTTAGACCATTATAAAGAGGGAGCCCCCTCACCCTTTAAGTTTAACTTCAACTTTATCCATTGCTTGAGATAAGGATGAAAAAATACTTAAAATAGAAAAAAAATATATCCCTCTTAAAATGTTTTAACATCATGAAAAGATGGGAATGAAATATTTAATACCTTCCTTTGAGTGCTACAAATTTAGCAAGAACCATCACAATCATCATCAATTCCCATAGAGATGCTTCCTATTGAACCCACTCTCCAATCTCAAAATCTTTTCTCTAGGATCCAAGAAATGGTAAAAGTCCTCCTTGTAAGATGCCTTAGGGTTTCTATGAAATTGGGTACCATCCATATTGGGGACCTTTCTAGGCTAAGTCTATTTTTAATAAAGAATATAGGGAATAGTCGTGAACTCAAGTAAGAACACCATACATATCAAAATCATGTTACATATTTGTAATTTTTCTTTTAAAGATTATTCTTGGAAATTTTAATTGAGTTACTATATTTAATAATTAATATTAAAAAATTAGATAACATATATTTACCAACACTCAACAAAAAAAATTTAAAAATGGGTGATGTAATTCCATTCCAAATATAGAGTTGAGAAATTGCTTAGTAATACTCAAATTGAAGGTCAACCAAATTTTTAAATGGGTCTATAGTTTTACCAAAAATAGTACTTCAAGATTCTTCATGAATGACATCCAAACTAGTTTATATACACTACAAATAAAGACAATGAAAACTTAAGGTTACTTATTTATTTTTTGATTTTAACAAGTTATGTTATATTGACTTTTTACTTATTAAAATTTATAATGTGTTTCTACAATTGTACACCTTAATAGTCTAGAATATATTAATATTTATACATGTTAGTTTTTATAGACCTTCTTACTATACTAGTGCTAGTGTACATATTAATCATAATGTCTTTTTTGTTCATCACCTACCATTCATTGGCCTCATATTAAATCAACACATCTTATGCACTTTGTGAGGATTTTTTAGAGGAATTAAATGTGAATCATGATTACTTACCTCCAAACTTCAAAGTATAAAAATAGAAGTAGTTCCTATGGGGGAAGAAATGGATGAATATTTATATATCCTATAGGGTAGGTAAGATGAAAATAATGCTACTAATTGAAATAGGGAAGTCCTTGTGTATATTGCAGTGGGGATATCTCTTGCTTAATATATTTTCTATTGGTTTGTAAATATAGTATGTTTTAGTCCTAATCCTAGTTGCTGGTCTAGATAGTAAATTATTTTTTGTTGGTTCACTATTATTTCAATTTGTCCTCAATTAAATTTTATTTTATTTCAAAGCTAAAACTTTATTGGCTTATTGCATATAGCCAAGTGGATTTAAATATCTAACTACAATCAATTACATTATATGTATGTATGTATGTATGTATGTATGTATGCATGTATTATTAAATATTTAGTCTTTGGTTTTTTACCTTAAAAAAATATTTTTATTTGATAAAACAAGATATCTAAAATATTTTAACTCAAATAAAATAAAAATAAAAAAATACATCTTAAAAATAAATAAAATTAATTAAAAAATTAAAATGTAGTAATTTTCTAATTAAATAGAATGGATGTGTCATTATGTATGTGCATATATGTACATACATAATATGTTTATTCAGCACTCTAGTCATTTAGATCAAACCACTCTTACCATTAGCATTTCAACATTGTAGTCCATTTCAAGTGAGCCCCTAAAGCTATTATATAGTGTGATGATTCACTAACAACATCACAAATATAATGATTTTTAAATGTTAGATAATTATTTTTACCTTTTTACTTAGTAATCTAATATACCAAAAAACTTTTAAATGTATTAGTAAAACAAAAATATTTCTAAATAAAAATTTTTAAAATAAAAAAACATATTAAAAATGCACTTAAATATAGTTTTTTGATATATAGTATATTGTAACTAAAGATGAAATCAAGTTCTCTTGCAAGTTCCTTCCTTATGGAGTACTCAAACTAGCCTTAATAATAATAAAGATTACATAGTGTCATCATGCACTTTTTCCTTAAAAAATATATATATAATATTCAAATGTTGATAAAGTATGCAAGGTTAACCTTTTTCTTATCAATTCCTTGGGAAACAATTGTTTGGAGGGTCTATTAGCCAATTTGAATGAAAAATAACTTTAATAGTGCCACAAATGGAATCTAGGGCTTGTGTGTTATAGGTTGTATGTGTGGAGATTATTCAAGAGAATTTTTGAGTGAAGAAACAAACATTTTTTACATTATCAAGAATAATAATTTATAATTTTAGGCTTCTTATGTAAGGTTTAAATGTGTATCTTATATATATGTAACTAAGTTGCATTTAGAAGGATATCTTCTAATTACAATTAATGTGGAGAATATAAAATATCATTTCATTCTAAAATATAAAGTTTCATTATGAGATTAGGGAAATTTAAAGACTCTAGACCAAAGGAATAAACAAATAATGATTAATTAAAATGATGTGAGGGGGGTATGAAAATAATTATTGCTAAATTGAGAATTGTGGAGATAATCAATATCATTCTGGTGACTAGTAGCTATTGAACATTGATAGTGTGTAGATGATGTGACCTAAGGATACCACATTGTGTTCAATAGAAAAGAAGATACAAATGTTGTTTTTAGGAAAATATTTAGAAAAAAAAATGATTTTTTAAAATAGGACATGGCCCAATTTTCATTGAATAGAGGATTTTTTTAAGGGTGAAAAAATATATCTCAAGAATACCTAGGTAATACTTTTAGATGTGGGTGACTTAAAGGTAAGAATGAGGACAATGTGAAATAAGTTGATACTAAATGATTTCCTTGGATAATTATATATTGGATTAAAAGTGTGGATCTTAAGTAGGGGGTTTTCATTTGCTAAACATTATTAGACCCCTAGAATGAGTGAGATAGTGTTTGCAATATATTTCTCAATTTCCTCTCCTAGTCCTTCCATTCTCCCTAGGAAAAAATTACATGTGGACAAAGGATGTTATTTATTTCAAAATTATTTTGGGTATGGTTCTAGAAGGGATAATGGGTTGATGCAATAGAATCTTAAAAAATTAAAAATTATTTCAATTGATGTGGAGAAACCTAAGTTTAGCATACATAGTTGAACAAGGTGGTGGTGTAGGTTTGTAGAGAATGACTTACAAGTTGGCTTAGCTCTAGAGGATTACACAAATTATTGTCAAATATACTTGTTTATAAGGCTTAACTAGATTCTATGAAGAAATGTTGAATATGCATGTGAAATGTAGTGTGGCAACCTATTAGAGCTCAACAATATGTATCATTGTGTAAAAATGAAATTAGAGCAAAGACTATAGCATGTAGAATGACGTCATTGAAGTCTCTAGTTAACAAGTGACATTTAGGCTATGGTATGAATATGATTGAATAGGTAAGTGGAAGACATACATTGATCTAATATTTTTCAACTAATCAAATGTAAATTATTTCGATAGATACAAAAGTTACAATCTCAAAGCTATAATAAATTTATAAGAATAAATATTTACTATTACTTTTTAAAAAATCAAAATCAAAATATAAAAAATATTAATTTAATAATAAACATTATTTGCACTAAAGTCAACCAAATATTGAGAAGCACGGATTAGTTTTATACAAATGTATCTTTGTATATATGATTGTTTAGAATCAATAATTGATATACACTATTTTATGAAAGTCATCCAATTAAACAATAATTATAATATGGATAATTTATTTTGGACCATCAATATTTTATACATAACACTTGAATTAAGTTACAAAACGTTAAATTAGTAAGCCCTCATAAAAGAGTCAAACGACAAACAGCAAATTGTATGACGTCATCGATGCAAAGGCCAGGCCGGCAGAATAATGTACAAGAAGGGGACAGATACGGCCCACTAGAGTTTTATATATACCTAGCAGAAACAAAAGATGAAATGCATAACTAGCAGAAAGAAAAGTTTTTAAAAATGTTTCCCTTGCATCAAATCCTACCCTCTATTGTCGGGCTTACGTGGTGTTCCATGCCACATGCTTCTTGTATTTAATGTATTCATCTCCCTTTGTATTCCATGCCACGCCATTGAAATTTCTCTTTGTCCTTCCTCACCACCACAAATCCTTAATCTTTGTCTATTTCCATTGGAATCATTATGTAATTTGATCTTGCTGCACGCAAAGTTAAAAAATCTGTGTGTTAGTGGCGG
The DNA here is from genome assembly GCA_028749045.1 of Cupressus sempervirens. Lineage (NCBI taxonomy): Eukaryota > Viridiplantae > Streptophyta > Pinopsida > Cupressales > Cupressaceae > Cupressus > Cupressus sempervirens. The sequence goes on along the minus strand of CM053786.1, from coordinate 340,180,215 downwards.
TCTCTCTCTCTCTCTCAGTGTCATAGCATATTCATGATGTAACCATTTAGTTTAAATATTAACAAGAGTTCTAGCCAAGTTTGAGTTCCTGTCTTTTGTCAAGAATGCAAGTGTTGGGGCGTGACAATTGTAGATATTCAAAAGCAATAATGTGTTCAATGTTGTGCAGGTCACATAAGAGTGGTGGAGTAGTGATATTGTGTTCAATGTTGCTACTAGTTTTTAACATTTAGAGACATTATTTAATGTGGTTTTAAGTTATAATTAGCTTAAATATATACTAAACTTTTAGAGTCAAATAAATATATATGTCACCATATTTTTATCCAGGTGTACTTTTATAATTAAAATTGGATTAAAATTCTGATTTGTTTGAAAACTAAAAGGCAACACTCTGTCACTGATAATAAATGTTCTCATTTCTTGGTAAATCACAATCCAGAAAAAAGACAGAAGCTCAAGCTAGATCATAGTTCTTGTTCCTTGTAATTTTCCTTCTTAAAATTAAATTATTTTTCTTAAATTTTAAATTGTAATATTTTTAAATCTATTGATTCTTATTTTCTAATTATACAAATTCATATACATCTTCAAAATTCAATAAATAATATCTAATATGTCATATTTCCTTTCCTATTTATCTTGGCAAAAATATTAAAATACAAAAAATGAAGCATTAACCAAAAAGGCTTGAAAATCCTCCAAATTAATTATCCCTCGTCACTTACAATGAGATCACAGCAAATCATTTTTTTTACTGATTCCAATTACAATTAGAGACATTGTCACTATAAACAAAGTGAAAAATCCTAAATTTCAAAAGAAAATTAGAAACACACAATCTAATATTGAAGAGAAACACACAAAAATACAAAATCAGCTACTGGTGTTTCATGTAAACAGAAAAATAATGGCACCATCCTGTCATCGACAAGTAAAGGGCAATCCCTGCAACTATAAATTCTAATGACCTGACATCAGTCATCTCTAATCCAAAATCTCTAAACATAAATATTATCATTTCTAGATCTTATTCTACTCCAAGATTTTGTTTGTTTTATCTGCCTAGTCATAAGAGGTGGTTGATCTGTTTATTTGTTTATGTGTACTTTATAGCATCCCTTTCAAATAGAATAAAAGAGCAAAACCCAAATGGCCTATTAGGTATGTTATAGTTGAAGACACAAATGCTTTGGTTCTGCACAAGAATTGCAGATAGCACAGATTTAGAATGAATTTATCTAGATTTTCTCACGCTTGAGGATCATTTCTCATTTCCCCCTTTGACAAATACATTTGACCCAACACGACTCCTGCTCATAGATGACGCTTCTTTAAGTGCATGTGTCAAAACGAATCGCCCTGACAATGCCCTGGAAGGACATGGCACAACAAGATCTATCAAGTAACAAAGAAAAAGATATAGAAATAAAAAATGAAACGCCTCAACAATGAAAATATTGCAGTTGTGAAATGTATCCATTGTCTCACCATGTCCCTGATTTTTCTCTCTAGTCAATACAGTTCCTTCAAAAATACTGTCAACTAGAATTGAAAAGTATTAACAATAAAGGGCAAAATAATATACTTTTAAACTTCAAAACAAATTGGATTGCATGATGAATAACATGAGCAGAATGTTTGCAACATTATAATTTTAAAAATCTAGAATGTTTTTGCATGCAACCCAAATGGGGAAACATGTAAAGTATGTAGGAAAATTTCGAAGCATGTTGAGGCTACATGTGATCACTCTTATAAATGTCACTTGTAGATGACATGTAAATTTTCACTAATTAAGTTAATTAATTAAAAAAAGACTATTCATAAAATTAGATCTAGCCAATTACAAAATAGAAATAATAGAATGATTATTTTATAAAAGATCAAAACTATAGGTTACAAGTTTCTAGTCAGATTTTCAAAGAAAGGCTAATTGAAAAAAGGCATATGAAAACTATAGTCACTTGCCTTAATGATAGGGATTAATGATTTAGTTTCATATAAGTTATAGTTTCTCAAGTGAGATAAGAGTTGTGGATTAACAAACCTACCGTACTTTTTAATTGTTATCATATTAGTCTCATGAGACTTATGTTTCTACCTCGTTTATGTCTTCTTCTTTTTTTTCCAAATTGTGAATCTATAGCTTTAAATGTAATTGTTAGCAATAGTATTTACTAAAATTTATTATTTAAGTTAAATTTTCTATTATTGAATACCTATTTGATTGGTGGTTTCATTTTTTCCTAGTGGTTTAAGTGATTTTAATAAGAAAATATATGAGTATGTGAAACAATAATTTCTTGGGCATTAATGTTCAACCAATACAAATGTGTCTTGCACATTCTCCGAAATCATAGCAATTGGCTCTCCCTATTTCCTTAGCATGAAAAACTACCTCATATATGATCGACTCGATTTATAGTTGTAACTTGTCTTGTCTGTAGGCATCATCTTTTAAAAAGAAAGTTGTTTTTCTGTCTTGCTTGACTCGCGAAAGCATCCAATTTATAGGTTTGCTAGTTTGACTTTTTGTTTTTCCTTTCTAACTTGGTAAATGTATACCATATAAAAAAACTATTTCATACTGTACTAGATATCAAGAATGATTTTTTAAAATTTGAAATTATTCAGTAATTATTAACTATGTTCTCTTCAACCATGAAATAGCTATTTCTGAAGTAAGGTAAAGTATTATTTAGCTCACAAACATGCAATATTATGTTTGATGGGCCAAGTGGAATCTATTTTCCTTCAAATTCCATGTATACATCAAATCCTTAAATGTTTCTATTTGGCTCTTCATGAAAGATAGGACATGAAATGGGATCTTTCTCTAGCATTGGCAAGACTATTTCCTACTTGCCATATTTAGTTTTAAGATTTCATTCTCCATGAAGATTGATTCTTTGGATATATATAAGCAACCCCACTGGAATCACTACTACCCAACAATAAAATGCCACAAGGAAGGGTTAACATTTCATTTACACTAATTTTCACCACCCCACCAACCCTAATCTTTTTATATCCCTTCAGTTGAAAACTCACCTCCTATCTCTACACTTATATTACTCTTTGTTCAATTAGATCGGTGCCTACTCGAATCTTCATATCCATTGTTTGACAGTAGTAATAAGAAAAACACATGTAAGTGGAAGAAAAGAAGATATTCTACTAAAAACTTGTAGACATGGAAGTTGATTGAATACAATAAGAAAAAGAAAATAGATTTAAACAACCGGATGAAACTGCTCAAAGATATTGGAAGGCAAGAAGGTGAAGACTGTGTATTGTTTGGTCCTAATTTGATTTTCAACAAATCCATACTTGTCATTTGTTTGATCAACATCATTGGTAAATAATAATATTGAATTTTCATCTTATATTTCCCTTTGTGAGCCTTTGATTTCTTCCTATTTAATGGAGCCTCCTATTTTAAACTATTGTGTCCCATTCTTGAATTGAAATTAGAGATAAGAGCTTCTTTTCCAGTGGTTCCAACATTCAATAATTTAGTGGTACAAAGAGGGGAATTCATATTGAAGCTCCAAATTTGTACTGATGCTTCTGGTGATGTCAAGTTATAGGGGAAGGGCTCAATAAGGGTCGAGTAGATGTCATATGACTTATAAATTTGATTGCAATTATCTTGCATGCTGATATAACACATACACTACGAGTGAAGATGTCGTTACAATAGAATAAGCTTATTCACAAAACCTTGCTTCTTGCAGGTGCATAATTCCCTACACTAAATATTTCCTTTGTATTGCATTTACTGATGACTCTTCCTTGCACAAACTAAAACTAAATAGCATACTTCAAGTTTACCTCATCCTACTCTAATAAATGGTGCTAACCATAACTGTCTTTTCAAACAAACTAAAGACAAGCAATAGTCATTTGGAATTTTCTCTTATGTTTAGAATGATAGCTTGGTGCTTCTTCAAACCCTCCATTCATTTTTAGAATGGTAGCCATTCCAAGTTTAAGTTCCAATTCTTTTACCTTTGTATCCTATTTTTCTTTCTCAATAGAACCATTATCAAAGGGAACCGTTTTCCCACTCTTCATTTCTGTCGATGTTTTAGTCACCTTTTTCACTTACTTTTAAAAGGAACTACATTGAGCATCTACGTTATCTTCTTCTGAGAGCCCACAAATATTCTCTTTAACTTTCCTTTCATTGTCTCTAGTAGACTACCTCCTTGATTTCAAAGAAATGGTTTTGGATTTTCCATATTTTTTAATCTACTTTCAAAGACATGTTCTTGGCTCTACTAGATCTTCTTTATGGACTTGAAGAGATGTATTGCACATTTTCATTATGATTGGATAGTTATCGGATGCAACTGATTTAATCTCTAACTCTGATAATAATACCAAATATAATCAAAGTTTGGGTTTTAGACAAACTTCTCTTAAATGGTTGTGAAGATAAACATAGAGCCATAAATGTTAGCCATGAAAACCAATACTTCTATGCAACATGATGCTTAGTCTATAAATTTAAATATATACTTCTGATGTAATGATGTTAAAGCATAATTTTGGAATATCAATTCTCATTCCTATTAGAATCACATATGAGGTTAGTATAGGTTCTATTACTGTTAGAATAATTAGAGAATTCAATTCCTTTATTTAAAATATTAACTATGGTAGAAATTAGAAATTAATATCAAAATAAGCCAAATAGCAACCCTTAAAATCAAATTTATGTAAGGATCATTGTAGTGCTTTTGTTACACAAAAATTATAAGTCATTAATAAGCTAATGAGTCAAATTAATTTTTTAACTCATGTATTCATATAATTAATCATAGCCTAGCATGGTGACCTACAATCTAGGTTAAGATGTTGTTGTATAACTAAAATCTTGTGTTACCAAAATCTGGTCTACAAGCACATTATAATTTTTAATTTTCTTCTTTTTGTGGCATGCTCAAAATTGACTATTGATATACTCACATTAAATATCCAAAGGTATAAATTGTACTTTAAGAATCAACAAAATCAGCAAAAAAATTGTCTTCTCAATCTTGAGGATGGCCTCAAACCTTATGTCCAAGACATTAGAAATAAATTCATAGTGGATAAGAAAATGACTTCAGCATGGAATAAAATTCAAGTCCTTATGTTTAGTAGAGGACTTCAAAAAGGGACTAATCTAGAACATGATCATTAATGAGGTTTGTCGGTGATCAAATTTTGCATTATTTTACTTCTTGGAATGTCATTCAATGTTAAGCTTTCTTGTGCTAGACACTACCATTATGTAATTATGCATACTTTGCTCATTTTTAGTATTTTTGTTTGATTTTTTTCAATAGACTAAGCTACTAAATTTTCTTCAATTATTTTCCTCCATAGAAATTACAACATACCTAATCTAAAACTAGCACAAAAAATTAAGTTTTTATCTCTCATTTTATCAAATTCAATACCTTTTCTAAGTATAATCAAGGAATGCACAATTTACTTTAGTTATAATTGAGCTAGAGAAAATAATTGTTTAAGGATTTCTTAAGTATAAACAAATACAACTTTTAGAAATTTAAGCATTGCATATTCTCTAAATTTACATGAATCTAAGTTGCATATTTTTCAAGCTATCTCTTTATGTTTCAGATCTTATATAATAGATCTGTCAACCTCTTATTGCATAAACTATATAAATTTTATTTTAAAACTAGTCCTAAATTTTTGAGTTTCAAGTATTGTATATTTTCTAAATTTACTTGACTCTACGTTGCATATTTTTAAAGTTAAAAAATATTTGTCTTTATGATACAAGTTGGTCCTTGAGACAAATTTTCAAATTATTAGTAAAACATTTTGTAATAATTCCATGCCCTCACAAACTTTCAACATGTATTTGTTTTAATAAATCTTTCTACATGTTAGTTTTTCTTTTACTAACACTATCAATCTCTCTTTCACACTATGAATAAATATACATTCTTTCCTTGGTAAATATATTGTTGTTGTCATTTACATTAGCAACTGCATTGTCATTTACATCAGCAATTGCATTCTTGCTGAAAGTTTATATTGTTCTACTCTCTTATATCATCAATGTTATAATGTTGTTTATATATAGGGTTTAAAATTTTGTACTATCATATTCATAATTTATATTTATTCAAAGGTAAAATCAACAAGTTCATTTCAGACTTATGTTTTTTCAAAAGTTTACTATTGCCTTTCATTTACAAATCTGCAAGCATCTTTCAAATCTAATTTTGTTCTATGATAAAAACATTTAGATTCAAAATTGTTGTTGTATGCAAGACACTAAGTCACTATAAGCTTCAAGTTAGTCAATAATGAATATGCTCTACCTCAACAAATTATTCTTTATAATCTACTAGCTCCAATTGATCAGAGATTCCTGCAAACCAACCTAGGACTATACCTCTCAAAAACCACATTTAGATTAAGAAAATTTTAACTCTTCAAACTATTCAAAATTGAATATTTGAGATTAAGAAAGTCATAACTTTTTAAAATATGTTTTAATGATGCCTACAGACAATCCCTTAATTTTTTAAAAGAGGCAGGGACTCCAACTCTATCAAGCTCTTATTTAAATAGATTTCATAATTATCATTCTCAATAGATAGATTAAAATTATCAAAGTTTTACTTAAGTAATAATGTAATACATTTTGAAGTATTAGATAATAGCCAAAAAAGAATGGGGGGCTGACCCCAAGAAACAAACAGGCTAAACAATCAGTAACCTCCCAGTTGTCTATCCTTGGCATCTTTAAACTTAAAAAATATGTCCACAACATCATTAACGGTACTATCATACCTAAGACTAATATCCATAAAAGACTATAAAATGTACCAGCAACTCCTATACAAAATGTTGCTCCTAATCAACATAATTGTAAAAGCTAAGACCCCGTGGAGTATCAAGTTCAAAGTGCTAAGGATTAAAAAATACACATAAAAACCACCAAATCTAGGGCTAATTGCCCTCTTCTTTTCATTTATTTTCCTTAGTAGCATCCCTGACCACATCCTCCCCCTTCCCCTTAATTGGTTTGTCTCGGATCATCTTTAGCCAGTCCTCTTCCAGAAAGCCATAGATGGATCAAGTGGTCTCAGTAGCTTTGCTCAAATATTTTTCCTCCTTCTTAGCCTATAGGAACTATAAGTTTATGTTGGTAGAGTGCATGATCTTGGTGGAAAACTCCACCAACATTTCAAATCACTAGCAGATATTGGTTTGATTATCAGCCAGGTCCTTCATAGAATGTTCTAGCCTTTCCAGTTTGACCTTACTATGGTTTTTCTTCCTTTTCTTTCTAGTTTCTTTGAAGAGTTATTTGCTAGAGGAAGTGATGTCTTCCCCCCCACTTCTTGATGGGATATCCTCTAGGGTATTGGAGATATGTGAAGGGCTGAGAGGGCTAGGGGAAAACAAAGGTAATCTCTTCATTCTTGCTAGTTTTACATCACTATTAGAAGACTTAGAGGTGGAATCTTGTTTGGTGGGGACTTAAATTTATCTAACTGAAGGTGCTTACTATTTCTCCTAGTGCTTTCTATAATGTAATAGTTAGCATTAATATAAATTATTCTTTAAAAATTCATCATATTATTCGATGATATTATTTGACTTCAATATGTAAAGTCTCTATTTATGCTACATTTTTTTCTTCAAACACATCGCCAAATGTTATGTAGTAAAAGTGGAACCACATTATGTACATATGGAACTATCATGTTCTCATATTTACTGAAATGACGTCTCTTTTAAGAACTTAAATAATGTACATGTATACTATCTAGCATCATTGAAAATCTCAGTTTCTCTTTCTTAAGAAGAAAAAGTTAGCTTATTAAGTCATTAGTAATACATTGATTTGATTGTTTTATACTTCTAAAATTTACTTTATCTATTTTCTAGTACCAAACCATACTACAGTATTTTACTTAGGTAAATTGAGAAAGTATTAACGCTTACACATAATATCAAGCTAAATGGAAAGTAATCCTGTCAAAAGGTGTTAAACTACTAAGAAAATAGCAAATAAATATAATGCAAACCTTCTAACCTAATTTTTGACTTAGTATTAAATAAGTCCTTTAAATTAAATAAAAATATACTCTTAATCGACATGAGGAAGAGGAAGAAAAATAAATTATTTACTAAAAATAAAAATTGAACCACTTGATGTACACATGGAACTACCATGTTCTCATATTTGTTGAAATGGCATTTCTTTTAAGAACATAAATAATGTACATGTATCCTATCTAGCATAATTGAAAATCTTAGCTTCTTTTTCTACAAAAGAAAAAGCTAGGTTATTAAATCATTAGTAATACATTGATTTGATTGGTATATACTTCTAAAATTTACTTTATCTATTTTCTAGCATCAAACCATACTATAGTGTTTTATCTAGGTAAATTGAGACTAGATTAACCCTTACACATAACATCGAGCTAAATGGAAAGTAAGAATGTCAAAAGGTGTTAAAATATTGTGAAAATAACAAATAAATAAAAGGTAAACCTTCTAACCTGATCTCTAACTATGTAGAAAATGAGGTCTTTAAATAAAATAAAAATACACTCTTAATCGACATGAGGAAGCGGGAGAGAAGAAATGTTATGTAGTAAAAATAAAAAATGAAACTACTTTATGTACACATGGAACTACCATGTGCTCATATTTATTGAGATGAAATCTCTTTTAAGAACTTAAATAATGTACATGTATCCTATCTAGCATGATTGAAAATCTTAGTTTCTCTTTCTAAAGCAGAAAAAGCTAGGTTATTCATTCATTAGTAATACATTGATTTGATTGTTTTATAATAGCTCTAAAATTTACTTTATCTATTTTCTAGGATCAAACCATACTATAGTGTTTTATTTAGGTAAATTGAGATATGATTAACCCTTACACATAACATCTAGCTAAATGGAAAGTAAGCATGTCAAAAGGTGTTCAACTACTATGACAATAACAAAAAAATAAAAGGTAAACCTTCTAACCTGATCTCTAACTTAGTAGAAAATGAGGTCCTTAAATTAAATAAAAACATACTCTTAATAGACATGAGGTAGTGGGAGAGAAGAAGAAACATGACCTTTCCTTGGTTTATGGCCTAAAATTCAAGCATAGAGATAGCGAGAGGGAGAGAGAGAGAGAGAGAGAGAGAGAGAGAGAGAGAGAGAGAGAGAGAGGGGGGGGGGGGGGGGGGGGGTGACTTGTGGTAAAATGGAGTCAAATGTACCCAAAAGAAGTCATAATCAAAGTAGTATGGTTAGAGAATTTTTAGGAGATATCAATGAGAGAGTTAGCATTGGATCCATTGGATAGGATAAGGCTGCCCTTAAAAAATTTCCATCATACCATAGAAAGGAGGTATTTAGTAAGATTGTAGGATCCCCAACATTCAAAATTTTTTCAAAAGTATTCCATCATCATGAAGTGGGTTCCAAAATAACTATTATATGAAAAATAATCAACTTCTAAGTAATAATTTTAACTCCTATTATATATTTCTAATATTTATTTTCATAATCTTTAATATGACCCTCTTTTTTATGTTTTTTATTTTTACATTCCATCACAATTCTAGTTATATTACATTCAACTCAAGAAAAAAAATTATGTTGTAAATATAAGGATATTTTTAACTTCTAAATATTATTCTTAGCAAAAGAATAAATTATTATTAATTTTATTTTTAAAACATAATAAAAATGTTAATAATTATCCTTAGGATATATTCTTTTTCAATTTGATTTCTTATATTTCTAAAAATATATTAATATTAATATTTTAAAAATAAAGATGAAAGAAAAAATATTTAATCATGAATGGGACAACATAATGATTTATGATACTCTTATAGTAAATGTCCCAAAAAATATGTTTCAATAAGTTAGTTGATATATATTTATTTTTTATGGATTTCCTCTATAAAATATTTGTAGTTATTTGATATAGGATCATGATCCTATGGTCCTTGCAACTGAACCTCTTTGATTAAGAACTAACGACTAAATGGTATCCATTCCATAATATTTGTTCAAGGTGTGATCTTGACCTCATCCCCTTTCAATCTCAGACTTAGGCAATCAACAAGACTTGGTCCGTGGTGGAGTCTTCAAGAACCTTTCAACTTCACTAGTAGATGGAGGACCTATTCAAAAGTTAGTTTATTTATTGATATTGGAAGTATGTAGAATACCTTTTCACAAATAAACTTGTATTTCTTAATGAAGCTTATAGATATCCTCCTCATAAAAAAATGGAAAAAACTTGATACAATAACTTGTCTATGATTTTTATGCAAGTTAAAAAGAAATTACTTCTATCAAAATATAATTAATTTTTTACATAGTTATTGAACGTAATATCTCCTTCCCTGATTACCTTATATTATTTCCTATGCCTAGCTTTTTCGTATAGTTGATAATGAGCAATAAGTTTACTAATTATAAATCTACCCTTTTTAACTAAGTTTTTCACTTCCAATTTCTAAGATCTAAGATTCTATTTTTTAAGTTTTGGGGAAGCTATTGTGACTTATTTTAATATCTTTTGGAATTTCCTGCTCAGTTCTTGATCTAGTTTCCTTTCTTTCTATTTTTAGTATTAATAAAAGTATCTTGGTTTTCATGTAAAACATAATTTCTCTTATCTTTTCTTTCTTATTGATTTTTAATTTATTAAGTAAACTATTATTCTTCCTACATAACATCGATTGCTAGTTGCCATGAAGGTTTATCCACCTTCTACTCAAATCAATGAAACTAGAGATTTATGTTTCCAACATTCTATTCAAAAGTAAAATAAAGATTATTATTTAATCTCTTTGGCATACACCAAAGAAGGGTGGGTGTTGCCTATGTATTTCAATTTGATCAGAATATTAGTATATAGTTATAATTTTGTTATGCCATTATTTTGTTTTATTTATTGTGAAATTCCCTTTTCTAAAATGACAAGGGTATTTTCAACTCAATCAATTTTCCACCTTTAGTAATAATATTCTTATCATATTTCAAATTTATTAATTTAAATATTTGAGTTAAAGTTGATTGGTATGATTATTGTCTAGTGTGTGGCATCAAAGATTTAAGTTAGATATAAGCATAAATATATTGTAAAATATTAGAAAAAATAACAATTGTTTGCATGTAAAACATTCACTTGGTCTTCAAGACACCCTAGAAGCCAAATTATCCCTAGATACAATATTGGGGAAAGATAACACCTCCCCAATCAAGGATGTTCCTAAGGGTGGGAGGAAGAAGGGGCATCATAGCCATGGGTAGGCTAAAAGTAAAACCTGGTTGGACAAGTTGGAGAATTCGATGCATGACCTAGCTAATAATTAGAAGGAGATAAACCAAAGGGATAAACAACTAAAAATCACCAGACAGAAGGATACCTACAAAAAACAAAATTCTAGAGTTCAATGGCTAAAGGATGGAGATAGAAATATGAGGTTTTTCCACCAGTCAATGTTCAAGTAGTGAATAAGGAACATACTCTTAGCCTTTACTCACCTTGATGAATCAATGGTCAGTAAGGAGGAGGATATTAACATAGTAAATATCAAACATTTTCTTGACTAAGATAACATATAGATATATGTGTATATGTATATATGTGTATCTATGTATGTATATATATCTATATATATATATGTATATATACATATATATATGTATGTACACATATATACATATATCTATATCTATTTACATATATGTATAAATGTACATATATGTATATATGTATGTATATGTATATATATTATCATGCATGGTGAATAAAAACCATTATCCTTTTATATGGATCTTTGTTTTTGTATTGATTATTTCCCTTTATTTAGTTTTTGGATTAAGAAAAATAACTTATCCTACCATTTATCTAATTAAATATTTGACCAAACTTAGCCTCTAAGGTTACGTGACACTAACATAATGATTAATTTACTAATTGGTTGTAATCCATCAAGGTAGGAGGTATAAAACTATCTTAAATAAAATGTAGGCCATGTTGTAGAAAGTATATTGAGAGGAATATTGATAGTAAGGAAACCACAAATAAAGGAATTAAAGTGACAAAAAGAGTTTTGAGAATACTAGGTAGGAAATCAAATAGGCTACTAAATCAAAATGAGCAGAATCAAATGAGTCATTTAATTACACACTTCAATAAATTTAATACAACACAAAGTATAATAAATTCCAACAATTTTTAAGGCAAATAAATCTAGTACAACTTAATAAATAAGTTTTAATAGAAAGAATAGTCATGCACATACATAAAATTTAATTGGGTCACTAAAAATAAATACCTAGAGTTCACATATTAAGAAAACACTAACTATAGCTTTAAATATGGTTTCCATTGAAAATTTTATGGTAACCTTTTACTTTGAGATTTTAGTTATCTTTTCTAAATAGGAGATAATGGTTATGGAGACTTGGTTCATCAAAAGGAAAGCTTCAAGTTGAAGATAAGAAATGAAAGAGTGGAACAAGAAAGAAATATATTGGTATTTGGATAAATAAGTTGATAATCCACAAATTTTTATGTGTATGAGAAAACTACCTTAAATTCCCTAGAAAGGATAGATTGTAATATAAACCTTGATATGTAAATGAAGGCTCATTTAGAAGTTCACAAGATTCTAATGGGGCAAATGCACTTTCTAGAATATGACTTTGGTTTTGAGTTGGACCAAGGGTTAACTTGCTCATTATTTTCCCCTTAGTGTCCACACTTGAAAAGGGAAAATACTATAAATATTTGACATTATTAAAATTGATCATTAGCCTATTACTAATAAAAAAAAGAGTTTGATCGCTCATGGGATTTTCTCTGGTTACCTAGATTCTAGCCAAACTTAGTTTGGTTGAAACACTTTTGGTCATACTAGATCTGACCAAAATAGCCCACGTGGAATGCCATTTCGCAACCAAATTAGAAAAAATTATAGAATTTCAAAACTGTAAACTTTTGTGTCTCATTTCAATATCAAAAATTAGGTTTCTAAAACACTAAGAAATGTCCTTTTATAGATCTTATAGTCGTGATTATGCTCATATAAATTTTATCAACTTTGGAGAATATATAATATTATGTTTTTAATTTTTTTAATCAGTAAACAGTCAAAACATTTCATTATATTATTAAATAAATAAAATTAATTACATGTCCTCCATTCAAATGGACACTAGTAGGAAATAACCAAAAAGAAAACCTCCAATCTTGCCCAGGACATAGTCCTTTATTATACAAAATTTAAAGGGGCATTCCCCAGTTTATTGCTTACAACTTAGAATATCTTTTTGAGCTTGGGCTCATCAATATGTTAATGTTTTAGATTGATTATATTATGCATTTCCACAAGTAACATAAATATAGTATTGAGGCCAATTGAAGTGGAGAAAGGGGAGAGAAGATCCTAGCCTCCACCTTGTTCCAATGAAAAATCTCTACCCTGTACAACAATAGGTTGCCAAATAGAACCAGAACAAATATTTTTGCTTCTAGGAGGCATTTTAACAATCATTAAGATGCTCATTCAAATATAGAAAATAAAAAATATTATGTGATATCAGAAAAAAAGTGAAAATTATATACTACATTGAAGGAGAGAATCCTCTTCAAAAATTTGTAATTTTTTTGTTGATTGACATAGATTTGAAAGGGGAAATATGGAATGAGATGAAAATAGTTAATTTCCAATAAGTCCAACTTTTAATAGTTATAATAGATAAAATATATTTCAAAGGTAAATCTTTTGTTTTTTTGCACAAACTACATATTTCATATGATACATTTTTAAATTTAGATGTGAAAACCTTTATTTACATATTCTTTTGTGGTGGAAACTAGCCCCGCGGCCCCTTGATTTGCAATAATTTTTAGTGATTCAAAAATGGGCATTGAAAATTTAAAAATATATTGATTTAAAATAATTAAAAAATAATAGGCATTAACTTCATCCATTTCTACACATTTCATTAGTTTGCACCATCCTAAAATCTTGAAAACAAATATCACTATTCTATCATTAGAGTTTAATAATAATAGTTATTATTAGCCCTTTCCTTTGTAAAAGGGTGACATAAGTTTCTACTTGTGAAAATACCAATCATCAAGAATTGCAGCATTTGAACACTCTGGGTTCTTGGAAATCTTTTTTTTGGCAAAAGTGGGCAGGCCACTATGTGTGTGTGTGTGTGTGTGTGTGTGTGTGTGTGTGGACACACACACACACACACACACACACACACACACACACACACACACACACACACACACACACACACACACACACACACAAAGAAATTGATTCGAAGCTCAATCAACACAGAATCAAAAAGAAAACCTAGAATCCTTGCTAAATATAAAAGACAAGAAACATTGATATCTACAAAACACCATATCGATTAGATAAGTTTCTTGATTACAATGAAAATCCTATAGTTCCTCCAAAACCAAAATTAGTCATCCAATTGAGAAATTGTCAAAATTTCAAAAAATTGATAGTTGAGATAGAACCATCTCTCACTCCTCTATTGCAGCATATGTAGGCATGTTATATGGGGTCAAAATAGTGGTATCATGAGTTTCCCATCCCCAACTAGCACTAGGTAAGCACTAAGGAGATGAATCCCATCTTGACCTGTGAGATGGACCCCAAGTGGCCAAAGATATTGGGACATCATGAGTGGAGAGAGGTTGATTTGAATAAGAAAGAAAATGATACCTCAACACACCCAAAGCATCCTGAAAGCTAGAAAAATGAGTTTCCTACCACAAACTATTGCTTACAGGCTAGAGTTAGCTGAGATGAAATCCATGGAGTGGGAGACAGTAAGGTAGTAGAGTTTGGAAACTCTAATAGGTCCAAGATGGCATGTGTGAGCCACAACTCATGTGTAAATTAAATTCCATTAGAAACTAGCATGCTTGAAGGATATGCAGGGCATATATTCCTTGTGAGATGCAATAACATTGAACATTGAAATGACCAAAAGCCCAAAAGAGGTAAACCATACCTTCATCCAAGGTACATAGAGTACAAATATGGCAATAATATGCCAGAACTTTGATGACTAAGTATTACATAATCTCAATTATGAGAAAATAAAATTCATCATGGCACACAAACCCAATAAAATGTCAACAAAATCAACTTTTAATAATATTCGAGGCAACCAATAATTGCAACTCTTTGAATTTATCAAGAAATGACAACAACTAAAAAGTGGAAATTGTGATGCCATCACAACCCATATTTGAAAGGTAATCAACAACTTGATTTTCCTCCTATAAAGTATGCAAAATACATAACTCTTGATACTGATCTAACATATTCCAAATTTGAGAGAGAATGTACTTTAGTTGCCAGGAGAATGTCTGTCATTTAATGCAAGCATCAACAATTACATATGAGTCACCTTCAATATGCAGACATTGAAAGTTAACTTTTTTGGCAAGAATTAATCCAAAAAATAGGGCATGAGCTTCTACAAGATTATTGGTGCCCACTGGTAAGGGGCTAGATGTAAATTCTAACAATTTCCGATTATAGTCACAAATACATGCTCCTAATCCTGATTTACCGGAACCATAAAAATTGATCTTCACATATCCTAAATTGGGAGGATATCGATGTACATTCAAATGGTCAGATTTAGGTTGTGATTTCTTGATTAATCCACCACTCATAGGAATAAAGAGTGTTTTCCATTCACGCAAAATATTGGCATCCCATTGAGTAATGATAGGATTAAACTTACTTCTACTAAGGCTTGCATTTGTTACTTCTGAAATTGACTTTTTGATACCTTCAAGCACCTTATCAATAGTAGAAAACTCTTTTCTAAATATCTGATTATTTCTTTCCCACCAAATGGCCCAAATGACTAATTTTGGGGAACATTTCCATAACCTTGCAAAGAGAGCACAAGGATGGATGATTGGCCATGCTTGGAAAACATCCCATAAGTTATTTTGGAGAGGGGTAAAAAGGCTTAATTTATGTAGAAGAAAGGTCTAACACTAGTAAGGAAATGAAAATCTAACAAAAAGGTGATCACTTCTTTCAAATTCGTCATTGCATAACACACGTTTGAAGTCTAAAGCAATATTTAATCTTACAAGTCTAAAATATTTTTACTTTTTTAGTTTTTTCATTTAGCTAGTTTCTATGTTTACTATAGTGTTACTTTTACTTGGTTTATTATCTCTTTAAAACATCAATGCATGTTGTATACAACACATTTTACCTTTGTCTAACTTCAAGGATTGATATATTACATCTCAGTTAAGATCTCATGGATTGTTGGTAAGGCCTATTTCTTCTTCACATTTCATGGCTAGTTGGATTTTTCTAATCTTTCAAAATAATTTTCCAATCAATAATTTTTTATGGCTCATTTTCAATGATTTTATACATATGGCTGGCCAATTTATGAGATAGCACTTCACCTCACGTATTATTGAGAAAGATACTTATGATTTTTCTCTTAGCCTATATTTAGTGATACTCTTTCATCTTGTAGAATGTAATCCTTATAGGTTAACACGATGCTTACAAAGTTGTATAAAATTATGCAAATTTTCCTTGCATAGGTAATTTTCTAGAAGAGTCATTTTGTAAGGTTTGTAGCATGAATAAGTTTAGGTTTTCATGTGTAATTAGTCATGTATTCATGTAATATAAGATTGTGTCTTTCTAGCCAATTATACATTACTTATTGAATTTATAATAAAGTAAAAATATTTCTTGGAATCTCTTTTTAGTGTTCTTGATTATTTTTTTTGTTGTCACTTTTGGTACAAATTAATTTTATTGATGTTCCTTCATGTATGACTACACCACATAGAGTGAAATTGTCTTAACACGTTACTTCATCCTATTCCATAAAAACCTTTTTCACCTTTCCATTTCAATTATGTTCCTAAAAATTTGTTAGAATGATTCATAATCATGTCTAAGCCTCCATCAAGAAGCCAACAAATATCGTGTAACCACATTACACACACGTCCTCTTTTGGTAATTGTTGGAAGCATAAAATGAATTTTTACCTTCTTCTAGCTCCATAATCTTCAATATAATTTATACTAGATTATTAGAGGGAGAAAATCCCCTTTTGATAATTTGATTACTTTATTTATGATTGATAAAGATGGCTGCAGCTTGCTTACCCCTATAGTGATTAGTCTTCAATAAAATGGGTTCTATCAAAATATGCTTTAAATACATTTTAAGAGAGAAATAAATAGCTTTGAATTATTGTAAGAGGAGAAAACCAATTTGTTCAAATGATATGTTAAGAATATTTTAATGACATATTTATTGTCAATGGATTCTATTCTTCAAATATTTTAGAGATGTATTTCAATCCCATAGTTGATCATTGAGATTCAATGTCGATATGGGCACCTAGAATATCTTGTAAAATGTAAGTATCTAGCCATTGAACCTCGAAATTCTATATTTGATGAGATAGATACAGTAGGTTTCAAACTCTCATTCTCGAGGACGGAGCAATTCCTTGTTAATGTTCGCAAAGATATGTCTCTTGTAATCTTTGTGACAGATTTACTTATACCCTTCTCCCTTTTTGCTGTCTGAGATAAGGACTCTTCCCAATTAAGAGGGATATGATACTATTGCTAAAGTTTGATCTGTTTTATTCTCTTTTAGGACTGTAACCTCATACTCTTCAATGTCAAGGTCATGCCGATCAGAATGTCTAGAGAAATATCTAGCCTTTGATCTATCCCAATCTGACCCACCACGTGAGGTTGTGCTAGCCTCCTTACCATTAAAACCAAAGTAACAAGAATTGTCTCCTCTTCTAAGGCTAGAGTGTATTGAAGGATACTAGTGTATTGAAGGATACTAATTATTCTGATGGGAAGGGATACGCATATAAACACAAGCCTTTAGGGCCCATTTAGAACCTTTAATTGGTAATCATTAATTTATGTTAACGGCCTCTTCCCTCCATGGAGAGTAACTTGAGATGAAAGTTTGAAAACCCCGCTATGTTTATTTCCAACACCAATGTTTGCACCTTCCACGGATATGTCAAATTGAACTCTCTTCATTACTTCTCATAGTTTCTTGATTTTCTACAGAACTAATTGTTCCGCATTTTGAGTTTTGGACTTTTCATTATTATCAAACTTAGTAGTATCTTTCTAGGTGAGTCGAGAGCTACAGTGACGGAGGGGATCGGAGTAGGAATCGACCACCAAAGGTATCTTTGGTAGTTGAGTGAAGATTATCAATCTCTTTGACAATGCAGAGGGGAAACATTTCCCGAGGCAAGAGGACACAAAAGCGGAATTATTAGAGATTGGGGGGGTGGCTTGAGAAGCGCTCAAGGGAATTTTTGGTGTTAGTCGGATTACCATCCAGGAGTGCACGGGTCTCACCAGTTTCAGTAAGATACCTAGAATACAAATTATCTTCCTTATGATTATGGAGTTTAGCACCTCTTGGTTTCTTCTGTAATAAAGGACAAGTTTTCCTCGCATGCTCTTCTCGTAGGCACAGGAAGCAAGCATTTAGGCACCACAAGTACTCAACTTAACATTCAATATGCTCATCATCTAAATCAATACTACGTAGATGTGGATGACGGACTGTAGGTTTCATGGCTATAAGGAGTGAAGCATCGAAAGAGGGCCAGACGGAAGATTATTCATCCATTTGAAGCAGATAATCAACAACATTCAAATTTACTCGTACTCAGTTCCATAATAATGGAGGTCCTTTACAAAATATTCTTAATTATTCTATAGGAAAGTACGAGTCTTATGGTTGAACTTCTTTGGTTAAGATTCAAGGATTAAGCAGTATCCATTCTGTCCAATTCAGCAGGGTTGTGATCCTGACTTCATCCCTTTTCATGTTGGAGCCATGCACTCGACATAACTGGATCACTTGTGGGCTCTTTAAAAACCTTTTAACTTCATGAATAGAGATACCCATTTGACATGGAACTAAATTTTTACTAACAATATATATAAAAAAGGATAAATTATATATATAGGAAAAGGGGGTTTGATAATTTCATAGTTACAAGCTTCAAGTATCCAACCTACAGCCCTAAAGGAGACACCCACAATAGACCAAAGCTATTTTTTCAAACCTTTTTCATTTGTCTACAAGTGTTGTTGAACAATATTATAGAAAACCTCTCTAAATCATTTTGAAAAAGTGAATAGAAAAACATACTTGTTCTTGATGTAGATAGACTAAAGCTAATTGTTTAAAAAATTTATAGTACACATTCTAGTCCTAGGATCTAGCATAAGAAGAAAAATTGTGACATATTTAAGGCTACTCTTTTCATTGTTTAACTCTCTAGTCGTATCAAAATCAGCAAATATGAACATGGTCATGTCATTGAAGCACTTACCTAGGGATCCTCTATTTGCAACTCTAACCTACACAATGTTAATTTCTTATAGCCTACTTACAAATCAATTGGACAATAAATTCACACAAAGAAGCTCTATCTAATTTATAACAATTAATATTCTGGGTTAATTAAATGATACAGAATAGGGGAAGGAAAATATCAGAATCCAAACACACATAGACAATAATACAGATATACCTAGGGAATGTGGGCTTGGGAAAAAACCTGCAATTGTTCAATCTTCTATTTAGCCTACCATGTTCTCATATTTAATGAAATGACATTTCTTTAAGAACTTAAATAACTTACATGTATCCTATCTAGCATGATTGAAAATCTTATCTTCTCTTTCTATAGAAGAAAAAGTTAGGTTATTAAGTCATTAGTAATTCATTGATTCAATTGTTGTATACTTCTAAAATTTACTTTATCTATTTTCTAGTATCAAACCATACTACAATGTTTTATTTAGGTAAATTGAGATTGGATTAACTCTTACACATAACATTGAGCTAAATGGAAAGTAAGAATGTCAAAAGGTGTTAAAATACTATGAAAATTAAAAATAAATAAAAGGTAAACCTTCTAACTTGATCTCTAACTTTTCAGTAGAAAATGAGGTCTTTAAATAAAATAAAAATATACTCTTAATCGATATGAGGAAGAGGGAGAGAAGAATTGTTATGTAGTAAAAATAAAAATGAAACCACTTTATGTACACATGATACTACCATGTGCTCATATTTATTGAAATGACATATCTTTTAACAACTTAAATAATGTACATGTATCTTATCTAGCATGACTGAAAATCTTAGTTTCTCTTTCTAAAGTAGAAAAAGTTAGGTTATTAAGTCATTAGTAATACATTGATTTGATTTTTTTTATATTAGTTCTAAAATTTATTTTATCTATTTTCTAGTATCAAAACATACTACTATGTTTTATTTTGGTAAATTGAGATATGATTAACCCTTACACATAACATCTAGCTAAATGGAAAGTAAGCATGTCAAAAGGTGTTCAACTACTATGAAAATAACAAAGAAATAAAAGGTAAACTTTCTAACCTAGCCTTTGACTTAGTAGAAAATAAGGTCTTTAAATTAAATAAAAATATACTCTTAATAGACATGAGATAGTGGGAGAGAAGAAGAAACATGACCTTTCCTTGGTTTATCGCCTAAAATTCAAGCAGAGCGAGAGAGAGATAGAGATAGAGAGAGAGGCAGGTGTGGGAGTTGTGCTAAACGAGAGTCAAATGTATCCAAAAAAAGTCATAATCAAAGTAGTATGGTTAGAGGGTTTTTAGGAGATATCAATGAGATAATTAGCATTGGACACATTGGATAAGACAATGCAAACCTCGAAAAATGTTCATCATACCATAGAAAGGAGGTATTTAGTAAGGTTGTAGGATCCCCAACACTAAAAATATTGTCAAAATTATTCCACCATCATAAAGTGGGGCCCAAACACACTATTATATAAAAAATAATCAACTTTTAAGAATTAATTTTAATTCCTATTATTAGTTTCTAATATTTATTTTCATAAATTTTAAAATGACCCTCTTTTTTATCTTTATTTTTAGTTATATTTTATTTTTACATTCCATCACATTTCTAGCTATATTACATTCAACTTCAAGAAAAAAAACTGTTTTAAATACGAGGATATTTTTAACTTCTAAATATTATTCTTATCAAAAGAATAAATTATTATTAATTTTATTTTTAAAACATAATAAAAAATGTTAATAATTATATGTAAGATATATTCTTTTTCAATTTGATTTCTTATATTTCTGAAAATATATTAATATTATTATTTTTTAAATAAGGATGAAAGAAAAATTATTTAATCATGAGTGGGACAACATAATGATTTATGATACTCTTATAGTAAATGTTCCAAAAAATATATTTCAATAACTTACTTGATTTTTTTCTTTATGGATGTCCTCTATAAAATATTTGTAGCTATTTGGTATAGGATCACAATCCTACGGTCCTTACAACTAAACCTCTTCGGTTAAGAACTAAGGACTACATGGTATCCATTCCATAAAATTTGTTCAAGGCATGATCTTGACCTCATTCCTTTTCAATCTCAGACTCAGGCAATTAGCAAGACTTGATCCGTGGTGGGGTCTTCAAGAACCTTTCAACTTCACCAATAGACGAAGGACCTATTGAAACGTTAATTTATATATTGATATTGAAAGTATGTAGAATAGCTTTTCACAACTAAACTTGTATTTCTTAATGAAATTTATAGATATCCTCCTCATAAAAAAAACGGAAAAAAATTGATACAATAACTTATCTATAATTTTATGCAAGTTAAAAAAAATTACTTCTATCAAAATATAATTAATTTTCTACATAGTTGTTGAACATAATGTCTCCTTCCCTTATTGCCTTATATTATTTCCTATCCCTAGCTTTTGTGTATAGCTTCTAATGAGCAATAAGTTTACCAATTAGAAGTCTACCCTTTTTAGCTAACTTTTGCACTTCCAATTTCTAAGATCTAAGACTTTATTTTTTAAGGTTTGGGGAAGTTATTGTTACTTATTTTAATATCTTTTGGAATTTTTGACTCAATTCTTGATCTAGTTTCCTTTCTTTCTATTTTTATTATTAATAAAAGTCTCTTGGTTTTCATGTAAAACATAATTTCTCTTATCTTTTCTTTCTTATTGATTTTTACTTTATTGAGTAAACTATTATTCTTGCTACATAACATTGATTTCTAGCTTCCATGAAGGTGTATCCACCTTCTACTCAAATACATGAAACTAGAGATTTATGTTTCCAATATTCTATTCAAAAGAAAAATAAAGATTATTATTTTATCTCTTTGGCATACACCAAAGAAGGGTGGGATTTTTTCTATGTATTTCAATTTTATTAGAATTTTAGTATATAGTTATAATTTTTTTATGCAACTATTTTGTTTTATTTGTTATGCAAGTCCCTTTTTCTAAAATGGCAAGGGTATTTTCAACTCAATCAATTTTCCACCTTTAATAATAATATTCTTATAGTGTTTCAATTTTATTAATTAAAATATTTTAGTTAAAATTTATTGGCATGATTATTATCTAGTTTGTGGTAGCAAACAATTAAGTTAGATATAAGCATAAATATAGTGTAAAATATTAGAAAAAATAACAATTGTTTGCATGTTAAACATTCACTTGGACTTTCAGACACCCTCACAATCAACTCATCCCTAGATAAAAGCTTGGGGGAATATAGCACCTCCCCAATAAAGGAATGTTGCTAAGGGTAGGAGGAAGAAGGGGCATCATAGCCATGGTTAGGATAAGAGTAAAATACAATTAGACAAGCTGGAGAATTAGATGCATGACCTAGCTAATAATCAAGAAGCCTTGTTTCAAAAGGTTGAAACCCTTGTGGAATTCTCTACAAAATTCATGTACGCGGTGGCCACCATTCTATTTCTTTTGCAAGTGAAAAGGGACAAGAAGGATGAGGGAAAAGAGAGTGAGAGAACCTTCTCCCTCTACAGCTTCCTAGCAAATGATTAGCTCAAAACTTTGGTCGAGAAACCTATCAAGGAGGAGGTACAGAAATTGACCATGGAGTATCCTGATGAAATGGAGGAGAAGGAGAGGAGTTAGCCACTGTGCTTTCTTTTATTTTTTTATTTTTAATATTATCACTAACTACAAACTTTATACCCTTGCTAGCACTATTAGTTAATGTGGATATTAGTTGTTTTATAAGAAGTGCTTCCAATCTTGGTTGCTAGATTTTTTTTTTAGTACGTATGTTAGGGGTATTATAGTGGATACTAATATAAATTATATTGATATGGTATTAAATTATGATCTTTTGATGTCTACAAAAGAGATTGGTTAGATAGTAGAGGTTAACTAGTGGCTAGTTTCTAGTCCTTTGTACTATGAGGTTAGCCTCCCTTTTTTGGCTGGTATCTAAGTGCATAAAAAACATTCACTTGGTCTAATTGTGTACATTTACATAGAAATATAAATATTTAGATCTCAAGATATAAATAGATATAAATTTGAATACATTTATAATATAACTGATCTCAATGTCTTTGACATTGATGTGATTATGCTATCTATACTAGTACATAAGAAAATGGTTTAAATATTCTTTTATTTAAAATTTTAATATACTTATAATCATTGTGATCTTAGTAATTCCTATTGCATGAAAAAGATGTTGCCTCTCCTATGATTTACTTATGCTCAAAATTAGGAGAGATAAATGAAAGAGTTAAGAAGTGGAATTACATCTCCTCCTATAATATATTTTGAAGCTAAAGAATATTGATGAACCTTTAAATTGGTAGAAATGCAACTCCAAATAGAATCCTATAGCGAGGATAGAGAACTCATTCAGGAGAAGATAACCCAAAGGGATAAACAATTGAAAATTATGAGAGAAAAGGATACCTACAAAAAAAAAAAAATTCTAGAGTTCAATGGCAAGAGGATGGAGATAGAAATATGAGCTTTTTCCACTAGTTAATGTTCAAGGATTGAATAAGGAACATACTCTATGCCTTTACTCCCCTTGATGAATCAATGGTCATTAAGGAGGAGGATATTAACATAGAAAATATCAAACATTTTCTTGACTAAGATAACATAGATATATGTGTTTAAATGTATGCATATATGTATATATGTATAATACATACACACACACACACACACACACACACACACACACACACACACACACACACACATATAGATGTGTGTGTGTGTGTATGTATATATATGTATGTATATATATGTATATATATGTATATATGTATATATATATATATATGTATGTATATATATATATATATATATATATTTATGTATATATATGTATGTATGTATATATATGTATGTATATATATATGTAAATATATATATATATATATATATATATATATATATATGTATATGTATATATATATGTATGTATATGTATATATATATGTATGTATCTATATATATATATATATGTATGTATGTATATGTATATGTATATGTATATGTATATGTATATGTATGTATCTATATATATATGTATGTATGTATCTATATATACATACATACATATATCTATATACATATACATATACATATACACATATATATACATACATACATATATATATAGATACATACATATATATATACATATACATATATATACATACATATATATATATATACATACATACATATATATATATATATATATATATATAGATACATACATATATATATACATATACATATATATACATACATATATATATACATATATATATATATATACATACATATATATATACATACATATATATATATACACATATATATACATACATATATATATGTATGTATGTATGTATGTATGTATGTATGTATGTACATATATACATATATCGATATCTATTTACATATATGTATACATCTACATAATTATATATATGTATGTATATGTATATATGTCATCATGCATGGTGAATAAAAACCACTATCCTTTTATATGGAACATTGTTTTTGTATTGATTATCTCGCTCTATTTAGTTTTTGGCTTAAGAAAAATAACTTATCCTACCATTCATCTAATTTATTTTTTGACCAAACTTAGCCTCTAAGGTTAGGTGACACTAAGAAACTAATTAAAAGCTCAACCGAAAAAGAATCAGAAAGAATCCCCAAAATCCTTACTAAATACAAAAGATAAGAAACATCAATATTTAGAAAATACCATATCAATGAGATAAGTTTCCTAATTACAATGAAAACCCTATACTTCCTTCAAAACCAAAATCAGTCATCCAATCGAGAAATTTTCAAAATTTTAAAAAATTGACAGATGAGACGGAACCATATCTCACTCATCCATTGCAACATATGTAGTCATCTTAGATGGGGTCGAAATAGTGGCATCATGAGTTTCCCATCCCCAACCAACATCAGGTAAGGGATGAGGAGATGAATCCCAACCTAACTCATGAGATGCACCCCAAGGGGCCAAAAATATGTCATGTCCCCTTTTCAAATAATTAAAAATAACAACTTTTGCTAAGGCAGGCGGGCTCAAAAAGTGAAGTTTCGAGAAAAGGGGCTAATCTTTGGAAACCAATGGATTAGTAAATGAAAATTATTATTAAAATATGTATTATTGACCCCTCTTGGGTGTGAGTTAGGTTTATTCCCTCTATTAAAGGGATTTGGAGGCATTTCAAGCTCATTCTAGAACTTGATTTTTGCTCATTGCTTTTTAGTTCTTCAGAGGCTGCCAAACCTATGGAGAAGGAGACCCAAGGATGAGAATTTGAAGGTTTTTAGGGAGGCTAAGGATAGGATTTTGAAGACATTCCATGTGCAAGCTCATGCAGAGTTTTCCCTTGTGCTGAACAATGCAAATTTGTGAGTTTTCGGATGTGTTTCTTGTAAGAGTTTGGTGTTTTCAATTGAGTATTTCATATCAGTTTGGTTTGCTGTTGCATTGCAAACATTTAGATGCTAAAATAGAGCTGAATATATGTATTGGGTTTTGGTTATAATTTTGTTATAGATTATTAGGGTTTTGTGGTGTTTTCGAGCTATTTTGTGTTGTTTTCGGGAGCCTGATGAGCATTGTTTTTGTCCTCCATTTGGGAGCTGTTGTGTAAACTCTATATAGATCTAGAATTTTTTTTTTTTTGGCTGTTATGTTGGAAAAATTTCTATAAAATTGTCCACTTTCAGATTTATTAATAATATGTGAAGCTGTGAATATTTTGGCACTATTTCGAGCATACATGATTTGAGTTTTATTGAGAAATTGGTTGATATTTTTAAATATTGGTTGTTTGATTTTAAAATCTAATTAGAGGCTTTAAATATCATATAAAATTAGAAAGGTGACATTATAGTGGTATCAGAGCTATGATTTTGCAAACCTGAGGGTTTGTGGAAGTTTGTATGCAACCAAGTGAAAGAGAAAAGAGATATTCGTAGCAAGAAAAGAATAAAGAAATTTGACCAAACCTCCAGTTAAAATTAAAAGTACAAAATTGAAGGAAGGAAAAAGTATGGCTGACCTAGATGAGATGGAAAAGAAATTCTTCTAGGACATCCAAAATACTCAAAAGCAAACAGTGGATAGTTTGGTAGAAAATAGAGAGGCTTTGTGGATATTGACAAAAAAAATTGCAAAGAGTTGCATCTACTAATGAGAAAGGGAGCACTTCAAAGGAGCCAAGAAATATGAAACCCACACCCTCTATATCAACAAAAACTATTTTCCTACTTACAGATGGGTCACCAGTACCAAATTGAGACCTTAGTCTTGTGGAAGACATTACAAGTTACTTGATTGCATTAAGAGCTACTTACAATGGCTTAGATGATGACTTTCACAATTTGGTTCCTTTTACAGAATATGTGGATATGATGAACACTTTGATGCCCAAGAAAGAGTATAGGAGGGAGCATGAAATAAGTGGAAGAGAGCTGAAAAATAAAATAAGAAAGTTTATATCACCTAATTTTGATGGATGAAATAAAATTGCAGCAAGAGCATGGCTACAAAAATTACAGACCTTCTTCACACTTAACCTCAAGAAGGAGAGTGATGCCATTCAATTTTTAGGTCTACACTTGGAAGATGCAGCCTATGATTGGTGGTATCGTGGAATGACTACTCAAGGTCATGATCAGGTAACTACATTTGATGATTTCAGTCAAAGAGTGATAGATAGATTTGACCTCAAGTATGATGAAGAGTATTTTAAAGAATTGTCAAAGTTGAAGAAAACCAAAACAGTTAATGAGTCTATAAAAGAGTTTCAAAAAGTGGTTGTTATGGTACCTAATATGAGTGAAAAGAGGATTGTTTATCTTTTTCTTGATGGTTTGGAAGATTTTGTTAAGAGTCTGGTTAAGGCTTTCTCACCCTCAACCTTACAGGAAGCTATCAAAAGAAGCTTGCAACTTGAAACTTGTGTGCCTACGAAACTAGTCACTAATCAAAAAACCCCCAAATCTTTGGCAACATAAGGAAAATTTTCTAAAAAAGACTTTTCCAGCACTACCACCAAAGAATGTGATAAATGTAGCAAAAAAGAAGGTAGATGAAGAGACTAGGAGTGAATTACAAAGGAAAAAAGCTTTGTTTCACTTGTAGAGAACCATAGGTTCCAGGACACAGATGTTTGGGGAAAGGTCAAGTGCACTATATTGAAGTTGCTCCAGGATCTGATTCAGATGAGAATGAGGAATTCCATGATACCAAGGAGGAGGAAGAAGAAGAGAAGGAAAAAGAAATCAACAAGGATGGCACTTTAGTAGCATTATCAAGAGTCCCAAGATACCATCCCTTTCAAATTCGAGGGGTTCTAGCAAGGAAAAGGTTGATAGTTCTTCTTGATAGTGGGGCAACTCACAATTTTATTGATGACAAATTTGTCATGAAAAGAGGGCTTAAAGCAAAATATTTTGAGGGATTCAATGCTACTATGGTTGATGGATTCACCATGCCTTGCACACGGGTGGTGAAACAACTCGAGATGACTTTAGGAGATTATGAGTTATGTGATGACTTCTATGTTTTTGGCATTGGGGAGACAGATCTTGTATTGGGTGTTCAATGGTTGCACTCTATTGGAGGCTATTACATGAACCATCAAAGTATGGAGTTTAAATTTCATTCCAATGGGAAAGAAGTCTTATTGAGAGGCTTATAGAATGGAGCACCTAAGGTGGTCACTGCACAGAGGATGGAGAGGACTTTTCGAAGAGGACAATTAGCATGGAATAGAGGAATCATAATCCATCCAACAAGCTCTCCAAAGAATCAAGGTAATTTCCACTTTGAAATTAAAAATATTCTTGATAAGCATAGTACATTTTTCAATGATTTTCCTCAGAGATTACCACCAAATAGAGTTTTTGAGCATGTTATAGAGTTAGAATAGTGTGCCAAACTAGTTATAACAACTCTATATCACCATCCAAGGGGTTATAAGGAAGAAATAGAAAAAACTATTAAGGAACTCCTGGACATGGGATTCATAAGGCCTAGCTCTAGTCCATTTGCATCATCTGTGGTACTTGTCAAAGAAAAAGATGGTACAATGAGAAAGTCTATAGACTACAATGCTCTAAACAAGAAGACCATAAAAAATAGGTATCCCATACCATGCATAGATGAACTCATTGATTAGTTACATGGTGTTGTATACTTCTCAAAAATTGACTTAAGATAAGGGTATCATCAAATTCGAATGAGGGAAGATGTGGAAAAGACCACTTTCAGATGTCACTATGGGCACTTTGAATTTCTTGTTATGCCATCTAGCCTCACTAATGCACCAAAAACATTCCAATATTGCATGAATAAGGTTTTCAATAAGCATCTTCAAAAAATTGTTTTGGTATTTTTTGATGATATCTTGATTTACAGTAGAACATGGGAAGAGCATCTAAAGCACATAGACACTATTTTGGGAATCTTGGAGCATCAGTCCTTCTATGCTAAGCTATCTAGATGTGAGTTTTGTTTGATAGAGATCCTATATTTGGGACACATTATAATTCCTAAAGGAGTACAAGCTAATCAACAAAAGATCTAGGAAATTTTGGATTGGCCTCCACCCACTAATCTTGCACAATTGAGAGCTTTTTTCCGGTTGTGTAGCTACTATAGAAGATTTGCCAAGGGATTTTCTTAGCTCACTACCCCTTTAAATGATTTAACAAATAAAGGAGCTTTTGTTTGGATAGAAGAGGCACAAGAAACATTTGATAAGCTTAAGGAGGTAATGAGTTCATGCCCTGTGCTTGCAATTCCATATTTCTTTTTACCTTTTGTTGTTGAATGTGATGCTTTTGGAGAAGGTATAGGGGCTGCCCTAACTCAAAGGGTGCATCCAATAGCATTTGAGAGTAGAAAATTAAATCAATCAGAGAAAGGTTACTCCATCTATGATAAGGAAATGTTGCCAATCATGCATGCACTTCATAAGTTTAGACAATATTTGATATGTGGGAGATTCATTGTAAAGATAGACCATAATAGTCTCAAGTTCTTCTTGAACCAAAGGGATTTGAATGATTGACAACAAAAATGGGTAAGAAAATTGAAAGGTTATGATTTTGATATTAAATACATGAAAGGAAAGAATAATGTGGTTGTTGATGCTCTCTTAAGAAAGCCCACTTTGTGTTCCTTGACATCTATCTCTACTAATTGGAAAGTCTCCATAATTTTAGAGTATGCTAAAGATTCCTTTACCACCAAGATTTTGGATAATTTAGTGGATGATAATAGGTACAACATTGTTGATGAATTAATTTATTACAAGAGCAGGATCTTCTTAGTGCCAAGATAAAAAACTAAGGAAAGGATATTGAGGGCCTTTCATGACACACCTTTGGCTGGTCATCAAGGATACTTCAAGACATACAGGCAACTTCGAGAGTGGTTTGCATGGAAGGGTATGAAGGATGATGTCCTTAAACTCATTAAGGAATGTGTGGTGTGCCAACAAAACAAGAGTGAGAGAATTTTTCCTACAAGATTGTTACAACCACTTCCTATTCTTGAACAAAAATGGGAAAGTATTTCCATAGACTTCATGACTGGGTTTCCCAAGGTTGAAGGTAAGGATTGCATATATGTGGTAGTAGATAGACTAAGTATGCACATTTCTTTCCCATCACATCTGATTTCAAGGCATCACAAGTGGTTGAATTGTTCTTTAAGGAAAGTTTTCGATTGCATGGCTTGCCTAGAAACATTATCAATGACTGGGACAATAGATTCCTCAACTCTTTTTTGAAGGAGCTCTTTCATTTGGTAGGAATTGAACTCACTCCTAGTACTAGCTATCACCCTCAAATAGATGGACAAATAGAGATAGTTAATAAATGGATAGAGGGATATTTGAGGAACTATGTTTCAAATCAACAACATGCTTGGGTGAAATGGTTGAACCTAGGGGAGTATTGTTACAATACATATCATCACATGTCTATTGGTATGCCTCCCTTTTGTGCTTTGTATGGTATGATGCTCTTTCCTTTGTTGATCTAGTACTTTTAGATAGCAAAGTACCTACAACAAGTGATTTCATCAAGCAAATCTAGGACATAATAAGGTCCCTTAAGGATAATCTACAATATGCACAGAACCAACAGAAGTTGTATGCTGATAAGAAAAGGACTTAAAGATCTTTTGAGGTGGGAGATATGGTATTTGTTAGGTTGTAGCCATATAAGCAAAGCACCTTGAAGAGGAGTGGGGAAGAGAAGCTCAAGAAAAGGTTCTATGGGCCTTATAAGATCATCAAGAAGGTAGGAGAAGTAGCTTATGAACTGGAGCTCCCACCAAATAGAAAAATACATAATATTTTCCATGTCTCTTGCTTGAAGAAGGTTTTAGGCCAGAAAACCATAATATATATAGAATTATGACCTCTTGATGATGAAGGGAAATTAGTTTTGATACCAGAAGAGGTTTTGGATACAAGAGAGAAAAGATTAAGAAATAAGAGCATCATAGAGCATTTGGTCAAATGGAAAGGATTACCATTGGAGGATACAACTTGGGAAGGAGCACATATTCTTGAGCATCCCAACCTTCACTTCTTGACAACAAGAAATATTTGGGAGGGGACAACTTGTCATGTCCCCTTTTTAAATAATTAAAAATAATAACTTTTGTTAAGGCAGGCAGGCTCAAAAAGTGAAGTTTCGGCAAAAGGGGATAATATTTGGAAACCAATGGATTAATAAATGAAAATTATTATTAAAATATGTATTATTGACCCCTCTTGGTTGTGAGATAGGGTTATGCCCTCTTTTAAAGGGATTTGGAGGCATTTCAAGCTTATTCTAAAACTTGATTTTTTGCTCATTGCTTTGTTGTTCTTCAGACGTTGCCAAACTTGTGGAGAAGGAGACCCAAGGAAGGGATTTTTTAGGTTTTTAGGGAGGATAAGGATGGGATTTTGAGGCCATTCCATGTGCAAGCTCATGCAGAGTTTGCACTTGTGCTGAACAGTGTAAATTTGTGAGTTTTTGGGTGTGTTTCTTATAAGAGTTTGGTGTTTCCGGTTGAGTATTTCATATCAGTTTTGTTTGCTTCTATATTTTAGAAATTTAGATGTTAAAATATAGTTGAATACATGTATTGGGTAGTGGTTATACTTCTGTGATAGATTATTAGTGTTTTGTGGTGTTTCCAGGCTATTTTGTGTTATTTTTGGGAGCCCGATGAGCATTATTTTTGTCCTTCGTTTGGGAGCTGTTGTGTAAGCTCTATATAGATCTAGAAATTTCATTTTGTGGAATATTATGTTAGAAAATTTTCTGTAAAAATTTCCACTTTCATATTTATTAATAATATGTGAAGCTGTGAAGATTTTGGCACTATTTCGAGCATACCCGATTTGGGTTTTATTGAGAAATTGGTTGATCCTTTTAAATATTTGTTGTTTGATTTTAAAATATGACTAGAGGCTTTAAATATCATATTAAATCAGCAAGGGGACATTAAAAAATACCAGTACATCATGAGTGGAGAGAGGTTGGTTTGAACAAGAATGAAGATGATCCCTCGACACTCAAAGCATCTTGCAAGCCAGAAAAATGAATATCCTACCACAAACCATTGTTGAGAGGTACGAGTCAGCTGAGACAAAATCCATGGAGTGGGAGATGAAAAGGAAGCAAAGTTTGGAAGCTCTAGCAGGTCCTTGAGATGACATGTGTGAACTGCAACTCATGTGTGAATTAAATTCCATAAGAAACCATCATGCTTGAAGAATATGTAAGACAGATATTCCTTGTGAGATGCAATAACATCAGACTTTGAAATGACGAAAAGCCCAAAAGAGGTAAACCACACATCCATCTAAGCTAGACAGAGTACAAATATGGCATCAATATGCCAGAACTTTGATAGCTAAGTATTACATAATCCCAATTATGAGAAAATCAAATTCATCATGGCACATGAACCTAATAAAATGTCATCAAGATCAACTTTTAACAATATCTAAGGTGAGAAATAATTGTAGCTCTTTGAATTTATCAAGAAATGAGGATGGATAAAAAGTGGAAATCGTGATGCCATCGCAACCCAAATTTGAAAGGTAATCATCAACTTGATTTCCTTCCTATAAAGTATGTGAAATACATAACTCTTAATACTAATCTAGTAGATTTCAAATTTGAGAGAGAATGTACTTTAGCTTCCAAGAGAATGTTTGTCTTTTAATGCAAGCATCAATGATTACCCATGAGTCACCTTCAATATGCAGAAATTGAATTACCTTTCTTGGCAAGAACTAAACTAGCAAATAGGGCATGAGCTTCTGCAAGATGATTGGTGCAGACTAGTAAGGGGCCAGACGTAAATACTAACAATTTCCTATTATAGTCATGAATACATGCACCTAACCCTAATTTACCTGGATTTCCTCTAGAGGTACCATCAAAATTGATCTTAACATACCCTAAATTGGGAGGATATCAGTATACATTAGAATGGTCAATTTTAGGTTGTGATTTGCTCATTAATCCACCACTCATAGGAATAAAGAGTTTTTTCCATTAACACATAATGTTGGCATCCCATTGGGTAATGATAGGATTAAACTTACTTCTGTTAAGGCTTGCATTTGTTACTTCCAAAATTGACTTTTCGATACCTTCAAGAACCTTATCAATAGAAGAAAACTTTTTTCTGAATATATGCTTATTTCTTTCCCACCAAATGGCCCAAATAACTAATGTCAAGGAGCACTTCCAAAATCCTACAAAGAGAGTGTGAGGATGGATGATTTTCCATGCTTGGAAAACATCCCATATGTTATTTTGGGGAGGGATAAAGAAGCTAAATTTACATAGAAGAAAGGTCCAACACGTATAAGCAAATGAACATCTAATAAAAAGGTGATCACTTCTTTCAAATTTATCATTACATAACACACATTTGAAGTTTGAAGCAATAATTAATCTTACAAGTCTGAAAGATATTTTTTTAAGTTTTTTCATTTAGCTAGCTTCTATATTTACTATAGTGTTACTTTTACTTGGTTTATTATCTATTCAAAACCTCAATGCATGTTGTATACAACACATTTTACCTTTGTCTAACTTCAAAGATTGATATATTACATCACAATTGAGATCTCATGGATTGTCAACAAGGCCTATTTCTTCTTCACATTTCATGGCTAGTTGGATTTTTCTAATCTTCCAAAGTAATTTTCCAATCAATGAATTTTTATGGCTCATTTTCAATGATTTTATACATATGGCTAGCCAATTTATGAGACCACACTTCACCTTGCATATTATTGAGAAAGATACTTATGATTTTTCTCTTAGCCTATTTTTAGTGATATTCTTTAACGTTGTAGAATGAAATCCTTATAGGTTAACACATTGCTTGCAAAGTTGTATAAAATTATGCAAATTTTCTTTCCATAGGTAATTTTCTAGAAGAGTCATTTTGTAAGGTTTGTAGCATGAATAACTTTAGATTTTCATGTATAATTCGTTGTGTATACATGTAATATAAGATTGTGTCTTTCTAGCCAATTATACATTATTTATTGAATTCATACTAAAGTAAAAATATTGTCTTGGATTATCTTTTTATTATTCTTGATTATTTTTGTTGTTGTCACCTTTGGTACAAACTAATTTTATTGATGTTCCTTCATCTATGGCTACACCACATAGAGTGAAAAAGTCTTAACATGTTACTTCATCCTATTCCATAAAAACCTTTTTCACCTTTCCATTTCAATTATGTTCCTCCAAATTTGTTAGAATGATTCACAATCATTTCTAAGTCTCCACAAAAAGCTAATGAATATCGTGTAACCACATCACACACACATTCTCTTTTGGTAATCATTGGAAGCATAAAATGAATTTTTACCTTTTTCTGGCTCCTTAATCTTCAATATAATTTATACTAGATTATTAGAGGGAGAAAACTCCCATTTGATAATTTGATTACAATATTTGGATGGTTGCACCTTGCTTACCCCTATAGTGATTAGTCTTAAATAAAATGGGTTCTATCAAAATATGCTTTAAATACATTTTAAGAGAGAAATGAATAGCTTTGAGTTATTGTAAGAGAAGAAAACCAATTCGTTCAAATGATATGTTAAGAATATTTTCATGATGTATTTGTTGTCAATGGATTCTAGTCTTCAAATATTTTAGAGATGTATTTCAATCCCATAGTTGATCATTGAGATTCAATGTCGAGATGGGCACCTAGAACATTTTGTAAAATGTAAGTGTCTAGCCATTGAACCTCTAAATTCTATATTTGATGAGATAGATACAATTTGAAATTCTCATTCTCAAGGATAGAGCAATTCCTTGTTAATGTTGGGGGAGATATGTCTCTTGTAACTCTTTTAATCATCTTTATGATAGATTTACTTATACCCTTCCCACTTTTTGCTGTCTAAGATAAGGACTCTTCCCAACTTAGAGGGATATGACACTATCACTAAAGTTTGATCTCTTTTATTCTCTTTTAGGACTGTAACCTCATACTCTTCAATGTCAAGGTCATGCCCATCAGAAAGGCTAAAGAAATGTCTAGCCTTTGATCTGTCCCAATCTGACCTACTACGTGAGGTTGTGCTAGCCTCCTTACAATTAAAACCAAAGTAACAAGATTTGTCTCCTCTTCTAGGAATAAAGTGTATTGAAGGATACTACTTATTTTGATGGGAAGGGACATGCATATAAATACAAGCCTTTAGGGCCCATTCAGAACCTTTGGTTGGTAATCATTAATTTATGTTAATGGTCTCTTCCCTCTTATGGAGAGTAACTTGAGATGGCAGTTTGCAAACCCCGCTATGTTTATTTCGAACACCAATGTTTGCTCCTTCCACGGATATATCAAATTGAATTCTCTTTATTTCTTCTCATAGTTTCTTGATTTTCTACAAAACTAATTGTTCCGCATTTTGAGTTTTGGACTTTACATTATTATCAAACTTAGTAGTATCTTCCAAGATGAGTCGAGAGCTACAGTGACGAAGGGGATCGGAGTGGGAATCGAGCACGAAAGGTATCTTTGATAGTCGAATGAAGATTGTCAATCTCTTTGACAATGGAGAGGGGAAACATTTCCAGAGGCAGAGGACACAAAAGCGGAATTATTAGAGATCGGGGGAGCGGCTTGAGAAGCGCTCAAGGGAATTTTTGTTGTTAGTCGAATTACCATCCAGGAGTACATGAGTCTCACCAATTTCAGTAAGATACCTAGAATACAAATTATCTTCCTTATGATTATGGTGTTTAGCACCTCTTGGTTTCTGCTGTAATAGAGGACAAGTTTTTCTCGAATGCTCTTCTCGTAGGCACAGGAAGCAAGCATTTAGGCACCACAAGTACTCAACTTAGCATTCAATATGCTCATCATCTAAATCAATACTACGTAGATGTGGATGACGGACTGTAGGTTTCATGGCTATAAGGAGTGAAGCATCCAAATGGGGCCAGACGGAAGATTATTCATCCCTTTGAAGCAGATAATCAACAACATTCAAATTTACTCGTAATCCTGGTTCCATAATAATGGAGGTCCTTTACAATTCCTAATTATTCTATAGGAAAGTATGAGTCTTATGGTTGAACCTCTTTGGCTAAGATTCAAGGACTAAGGGGTATCCATTCTGTGCAATTCAGCAGGGTTGTGATCCCGACCTCATCCTTTTTCATGTTGGAGCCATGCACTCAACATAACTGGATCACTTGTGGGCTCTTTAAAAATCTTTCAACTTCACAGACAGAGATACCCATTTGACATGGAAGTATTTTTTTACAAATAATATATATAAGAAAGGAGAAATTATATATACATATACAAGAAAAGGGAGTGTGATAATTTCATAGTTATAGACTTCATGTATCCAACCTATAGCCCTAAAGGAGACACCCACAATAGACCAAAGCTATTTTTAAAAACATTTTTCGTTTGTCTACAAGTGTTGTTGAAAAATATTTTAGAAAACCTCTCTAAATCATTTGAAAAAAATGAAAAGAAAAACATACTTGTCCTTGATGCAGATAGACTAAAGCTAATTGTTTAAAAAATCCATAGTACACATTCTAGTCCTAGGATCTAGCATAGGAAGAAAAATTGCCACATATTTAAGGCTACTCTTTTCATTGTTTAGCTCTCTAGTCATTTTAAAATCAGCAAAAATGAACATGGTCATGTCATTTGAGCACTTACCTAGGGATCCTCTATTTGCAACTCTAACCTACATAGTGTTAATTCCCTATAGCCTAGTTACAAATCAATTGCACAATAAATTCACACAAGGAAGCCCTATCTAATTTATAACAATTTATACTCTAGGTTAATTAACTGATACGGAATAGGGGAAGGAAAATAATAGAATCCAAACACACATAGATAATGATACAGATATACCTAGGAAATGTAAGCCTGGGGTAAAACCTGCAATTGTTGGATCTTCTATTAAGCCTAACAACAAACTTTCTCTTAAAAAATACAATAGAGTTTGCTACAACAACTTTACATAAAGGGAGGCTAGCTTCTTCAGTTAGCAAGCATAGAAAGAAACTTTCCTTTCTTTCTTTGACTTAAAACACATAAAATCACTCTTTCTTTATACAACCTTACAAAGCTCATAATTATCCTATTTAAAGAATAAAATCTAAATTTGTTGCTAAACATCTAACTTAAATTCTTTTAAAGAAACTCCACCTTCCAAGCTACATAGAAAAATAAAAATGATCATAAAGAGCCTTTCGCTACTGGATTTTTTTCTCTATGAGTTGCATCTCTACAACCTTCAAGTCTCAAGCACAACCCTAAAAGAAATTTCACCACCAATAGAGAATGAAACCAAATGATGAACTAGACAAAGTGTCATCATTGATACTAAGGCAGAAATAAATGTCACGAAAGCCAATGAACAATGGAAGGTGGGAGAAACTACCTTCATCCAAGGTGAGTAATCACTTCTTGCTATGAAAAAAATAATTATCATATCATTTTTATTATTTTTTTAATTTTTTTAATAATTAGTAAGTGAAGATAAATTTAGATAATCATTTTATTTATATATTATGAATTAATAATATTTGTTATTTTGTTTAACATTTAATTTTAGTTAAGTTAAAACATAATTATAATTGAATTTATTCACATTACATTATAGTTTAAAAACTAATTGTATACCTATCATTCTTTGAAATTAATTTTGAAGAATATCTAAATATTTGTCATTCTTTGAAATTAATTTTAAAGGAAATCTAAATAATTGTCAAACTTAAGTTTAAAGATGGGACGGGAATATGAACAGGGTCTTGTCATTTGAGCACTTACCTAGGGTTCCTCTATTTGCAACTCTTACCTATAAAGAACCTTTAGCTACTAGAAATTTTTCTCTATGAGCTATGTCTCTACAACCATCAAGTTTCAACTGCCACCTCGAAAGAAAGTTCGCCACTAATAGAGAATGAAATGAAGTGATGAACTAGATAAAATGCCATAATTGTTACTAAGGGAACAATAAATGTCACTAAGGCCAAACAACAATGGAAGGTGGGAGAAATTGCCTTCATGCAATGTGAGTAATTGCTCCTTTCTATGAAGAAATTAATTATTATTATTATTTTTTTTATTAATATTTTATAATATATACATGAAGACTGATTTAGATTATCATTTTATTCATGTATTACAATTTAATCATATTTATTTTTCACTTTTAATTTCTTATTTGAATTTAATTTATTTACATTACATTATATTTCAAAAAGTAATTTTGTGTGTGTACACACACACACACACACATGTATATATATATATATATATATATATATATATATATATATATATATATATATATATGTATGTATGTATGTATGTATGTATGTATGTATGTATGTATGTATGTATGTATGTATGTATGTATGTATGTATGTGTGTGTGTGTGTGTACATATACATATACATATATATACTTGTACATATATATACATATATATATATATATATATATATATATACATATATATATATATATATATATATACATATATATATATATATATATATATATATATATATATATATATATATATATATATATATATATATATATATATGATTCTTTGAAATTAATTTTGAAGAATATTTAAATAATTTTCAATTTTTGAAATTAATTTTGAAGGAAATCTAAATAATTGTCAAACTTAAGTTTAAAGATAATATTTTTCTTTAATACTTTCATAGATATTATTTATCTTATAAATAAATTTATTATATATATTAAAATAGTAATTTTTAAATTAAATTGGTAAAATCAAAGCTAAAATTTTACTTATTATTAATACTAATTTAAACATATCATTAAATAAAATGTCTTGATTTAATTTTGATATAAATCTAATTTCTTAAAAAATTAAAATTACAAAAAGATTGTGATATTGCTATCAGGATTTAACTGTGTGATTTTTGAGTCAAACTCATTGACCCATGTTTCATGAGTAGTGCTTCAACATGAATCCATCTCTCATGACCCTAGATCCAATGAGTGCTAAGTGTTCCATTTATTCTCACGAGAGATGGATTCGTGTTGAAGCACTACTCATGAAACATGGGTCAATGAGCTTGACTCAAAAATCACACAGTTAAATTCTGATAGCAATATTACAATTTGACTTGTTGTGGAAACTATCTCCTACTTATCTACAAAAAGATTGTTTACTAACTCTTATATTATGAATTTTTTTAAATATTTGAAACATATATTACATCAAATATAGTTAACTATATATCTATTTGCATTAAAGAATAAAGACTCCAAATATATTTAACTATCAAATAACCTAAATATTGAATATTGAAATGTAATCAAGATTTGAAACCCATAACCAATAGAGAGATCATGTTAGATTTGAAACCGATAACCAGTAGAGAGACACTGTCAAATTTAACCTTTAAATATACGATCGTTTCTTCCTAAGTTCTATCACATTTGTGTTAATTATTGTTAGTTGGACAGCTGTTATTTCTGACCTAGAAATAGCAGTAGTATTTATGGGTAGCTTGGACAGTTGTTCGTCCTTATCTATGAATAGCAATAGTATTTATGGGTGGTTTGGATAGTTGTTTCTCCACTTGCCAAGAATTAGTAAATGGTTATTATTTACTAATTTTAGAGATTCCCTTTTGGACACCTTGCAACCAATTCTATTATTGGGTGTCGAGTTGTCTTAATCTCAGCCGTTGGTTTGATTTAATCTAGGTCGTTGGTTTACCAATGAGAGTAGTATAAAAGGGGGTCTAGGGGGCATTTGGAGAACAAGGAAGAATTTTTGAAAAAAAATGTTTGTAGTGTTAGCAAATAGTCTTGCAGTGTTAGCAAGGGCACAGTGTTAGTGTGGAGATAGCAGTGGGGAATATCAGTGGGAGAAATTAGGAGGTTGTCGGAGTTCTGCCAGTGAGAGGCAAGGAATTTTGTATCTCTTGATTTGCTGAAGTTTAATATAATTCATCATCTATAGAACTAGTTTTCCCTTAGGGGCTTTTCCAGGGACAATTTGTCCGAAAATATTGTGTTCATTGTGTTTCACATTTATTTTCGTATTTTATAAGTGAAGTTGCAGTTGTGTTATTTTTCGATATTAGCTGGGAATTTATTTTCAGCAGTTTAATAATCATTTGTGATAGGAGATTAATAATCAGTGACTGCAATAGTTGATTTTTCACATGGTATCAAAGCATTGTTAAGGGTAGAAGAGTTTTTCCCTAGGAAAGAAATTTTGATCTCTTTAGATTTATTATTGCTTTAAACCCTTGAGATGGCTTCAGCTGGTTTGAGAGATCAAGATAGATTGGATGGTGCCTCAAATTTTGGTGTCTAGAAGGCCAAAATTTCTTTATTGTTGGAAGAGAATGGTATCAAGGATTATGCTACCAGCAGTGTACCTGTACCAACGAATGCAACACAACTTGCAGCATATAGGAAGGACGATGCCAAAGCGAGGAGGATTATACTTGATGGTGTCAAGGATCATATTGTTCCACATATCTTGGAGCTAGATACAGTGAAGAAGATGTGGGATGCCATTCTAAATCTGTACCAGAATGCTACCACCCACAGGAAGTTGATTCTCACAGAGAAGCTAAAGAATACTCGGATGAATCAGGGAGAAGACGTCACAAGTTACCTCACTAGGCTCAGACTTGTCAAGGATGAGTTAGCAGCTATTGGAGATAGCCTTAGTGATGATGAGCTAGTGAGAATAGCCCTAAATGGGTTTACTAAACAATGGAGTGTCTTTGTTCAAGTTGTCAGTGGACGAGATACTTTATCGAGTTGGGATCGACTATGGACTGATTTCACTCAGGAGGAGTTTAGACTAAGTCTTGTCAATGGGGCCAACAAGAGTCACAAAAATGAGGTGGAACAAGAGAACGTTGCCCTAGCAGGTAAAGGGAAAGAAAAGAAGGGATCTAGCAAATGATCAAATTCAAAAAGTGAAAAGAAGAAGAAGGACCTTTCTAAGGTCAAGTGCTTTGGATGTCACAAGTTTGGCCACTATGTCAGTGATTGCCCAGAGAGGAAGAAGGGTAAGAAGCAAGTGGCAGCTTCAGCAAGTGCAGAAGAACTCTCCAGTAGAATGGAAGATGAGTTTGCACTCATAGCTTGTATGGTTAGCTCAACCTCATAGTGTGTTTGGTATATAGATAGTGGGGTGTCATTTCATATGATAGGAGTTAGAGAGTACTTCTCTAGTTACAAGGAGGAGGACACCAACATCTAGATTTCTATGAGAAACTTGTCCAAACTCAACCCTGTTGGGAAAGGGACTGTTCAGTTTCAGAGGGAGAATGGAAAGATAATTCCACTTCATGATGTGTTATATGTGCCAAGCTTAGGTATGAATTTGATTTCTGTATCTGTTCTTCAGGATAGGGGGTATAAAGTACTCTTTAGAGGGACACATGTGTTGATTAAGCACAAGGATTGGAAATCACCCATAACTATTGGAGTTAGGAGTGGTCGCCTTTATAGATTGCAGTTTGATACTCCTAAGGCACTTATGAGCAACAGTAATCCTAGAGATCTTGGAGAGCTATGGCATAGGAGGATGGGCCATATTCATCATGAAGCACTTAGATTGCTTCATGAGACCGTGACAGGTGTTCCAGAGGTGAGCACAAAGCATGACGATGTATGTAAGGGATGTGTGTTGGGGAAGTTTGCGAAAGCATCTTTTTCAAGGAGTGACACCAGATCTAAGGGTGTTCTTGATCTAGTACGTTCAGATGTTTGTGGGCCAATGTCGATAAAATATCTCAGAGGATATGAGTAATATGTTACTTTTATTGATGATTTCCCTAGAAAGACCTAGATATACTTCTTGAAGACTAAGGATGAGGTTTTCAGTTGATTCCAAGAGTTCAAGGCTCTTGTGGAGAACTCGATAGGAAAGAAGATAAAGGTTCTTCGGTCAAACAATAGAGGCGAGTACAAAGGAAATATCTTCCAGGAGTTCTGCAATAGAGAAGGAATCAAGAGAGAATGGATTGTTCCTTACAATCCACAGTAGAATGGAGTTGCTGAGAAAAAGAACCGTTCTATATTGGAGGCAACAAGAGCTATGCTACATGACTAGGACATGCCCCGTTACTTATGGGCAGAGGCGTGTAATACAACAGTCTACATTCAGAATAGAGTTCCACACAAGGTGCTAGGGAAGATGACACCAAAGGAGGCTTTCACAGGGAAGAAGCCAGATGTTAGTCACTTTAGGATATTCGAGAGTTTGGCATATTGTCATATTCCTAGAGATACACGTACAAAGTTAGATCAGACTACAGAGAGGGGGTACTTTGTTGGGTACAGTGAGACCTCAAAGGCATACAGGATTTTCATTCCAGGGACTAAAAGAATTATTGTCAGACGGGATGTCAAGTTCATGGAGGACAAGGCATTCAAGAGATCCAGAGATTTACCAGCAAATGATTAGAGTGAGCAGCCAACAAAAGCTCCAAGACCAAGTCAAGGGCAGCAAAGTTCAAGTACAGTTACTAGTATGAGTGTAGACTCAGTTAGTGAAGATTCACAGAGTATGGAGCAACAGGTGCAATAGGAAATGCATCTAGAAGACTTAGAGGTTGACATTTCATCCTCTACAGTTGGCAACAAGAACCATCTGGTTCCAGATACACAAAGGGATACTCAGGAGTTTGTGGGAGCTCCTAGGAAGAGTACTAGACAGTGAAGACAACCAGCCAAGTTCAATGACTATGTGGCATTAGTTAGTCAATTGGTAGATAGTGAGCCTTCTAGCTATCAGGAAGCTGCAGAACATTAGGTATGGTGAGATGCTATGGTTAAAGAATATTCTTCAATAATGCAGAATGATGTGTGGGAGGTAGTACCTAGACCAACAGATAGGGTTGTAGTTGGATCACGCTGGATCTATAAGATAAAGCACGGTGCAGATGGTAGCATCAAAAAATACAAGGCTAGGTTCATGGCAAAGGGGTTCTCTCAGAAGGAGGGAATAGACTATAAGGAGACATTTTCTCCAGTTGCTAGGTATACTTCTATACGAGCTATAATCTCACTTGCAGCACAAATGGGATGGAAAATCCATCAAATGGATGTCAAGACAGCATTCCTCAATGGTGAGTTGAAGGAGGAGGTATACATAGAACAACCAGAAGGCTTTGTAGCACACAGCAAAGAGACCCATGTGTGCAGATTGAAGAAAGAATTGTGCGGACTCAAGCGAGCTCCTAGAGCGTGGTATGAGCACATTGATACATACTTGTAGAAAATGGGCTTTGTGAAGAGTGAAGCAAATGCTAACCTCTACTACGTGATGGTTGGGGGTGAGATTCTCATTCTTGTTCTTTATGTGGACGATCTATTTGTTATAGGTTCACTAGGGCTCATGGTGGATTGCAAGAGGAACCTTGCAGAAGAGTTCAAGATGAAGGATTTAGGACTTATGCACTACTTTCTAGGCATGGAAGTGTGGCAGACAGATGGGGAGATTTTTCTTGGTCAAGGGAAATATTGCATTGAAATCTTAAAAAAATTTGGGATGGAGGATTGCAAAGCCATGTCTACACCCATGATCACAAATTGGAGGAAGGTAGATACATCTAAGGAGAAAGATATAGATCCCACTTTATATAGACGGTTGATTGGTTTGCTTATGTATTTGGTTAACACTAGGCCAGATATAGCATTTGCAGTAAACTCTCTTAGTCAGTTCATGGTTGAACCAAAGAGAATGCATTGGATAGCGGCTAAGCATGTGCTACGTTATTTGTGTGGTACAGTCGAGTATGGGATTAGATATGTTCGAGGTGAAGGTATCAGGTTCATAGGCTATACTGACGCAGATTGGGTAGGAAGTACAATAGACAAAAGTAGCACTTCAAGGTGTTGTTTCAGCTTGGGATCAGGAGTTGTATCTTGGTTCAGCAGGAAGCAAAAGTCTGTGGCTCTAAGTTCAGCAGAAGCAAAATACATAGTAGCTAGCATGGCGACATGTGAAGCTATATGGCTTCGGAAGTTGTTAGTAGCCTTGTTTGGTCAGAAGGTTGAGACTACTGTGATACATTGTGACAATCAAAGTTGCAACAAGTTGTCTGAGAATCTAGTGTTTCATGATAGGTCTAAACATATAGATATCAGATATCACTTCATCAGAGATTGTGTACAAAGGGGAGTTGTTCGACTACAATACATACCTACAGATGAGCAGGTAGCAGACATTCTGGCGAAGGCTTTGGGAAAGGCCAAATTTATCTTCTTCAGAGATAAGATGGGTGTCTTGCAGAATAGCTTCCTCGCTAAGAGGGAGTGTTAATTATTGTTAGTTGGACAGCTGTTATTTCTAACCCGAAAATAGTAGTAGTATTTATGGGTAGATTGGACAGCTGTTCGTCCTTATCTATGAATAGCAGTAGTATTTATGGGTGGTTTGGACAGTTGTTTGTCCACTTGCCAAGAATTAGTAAATGGTTATTATTTACTAATTTTAGAGATTCCCTTTTGGACACCTTGCAACCAATTCTATTATTGGCTATCGAGTTGTCTTAATCTCAGCTGTTTGTTTGATTTAATCTCGGTCGTTAGTTTACCAACAAGAGTAGTATAAAAGGGGGTCTATGGGGCATTTGGAGAACAAAGAAAAAGTTTTGAAAAAAAACATTTGCAGTGTTAGCAAGGGCACAGTGTTAGCATGGAGATAGCAGTGAGGAATATCAACGGGAGAAATTAGGAGGTTGTCGGAGTTCTGCCAGTGAGAGGCAAAGAATTTTGTATCTCTTGATTTGTTTAAGTTTAATATAATTCCTCATCTATAGAACTGGTTTTCCCTTAGGGATTTTTCCAGGGACAATTTGTCCGAAAATATTGTGTTCATTGTGTTGCAC
Source organism: Cupressus sempervirens (assembly GCA_028749045.1). Classification (NCBI taxonomy): domain Eukaryota; kingdom Viridiplantae; phylum Streptophyta; class Pinopsida; order Cupressales; family Cupressaceae; genus Cupressus; species Cupressus sempervirens. The sequence goes on along the minus strand of CM053786.1, from coordinate 340,135,265 downwards.
ATTTCTTTCTGTATTTTATAAGTGAAGTTGCAGTTGTGTTATTTTTCGATATGAGCTAGGAATTTATTTTCAGTAGTTTAATAATCGTTTGTGATAGGAGATTAATAATCAGTGACTGCAATAGTTGATTTTTCACAATTTGAAGCAAATGAAATTGGCAATAATTGTTCTTCAGAGGATTAAAAACTCTTTTGGTGTCTTTTAGAAGACCGCTTCAAAAACATCTATTCCATTTCATATTATTTAACATTTGCTTGTATTTATTAGATAAACGTTGAAATCGAAGCCTTATTCTACTTGAGAAACCGTAATTCTTGACAAGGCTATTGGACAGAGCTTAGGGCTTTCCAGTCGGTGCGTGCATGTGTCCACTTGGGACATTTGGGGCTGAAATGGGATTCCATGACTCTCGAATTGAGCAGCTCAACTATTGGAGCGAGCTTCACGCAGCGGGGAGTCTTGTATTGATTTATAGACGCCCCTCGGCTCAGGTCATAATCCATCAATTCCTCAAATGTCCCACTTTCCACTAATTTTATCTCCAGAGGACCGATGGATTTGTCTGCAGCCCTAGTTTGTCTGTACACAGAATCTAAATTCTCCTCCACCGCAAGACAACACTGCTGCACCACCTCGGGGGGTACTTCCATATGGACTGAACGTTTGAGCTCCCAAAAGAGGACGTAATGCCCTGGTATACTAGACACGTCAGTATAGCTGGTGTATTCGATCACTCGAGCTCCGTAACTCTCCAGATACTTCGTTGTCTTGTCCACCGCGTTCTCCAGCTCCACTACATCAGTTTTATCTGAGTCGATGCTCAGAATCACGTTTTTCCGGCATACAAACTGAAACTACGGTCCCGAGTTGTGAAAGCCGGCCTCCCTCACCACGTCACCAACTCTGTAACGGTAAAGCCCTGAGCCCGAAAGAGGAGAACAATTCAGTTGATGATTAAGACGTTCAAATCAGGTAACACGTTAATCAATCCATTGCCATGATGTAATTATGGTGACATTCTCAATGAAGTCCAGAGCTCTACTATCGTTTACACTAAGTATGACCTCCCATATTCTGATCTGAAAGGAAAACCTAAAAGTATATCTAAAGGACTTGGATGAACACAAGGATATCAGGAATGTTGGGAAACTAGATTTCAGACTGAAATCCTACAATCGGTTGACGGGAATAATTCGTAAGGAGAGGGGTACATTTATAGCTGTAATCGGGCCGAAGGTGAAATCAGTCAAAACCATCGGATAGGGAATATCCCAAATTTGTGCGAGAGACTTTCTTGGGGGACAGCTGTGTCAGAGGGATATCAAGTTTTAGATCTCACGAGGAGTTGAGAAGCTAAATCGTGCCCTTTAAACTTACATTATAGAATCTGTTAATGTAATTTTCAGTTATGGCATCATTAGATGCAATAGTAACTTTTAAATAGCTAATTATAGTCAAGAATTTTTAAAGCATATGTTCCATCTATTTAATTGATTTAAACAAAATAATTAGTCTCCTTTCTGATTGACTTAGAACAATAATAGTAATGGTAAGGAGTAAAATTCATTTTCTTTATAAAAAATTAAGATATTTTGTATACTCCACTTTTAATGCATTAATTATATCTTATGTCGTCTTTTCTAAAATCTTCTTTTACTATGGAAAATCATTCTTAGAACTATTTTAAACATAAAGATCAAATAGTAATTATATCAATGACATGACATGTTGGCTATTTTCTTTATATAAGAAATAAAACTTAAATCATAATATTTTTTAATATAATTTTATGAGGTATATGTGTTTCACAATATAGTTTTGACATGAACTTAATGATTGGGAAAGAATGAGGAGAAGTGTTGGCTGCCGGCTGGGCTAGGGTTTTTCCCCTAGCCTGTTCTTGGTGTTTGATCTTTACTATTTTTCTGTTCTGTTTAGATTGCTAGCTACTGGACATAATTTGCGTCGGTGTTTTTGGAGATCTTCTGCAGTCAATTTTGGATTGGGGTTTTATTGTTTGCATGGTAGAGCCTGGGATTTCTTCTTCATTGGTGAGAACAGATGGTTCTTCTCCAACTATGCATGCAATGCGATCTGAATCGTTTTATTCAGCGGAGAGCTCCAAGCTGAAAAAAGTTAATGGGTGTTTTCCGCGTAGCCATGATCGCCTTGTTCTGGTTATTCCTCCAACGGCTGTAATGGAGGACATTGATTATTGGACCAAGCATGCTTTGATATGCAAATTTCTTGGAATCCGAATTTCCCTATCCACTCTTGAGGCATGGATCCGCCGCTCTTGGCAGGTGGAAGGAGATATGGAGATTATGTTGGCAAGGAATAGTTATTTTTTTGTTGTATTCTCTTGCATGTCTGATCATGATCGTGTTTTTGAAGGACGCCCTTATTTCTACAACCATGTGGGGTTATTTGTCAAACCTTGGCATTCAGGTTTTAATTTTGTTGAGGATCTCCCTTCAACAGTGCCAGTTTGGGTTCGCTTGCCTCGTCTTCCCTTGGAATTTTGGCATGAAGACATCCTTCGACAAATTGCTGCTTTGTTGGGGAAGCCAGCTACGATCGCACATCAATCCCTCGATAAAAAGGTTATTTCTTATGCTAGAATTTGTGTTGAAATTAATTTGAATAACCCATTACCAGATTCTTTGGAAATTTGTCTGGGGGATTCTTCTTGGGTGCAGCAGTTAGATTATGAATCCCTCCCTTTCCGTTGCCGGATTTGTCATGAGTATGGTAATTTACTGCGGCAGTGCCCCCATAACTCGAGTTTCAAAGGAGTGGATCGTTCTATAGCTGGCAATGCTGGTGGATTGGCAGATACTTCAGGGAAAGGACAATCTCAAATGGTTAATACTACCAAGGGGATGAATCCACAAGATGCTATAGGTAAGGGTAAGGCTCAAATACAGGATAAGGATGGATTTACCCCTGTTCGCCCTCGAGCTAAGGGACGTGGTCAAAAGAGGCCTTTGAAAGAAAGATTATCTGATTCAGGTTTTAACTGCTTTGAGGTGCTGGATAGTATGGTTCTAGAGGAGGGTATTCCTCCTCCTATGTCTTCTGATCCAGTTTGCCCAGATGAGAGATCTGTTCCCAATGATGCTTGTGGGGCATCTCAACTTATAGTATATCAGAACTGTGAGGTTCCTATAGCTCCTGTGACAGCGGCTCTGGTGACTCCTGCAGTGTTGGAAGATGATGATGTTGTTTTGGCTGACTTGGTTAAGGATGTGCTACCATCAGGTAAGGGCAAGGGATCTCCTCTCCCCTTGGAGTTGCTGCCTCAACCCTTTAAGCGGGCTTCTTCTACTCCCCCTCTAAGGAGTGGGCCCAAAACAGACCAAGAGAAGATTAAACTCACAGGAGATATATTGATTGAGTCTGGTTCAGTAAAACCTTTGGATTCTCATTTTCCCAATTCTACCCAATGATGATTATTCTTTCATGGAATGTAAGGGGGTTCAATAGCATCCCTAGACAAAAGGCTATTCATAACTTGGTAGTTGATCATAGTCCTGATGTTTTTTGTATCCAAGAGACTAAGCTCTCTGTGGAGTCTATGTACCAACATGCCTCTAGTATTTGGTCTCGTGGCCAATGCCAGTGTGTTGGGGCAATAGGCAGTGCTGGTGGTTTAGCTATATTTTGGGATCCTCAAAAAATTTCTCCTCTTGGCTGGATGTCTTCTCGCTCAGCTCTCTCTATGGTAGCTTCTGCTCTAGACTCAGGAGAGGTAATCATGGTTACTAATGTGTATGCACCTGTTGATCTTGTGGGAAAGGAGGAACTTTGGGAACATATTCAATATGTTAGAAATTGTCATCCTTATCATCCTTGGGTGTTAGCAGGGGACTTCAATTCAGTTTTAAGTCTGGAAGAGAAGCATGGTGGTTTGGCTAAATTGGGGCTTTCGTCTGCTCTTCTTCGGCAACACATATCTCTTTTGCATCTCTATGATGTTAAGCCTTCTAATGGCCTCTATACCTAGAATAATCATAGGACTGGTGTTGCTACTATCTCAGAACGCCTGGATAGATTTCTTGTTTCTTACTTCTGGCTTAGTGGCACCCTTACTATCTCTTTAGAAATCCTTGATTGGAGGGGTTCAGATCATTGGCCAATCAAATTTTCCACTATAGGGGCTTATGTTCTGAAGAATCCTCCTTTTAAGTTCCAGTTGATGTGGCTTCGTGACTCCTCTCTTCATGATTTTGTTTTTTGTTGGTGGAAAGATGGTGCTCCTGCATATGGTACTGCAATGTTCTCATTTTCTAAAAGGCTTCAATATGTTAAAAGGCAGGTCAAGATATGGAATAGGGAATGCTTTGGGAGTCTTCATTTTATGAAGAAGCTTGCTCAAGAAAATCTTGATGTCATCACAAGGGAGATTAGAGATCGAGGTTTCTCAGAGGATCTTGGCCAGGCTGAATCCCTTGCTTCTAGAGCTCTAGAAGAATGGGAACTTCGAGAGGAAATTTTTTGGAAGCAAAAGGCTCGAGTTGATTGGCTCCAGGAAGGTGATCGAAACACTGCCTTTTTTCATAAAACAGTGCAATCTCGCCGAAATCAGAGCACTATCTCTTCTTTGGTTAATTCTCAAGGTATCCAACTGAATTCCTTGCCAGCTTTGTTCCAGGAGGCTATTTCGCACTTCTCTACCCTCTTCTCTAAGGACTCTCCTCCTACTGATAATGAAGAAAATATTATTTTGTCCTGTATTCCTTCCCTTATCACTCTGGAAATGAATGATTATCTCATGTGTCCTATTTCTTTGGAAGAGCTGGAGGAGGTGGTCTTTGGCATGCCTAAGGGGAAGGCTCCTGGTCCGGATGGCTTTCCAATTGAATTCTTTCAGGAATTTTGGGACATCACTAATCATGATTTGTTGGAGGTGGTTAAAGAATCCTATGCTAGCAAGCAGATGCTTCGAGCTTTGAACTCTACATTCTTGACTCTTATTCCTAAGAGAGAGGGTGCTAATTAATTGGAATTTTTTAGACCAATTTCCTTATGTAATGTGGTTTACAAAGTTATTACTAAGCTGATTGCTGAGAGACTGAAAAGGTGGCTTCCCATTATTATCTCAGAAGAACAAGGTGGATTTTTTGCTGGTAGACAAATTTTGGATGGGGTGGTTATTGCTACTGAGGCTATTCACTCTATGGCTACTTCAAGGGAGAGAGCCATGTTTGTTAAGCTGGATATGGCTAAGGCCTATGATAGAGTTAAATGGAGCTTCCTAAGGAGTATTTTTCTTTCTTTTGGATTTAGCTCTGACTGGGTGAGTTGGATTATGAGTTGTGTTACTTCTGCCTCTTTTTCTGTTCTTATTAATGGTCAACCTTCACAACTATTTGGTGCTTCTAGAGGCCTCCGCCAGGGTGACCCTCTCTCCCCATATCTATTCATCATCATGGCTGAAGGCTTGGGAAGATTCATTAAGCATCAGGTGTCCCAGAATTCTATTCAAGGCTGGCGGTGGGGTAATGGCTTACCTTCTTTTTCCCATCTTCAATTTGTTGATGATTTTGCTCTTGCCGGTCTTGCTAGGATCAAGGAAGCTGAAGCCTTTCGACATGCTTTGGACATTTATTTGGTAGCTTCAGGCCAGAAAGTTAATGAGCACAAATCTTTCATTTACTTTTTTAACACTCCTGATTCTATTCAGCACAGGATTGTTGGTATCCTACGGTTTCAGATAGGTTCACTTCCTTTGACTTATCTTGGCATTCCTATTGCTGTCTCTAGGCAGCCACATCTCTTCTAGCAAAATTTGATTACCAAGCTTCAGGATAAGGTAAATCATTGGACTCATAGATGGCTTTCTACTGCTGCCTGGGTTACTCTTCTTCAAGCTGTTATCCAAGCTCTTCCTACTTATAGAAGCATGGTTCATGCTGCACCTATTTACTTTCTCAAGGAGTTTGATGCTCTTTCTCGAAAATTCCTTTGGAGTGGTAATCTGCGTAGTACTAAATGGAGCTTGGTTAATTGGGCAATTATTTGTAGGCCTAAAAAGGAGGGTGGTCTTGGTCTTCGATCTGCTCTATTGAGTAGTCAAGCTTTGGCTGCTAAACTTTATTGGCGATGGTGCTCTGGACAACATCAACTTTGGGCTCCTATTATCACTCATAAATATTTTCATGGTGCTGATCCTTGCTCTGTTTCTGCACTTCCTCTTGAAGGTTGTGGCTCAATAGTTTGGCATACTTTGAAGACAGGTGTGATGTTGGTGAAGAGGGGTCTGTTCTGGATATGTAAAGGAGGTTCTTAGGCTTTTTTTTGGTCTGATGCTTGGTATGGATTCCCTTCCATTTTATCCATATACCCTCATCTTCATCCTCTTTGTGACTCTTTTCTTGCCGCTGGATGGGATAAAGTGGCTCATTACAAGACTCCTTATCAATTGGGACCTATTGTTGGTTACAGATGGAAGCACTCCTCTGATTGGCCTCCTGGAGGTACAGACATGGATCGTCAGGAGCTTTCTCAAATTCTGGCCTCTAGAGAGTGTTCTTCTTTGCTTGGTCCAGATGTTTTGGCTTGGGGCGGTACCTTGTCTGGTAAATATCATGTCTCTGCTAGGTATCAGGAGATAACTAGAAAATTATTTGGGGATGCTGAGGTCCCTTGGTGGAAGCAAGTTTGGAATAAAGTTTCTTGGTCCAAGTGCAATTTTTTCATGTGGCTAGTGGCTCACAACCGTTGTCTTACCTAGGATAATCTTTGTAAACATGGATTTCAGGGCCCCTCTTATTGTGTTTTGTGTGGTAATGGAGAGGAGTCTGTCTCCCATCTGTTCTTCCATTGCTCCTATTATACTTAGATATGGCACCTTTGGTGGAGTGCTTGGGGTTGCTCTTGTCGGCATGCTTCCTCTTTGCCTGAGTTCTGGGCCCGCTTGGGTAGTGCTCCCTCCAAGTCTTCTTCTCTCCATGCTGCTTGGATTACTGGCCCATCTTTCATGCTTTGGCATATCTGGTTGGAGAGGAATCATCACATATTCCAAGATGTTCGGCTTGGTGTTTTGCATCTTTGGTGGAAAATATCACATTCTCTTCAGGAAACTATTCTTGTGAAGTGTGAGCTTGATGGGGGTATGGATCCGGTTGATCTTGCTATCTGTAATCGCCTCAATTTTCATCTGCAAGATGGGGTTGCAGCTCATAGGTTTTCTTCTATGTCCAGGAAGCTTCACCATCAGAGGAAGGGTCGGATTAACTGGGATGGGCACTAGACTCCTCCTCCTTGTGGAGTTCTAAAAATTAACACTGATGGTTCTTCCCGTGGGAATCCTTGTCTGGCTAGTATTGGCGGAGTGGCTCATTGTAGTTCAAGGGATGTTAAATTTTTCTTCTCAATTCATAAGGGTGATTATACTAACAATCTCATGGAAGCTCAGGCTATTTTATATGCTGTGGAACAATGTTGCTTGCGGGGATGGAGTAAGATTATTTGTGAGTCTGATTCCCAGGTGGTGGTGAACATGCTTTCTTCGCAAGAGTTTGAGGAAGTTAGTTGGCAGCTGGCCACTGTTGTTAAGCAGATTCTTTTCTTCTCTTCCTCTTTCCAGTTTATTAGGTTCATGTATATTCCTCGTGAATGGAATAGAACTACTGATTGTTTAGCCAAATGGGCTTCTAGTCATGATCCGGGTTGGAATATTAGGGATAGGGGGCAACTGTCCTTTGAGATGGTGCAAGAATTTGATGATCTTGTTGCTCAGGATCGAGCTCCTTGTTGAGCTCTCCTTGTTGTATTCCTTTCTGTCTTAATAAATTTTTACCCCTCTTTTTACAAATATAATTTTATTTAATTTTTACTATTTTCTATTATTATGTTCAATTATTTTATTTTATTTTTTCAATTGTTGATTGTGAACTAAATATTTATATAAATATTTAATCACAATAATCTAATATAAATATATTAGATTTTATTTTATTTATAATTGTTTGTTTATTAAAATTCATTTAAGAGCATTATAAAAGCTTTAGAAATAAAGCATTTACATTCTAAAAGATCAAAGAAATTAAAATAAAAATTTAGAAATTTTTTATATTTCTAAATTTTAAACAATATAAAGATCAAGAATTCAAATATTTTGCTATGAATATAGAATGATTATATAAAGAGTACTTTCAAATGTCTTTTGTTTTCTATATTTATTAATTTGGAATGTCTCTAGTTAAATATTGAATTTTATATAAATTTTTAACCTTCTCTCTTCCTCTATTTACATCCCTATTTTTATACCCTATAAACTATCCACAAGGAACTTGTAAATAAATAATCTATTTATTTTTAACAATAAATAGTAAATGATTTGATAATATATTTATTAACTTTCTAAAATATTTTCTTTTTTATAGTTATATTGTAAGGGTGTACAAAATAGAAGGCTTACATTTTTTCTATTTTAGCATTCTATGTACTCATTATCAATGAATAATCTAATTAATCTAATATTGTATTCATGCACAATAAATTTTATAAATAAGAATATTGAAGATGACTTTTAATTCACCTACAATTGTTTATGAACTATGTGAATTGTCTATTTTTCTATATTCTTGCATTATTTTCTTTTACCTTATTCATCTTTTATATTTCTTATATTATAAGGTGAATTTGGTTCTAATATACTAGGGCACCATCTTACCTAAAGCAAATAAGCTAGCCTTACACTGTTCAAACCATAGCAAGTCACTCACATCAAGATTCAGCATAGACTGTCTCATGTAATTATCATTTCCATTGACGAAATATTTGAATTAAGATTCTAATATATTTGAATTAAGATTCTAATTGCAATAAGACTTTGTATCCAATGCAAAGTAAGTTAGTTTTACATTGCTCTAACAATAACAAGTCACTCACATCAAGATTCAACATAGATTGTATCATACAATTATCAATGTCATTGACAAAATATTTGAATTAAGATTCCGATTGCATACATTATAGACATGAACTATTGTAATGACTGTTGACTTCTTGATAGTCATACTTTTTGAGCACCTAAAATTATTTTAAAACTTACCAATTAATATACTTTGAATGAGAACATTTTTGCTTCTACTTTGTTTAAACTAAAAATTCAAATGGCAGAAACTATGATGCTTGTCTCTCTTTTTTCAAGATATCTTTTTAGATATTACTCAAATTCTTGAATAGGAAGTATGTTTTCTCATATTAGTCTGAATATTTATTTTTTCCTATTCAAAATATGAATGGATGTTTCCAAAATATATCAAAATACTTTTGAAAAAAAAAATTGATTTGGATATATTGCATTTATAATTATTTGTTTATTAAGTTTTTAATTTAATTAGATTTAACAATTATTAATTTTTAAACAATGTATTCAATATTTTTTAATAACAATTGTTAATTGAGAAGCTTTCTACAATATAAGAATTCATCAATCTAAACTTTCTAACATTTAAAAAAAATATTATAGTCATTTTAGTGTCATATATATTAAAAACATTAACATCATTTAATTTAATTAATTTTGTAACTAAAATTATTGGGCTCCTAAATAATAATAATAACTAAATTCTACATTTAAAAAGAAAAATTATTTGTTATCTATATATTCAATTTGTAATTCTGTGATGTTTCTATTATTTTATTATTTAAAATAACTTCAAACTTTTATAATAAAATTATGTTTTTACTTGAATAGAATTAATATATTTGATTTGCTAAATGTAAAAAATTGATTTGGATTTTAGATAAATAGTAAATTATGAAATCTAAAAGATATAATTAAGCTGATAGCCTTATATGTGGGAGCTTTGCTCCCAGATTTTACAAAATTTTACCATAAAATTGTCAGCCCAATTGCTTTTCGGTTAGTTTACTTTATGTTTTCCAATTAGTAAATATATATATTTTTAAATAATTTTCTTTGTGCTTTTAACCCTCATTTGTCTGTCTTTCTATCTTTTATAGTTTCCTTTAAACTTTGTTCTTTTCCATTCATTGTCCTCAATTTTTTTGTCAACATCAAATTTTTTGTTTGCTCTTATGGCATGAGTGAATCATAGTGACTGTGATAGAATAATTTTACTATTGTGGATTCTTTAGTTTGGTATTTATGTAGGAAAACTAGTTCTCAATGAAACACAATATGGTAGGTCATATTGTATAGATACATGTTTTTACACTTATGGATCATCATTGCAATATATGATTAGCTATACACTTTATGTTTTATAGGTTCAAATATTTTTCAATGTTCATCGTGATGATCTTGAGCTGTTGTTTCATGTTTCAAGCATATTCTGAAAGAAGTTTGATCTCTAGGCTTTGATTACAAGAGAAATGCATTTTGATTACACAATTCTAGTTGGTGTGCAAGCTTCTAGAAAAGGAATAAGTTCTTTGATATTAGATGAAATTTCTCAAAACCATGCAAGGTCGGGGTGGCTGGGGGATTTTTTTCCCCTTACATTTCAAAGAATATTGATTTTTATGTTGGTCCCAAAAAATTTATTATCCACATTTTTAATATGTTTGTTATAAAATAGGTATTGTCTATACTGGTGGTTTTAGCTTTGAAGGTCCATACTATTTCTTGAGTTCATTAGGAATGCCTGCAACAACCAATTAATAAATTAAGAATGTAATTTGAACACCTAAAAGATGTTTCGTTTTATTATTCCTTCCATACACACCAAGAAAAGAAAGTGAAGCAAGATTTGTAAATAAAAGTCCTTGTTGAGATAATGGGTGTTGCACACATTGCATAATATTGTTATTTTATTATTTTATTTTATTATGTAATGTTGTGCCTAGATGGATGTGCAACATGTAAAGATTCCCATGGAATATTTTTGATGAGTTGTATTGCAACATTGTGATAATATTTTATGTAATTATTTAATATTGGGGAAAAGAATTAAAAGCCCAATATTAAATGTGGGGTCAGTGGGTTAGGTAGCACATGGTTTTAGCACATAGTTTATGTAATACCACTTAGTGGTTTTGTGGGACTTGCTACTATATAAGCAACCACAAGAGTAGTTGTTGTAGAGAAAAAATAGTGACAAGGAGAAGACAAAAGGCAAGAGTCGAGCGGGACAAGGCTTGACAGGTTAGCCAAGGGAGCATTTGTGAAGGTTGAAAGCATGGCATGGGATGTGTGGATTCATGCTTGTTCACATAGTTTGCTCGGTTGTGGCTATGGCCATGAAGGCTTCCATGGTTGTATGGCAATGGTATTTTTTGCTGAATAATACATGGTGATGGATGCTTTTGGAGGCTGGGTTTTTTCCCTCAATGAGGGTTTCCCAGGGTATATCTTGTGTCACAATTTTATGGGTATGTTGTCTATTCTCTTGCATGTGGATTTTAATTTCGTATTTATTTCAGATCTATAATTGGTTGTGTGGAAACAGTTATATTCTTTGTTGCCAAGTTTCCTCACAACTGGTATCAGAGCCTAGTTTTTTCTTGGTCATGGGTTCAAATCTCCCCAGGTGCCTTCCCGACTCACATAAGCACCTGGTATGCGCGTCGAGGGGGAGATTGTTGGGTGATGCAATGCGCTCCCCTGCCCACAGGTGGTTAATTATGTGGTGTTCCATGTTCACTAACAGTCATGGCTTTTGGTGCAACGAAAAATGGGCCCCACAATTGGTATCAGAGCTATGGTTGTATTATTTGTAACCCTAGATTAAATCCATGGGAATGCATGAGAGGATAAAAAAAAAGAAAAGGGCAAGATATATGAATGATTTATTGCAGATCTGAGGGTTTTGGATTTGCTGTTATGATGGGATGTTAAAAGATTTGGGCATGTGAAATTGTTGGACAAAAGATTTTTCGGATGTTTCATTTAAAATGAGGGTTTTGGGGGGTAGCTTGCATAAATGACCTCCTGGGTAAAAACAGACCTCACCATTGGATCCGGGTCGACATTTCCATAAAATTTGATATATAATATGCCCTAGTTTGGCCATGTTAAGAGGAAATGAAATATTTTTTTGGTTTCAGCCCATGATGGCCGTCAAATTTAATCCCGTCGGAATTTTCGTCACTAAAAAAATTTAAAAATGAAAAATCGTACTAAAAATGGTAAAAATATTGTCTTAGTAAAACAGCCATAACTTTCTCTCAGAATATCAGATTCCAGAGTTCTTACAGGCGTTGGAAAGCTAATTCAGAGCACTACAATATGGTGTAAGTTTGGTTGTCTGATTTTGATATTTTGTTAGGTTTTAAAAGCCCTAAAGTCAAATGTTATTTATTTTGAGCATGGATTAGGGCATAACTTGGGCATACGGAGTCGGATTTTGGACTTTGAGTAGTCAATGAAAAGCTCTTGGAGAGCTCTACACATTGGTTCAAATTTGGTGCAAGTTTGGCATGATTTATTTGTTGATATATTGATCTGAATAGTTTATAAGTATATTTTGACTATGGTAACATTGTGAGTTTATGGCATTAGAGATTTAAGTTTTGATGTCATTGTATACTCAGTTCATATTTCAGATTGGTCTCATGATGATATGGTTATCAGTGTTTGGTTTGGATATGCATGATGACTTATTGGGTCTACAAGTTGTGCAGTGTTGTAAGCGGTCTATACTTATAGGTTGCATTTATGGCTTGGTTATGGGTTGTCTTTGCCCATTGATCTTTCATTATTGATGCATATTCAGATTGGTGGCTTGGATTTGGGTTGTCTATGCCCTAAGTCACATGATTTGCTGATTCTTTCTTCATGTAGAAGGGATGAGATGTTGTTACCAGGTACAGTCATGGTGGAGGATTATGGTTGACTATTTTATGCTGACAGGTTGGACACTTTGAGAGCCAGATGCTCGGTTCATGGATGTGATCATGGTGTCATGGATTTTGGCATGACATGATTGGATATATAGGTACATCCTTGATGTTCATTAGCTTGGATTTCTAATTAAGTTATGGTGGTATATCTTCTTGGTTGAGGATCATGGTTATTTAGTTTCTTTTGAGGAGCTCATGATGTGCACTTTGAGTTCTTTGATGGTTTGATGTCTTGGTTGATTCTCATGGTTAGAGGATGGATTTTTCATCATGATGTCATGGATAGCTTGGATACATGGTTTAGTGGGAGCTTGTGACAAATGATGAGGTGACAGTGCAGGATTAGTTCCTGGTTTGATTTGGGTCTTCATATAGGAGATGGATTTTATGATGCCATAGGTAACTTGGTACCACAGTGGAGTGGGAGTTGTTGGCATTGATATATTTATTGAATGTTTGCAGATGTTGGAGGTTTGTCTTAGATCCTGTTGCTGCAGAAGCGCCTTTGGCATTTGCATGGTGCACTTGTTATCTTCATGGTGTATGAAGATGGTTAGATCTTGAGGACTCATGGAGTTCTTGGTTATCTTCATGGTGTGTGGAGATGGTTCTTCATGGTATGTGGAGATGGTTTTCTTCATGGTGTGTGGAGATGGTTGCATCTTGAGGACTCACAGGGTTCTTGGCAAAGGTGTGGTTTATGCTTTTATTTGGCATGTTATCTTTGGCATGAGGATGGTTTCATTATTATGTCATGGTATACTCTTGATGTACGTTTAGAGTTGTGACAAGTTATGGTGTGTTCATGTGGAGCATGTTATCTCTTTAGTTGAGATGGTAAGATCATGTTGTCATGTTTATGTTCCTGAGGCCATGGTTGGAACTTTGACATTGATCTTGGTTTAATTTCTTGGTATTGAGTACACTGATCATAAGCTAGATACTTCATGATATTGCTATGTTGCATTTGGAGTTGGCATGGATTGATTGGTTACAGGTGCTCATGGATACTTAGAGATGGTGGTGACGTTGATTTCTCTTGGAATAGAGAAGTATTTGTTGGGATGGTTGATGGTTTTAGCAGGAAGTCCGAGGGGCAGTCACCTAATATGGGCTTGAGAGGAGATTGTTCTTAGATGAGTCTTGGTTGGAGACTTGGGTATCTTGATGAGCATTCTCATTCCCCACTCTTGGTCTACTCGTCAGTTTGCTACTTGAGAGGTATAGCCCATTGTTTCTCTTAGTTGCATTATATTTATGCTTGTCTTTCATGGATATGGATCTTGAGCTATGGTACATGAGTTAGTTTTGGAGGGTTCATTTGAGAGATGGTTAAGCATTGGTTATCTCCATGTGCATATGTTGTTATGTTGGTTGAGTTTGGGAGATGGTTTTATTGGGCATTTTTCCTTGGATTAGGAATGGTTATTCCTTGATTTAGGAATGGGTTTATTGAGTTTGATCTTCTTGTGAGAGGCTTACATCCATGATTAGTTATATGGTATGGTTTGGGTGTTGTTGAGGCTTCTTGTTGGGGTTTTATGGAGGAGATCATACTTGCACAGTTTACATATAGAGGTGTGTGTAGAAGGGCATGATATAGGTTATGATTTGCATGGTTTCTCTGGTCTTGGTTATCTTCCTGGATGTTTAATTTTTCTTACATTGGATTTGGGATTGGTTGGAGATTGTGATCACTGGTTTGTGCTCATGTATGTCATGTGAGAGATGACATGGTTATTTCTTTATCTCTTTCCTTTGTTGGTTGTGGAGAATTTGGAAGACTATTGGAGACTTGTTATGAGAGTTGTTCTTGGAGGATATTAGTTTATGTATTGTGGATGTCCTTGATACTACATGGATTCACTTCTTTGAGATGTGTTGAGTGGATTGGTTATAGATTTGATGTTATCTTTTGTAGTGGGAGCTTCTTGGTATATATGTGGCATGTATTGCTCTTGAGGCTTTTGATTGCAAGTTGCAGATTGGATATGTCGGTAATATGAGATTCACTTGTTATACCTTTGAGGTATGGATAGTTGGATGGGTTTGGCACTTTGTTGTGAGTGCTATTTCAGCTATGGATATTTTGACAACTACGGATACATGTGATTACCTTTGGATCAGGTTTTTTTTGTGCTTGGAATTTTAGTTGGTACAGGATTTTATGATCTTCTAATGCGACAGGTTGGGTGGTTTTCTCTTTGGATGGCTTCTATGTATGTCCAGTGGCAGTGGCATAATAGGAGGTGAGATCATTCATGTTTGAGATGCCGGATACTTTGATTTTGTTGCGGGTACCAGGATGGAGCACTTGGTGTATTTTGATCCATGATGGTGGATGTGCTCGGAGGGATTGTTCCCTTGTTCATTTATGTGGCTACGGATTGACCCTATGCAATGTATACAACAAGTGGGAGATTGTTGAGATAATGGGTGTTGCACACATTGCATAATATTGTTATTTTATTATTTTATTTTATTATGTAATGTTGTGCCTAGATGGACGTGCAACATGTAAAGATTCCCATGGAATATTTTTGATGAGTTGTATTGCAACATTGTGATAATATTTTATGTAATTATTTAATATTGGGAAAAAGAATTAAAAGCCCAATATTAAATGTGGGGTCAGTGGGTACATGGTTTTAGCACATGGTTTATGTAATACCACTTAGTGGTTTTGTGGGACTTGCTACTATATAAGCAACCACAAGGGTAGTTGTTGTAGAGAAAAAAGAGTGACAAGGAGAAGACAAAAGGCAAGAGTCGAGCGGGACAAGGCTTGACAGGTTAGCCAAGGGAGCATTTGTGAAGGTTGAAAGCATGGCATGGGATGTGTGAATTCATGCTTGTTCACATAGTTTGCTCGGTTGTGGCTATGGCCATGAAGGCTTCCATGGTTGTATGGCAATGGTATTTTTTTCTAAATAATACATGGTGATGAATGCTTTTGGAGGCTGGGTTTTTTCCCTCAATGAGGGTTTCCCAGGGTATATCTTGTGTCACAATTTTATGGGTATGTTGCCTATTCTCTTGCATGTGGATTTTAATTTCGTATTTATTTTAGATCTATTATGGGTTGTGTGGAAACGGTTATATTATTTGTTGCCAAGTTTCCTTACAATCCTTTCCTAACAAGCCTTATTTGTTGAAGAGAATTTATGTGAGGTAGTTGAGGATGAGCTTTTTTTTTATAGAGTTTTTTTTTCTCTCCTTTTTTTTTGGGGGAAACAAGCATACATTTTCTATGTGCCTCACAACCTCTATGATTAACACAACTTTTGAGTTTCATGTGAGTAGTAGTGCCATTTGGTTTTTGAAATGTTTGTTTCTCTTGTTGAATTAAAAACAAATTTTGAAATGTCCATAAATATTTTTTTAGTTGATGCATGAGTGTTTTTATTAGATGATTAATAAGTTATTTATAATAAAATTTATATTTTTTGTTAATCAGGCAAGAATATGGAAAAGCTAGTTGGCAATTTACTTTGGTAAATAGTTTTGTGTATGGAGTGATAAGCTTTAGTGAGTAGATAATGACTATATTAGATTGTTTAAAAAAAAAATCACTGACTTGGATATAATCATTGCATTTCAAAATTGATAGTGAAAAATGGCTACTACTTTGTGTTTAAAATTGTGTTATTTTATTTATTTGTAGTCACTTTCAAGATTATTTTTTTGTAAATGAAGAATAATTTGTAATAAGGAAAGTCACATAAGTTTCCATATCATTGAGATAAATGGAAAAGCAAGGTAATAATAGAAATGAAAGGTAACATGGAATGAGATAATTGTTTAGATTATAATAAATTAATTGTTGCAACATTAACTTTATTTGAATAAAGTTGTACAATATATTTTTGTGTTAGCTAAGTATTAAAATAACTATTAAATATAGAAATAAATTCAGGCTTTGTATTCATTATGAATGGAATTGAATATAGTAAATAGATAGTGAAAAAAATTAGAGGAAATATGTGAAAGTAATGAAGGTTCCTACTTTGCAAATGCTACAAAGGTGGCAAATTATGTGAATGTGGCAGTCAAAAATATTGAACAATTGTCCCTCCATTTTGGAAACTTTATAGGTGTGATCTCTCCATCCCCTCACTTTGATAGTTAAAATCTCTCTCCTCTGGCTCCTATGATTGAATTCATCCCTATATCTTCTCCCTCAACCCTAAGGTCATTAATGACCTTGGGCAAAAGTAGTCACCCTAAGCTGGCATGACTGCCATTAACACCACTATTAATGTGGTTGGCAATGGAAATACACTCAATAAATATCCTAACACAAATCTTGTTATGGCTAAATCCTTCTCTACAGTATTTTCTTCACCATCATCTCTAGTGCCCTCTAGTGCAAAGTTCATCTCAATTCAAACAAATGGAGCTAGTAATCCTGGTTAGGACCCTAGCATTGCTTTGCTACCCATCTCCATTTTTTTTAATGATGAAATGATCATTGATATAGCCAAGGAAAAGATTAGGTTAGACGACTCTAAGATTTTATTTGTGGCTTTTGAGCTTGATAAATGCGCTCCTAGAAAATTTATGGATGATTGGTTTCATATTTTTTGGAATTTAAAATAAGGTTTACATCTATCCTTCCACCATCAAATTAAAAAAGGGCTATTTTTCATCTTCTTTGCCATCTTCTTTGCCAATCCAAGCTTGCAGGCTAAAGTCCTAAAATGGCAATATTGTGTTGTTGGAAGCACATCATTTCGTGCCCTCTCTTGGAATCCTGAGGTAATTCACAAGGTGGTTTTAGCTCTACCAGCCCACACTAGATTCTGATCAAGCAAGCACCTCCCTTCTTGTGGCCTTTTCTCCAAAAATGTTTGGAACTCTTAGGTAAGGTTATCCAAATGGATGAGAACAATAAATTTGTTCCTCATATGGATTGGAGAGCTCTTGTGTCACTTAAACTTGGAATTGATATCCTAGATGCCCTAGATGGTAAGATTGAAGACAAGTCCTTGAAATGCTCGCTGGAGTACTCAATAGGCTTAATGCTTACTTTTTGTGCAAGCATGAGGGCCACATGAGGAAGGATTTCCCTATCCTTGCTCAGAAATAAGTAGTTACCAAACCCGTCACCCACTCTAAAACCGTTGTGGAGCAAGGTGAACACAAACCCTCCAAAGCTCCACAAAATGATCTCTCGTCTCCCACCCCTCTACAAAATGCTCAGATATTGCTAGCCCCATGAATGCTCCCACCATTTTTTTAAATAATGCTTCCAAAACTTATGCAAATGGTTTCCAAACTATGGTTAAAAAGGCTCAAAATGAAGAACAACAACAACAAACTAGTCTAATAATAGCTCTTTGATTCCCTCATCATCAGCTGACCCTGTGATAATACCTACTTGTAATCCCTCAACCACATCCCACCCCTAGCACCATCCCCATGGATTCTACTTAATCCAAGTTGTCTCAACTCAATCCGCTAAATTTTTTAAGGAGTTAGATGAGGGATATGTCTTTGAAATCATACCTGTGACACCTAGTTATATCACTCCCTGAAGCACTATAAGTATACAACACTTCCATGATACCCCGGGTGGTAGCTTTGTTGACATGTAGTTGGAAGGTGCCAAACCCTTATAATCAGGTGATTAGGATCTTGACAATCTTAGTGAAGTGTCCAAAGCCAACATGAAGGGATGACTACTTGGTTCCAAAAAAAAGTCCACATCAATGAAGAAACTAAATGGATTGTAGGTCATGCAATTGGTGCCACCCTGTGGCCACCACAACACTATTTTCCCCCCCCTCAAATTGTTTTGCCATCAATTGCATTTCATTGAATATCAAGGGTCTCGAATTCCCAGATAGAAAAGAAATTGTTAAAAGCTTTCTAAATACTATGAATGTTTTTATTTTCTTATGCTCCAAGAGCATTAATATACAATTTTTTTCTTAAATATAAATTTGGACTTCATCTGGAAGGATGCAATTAAATTGTCTACTAATCACCCAAGAGGCAAGGGAGGTTTGGGTATCCTAGTCAACACCAAATGGGCTAATATGATCATAGGACGTGGTACCTCTCTATGAAAAAAGGGTCTATGGGCCACTTTTCAATATCAGGGATTTACTTTTGGTATATGCCTTGTTTATGCCTCTAATGATTTTAAAGAGAGGGCCAATTTCTAGTCTTAGCTTACTACCCTTCTTGACATCCCTTGGATTTTCAAAGGTAACTTTAACATGATAGAAAACTAATTTGACAAACAGTGGTGGCATGCCCTTCACTTGGAAAGAGTTAGAAAAATTCCAGTGGAATTGTTTGAAACACACTAAATCTCTCTTTGATCCTCTCAGTGGGGGAAAGTCTTCTAATACTATTTTATGGTACACCTAGTGTAACTACCAAAGTGGAGCCTCTAGAATCTACTCTAGGTTGGATAGATTCTATGCTAACTCTAATTATTTCTCCTTTATACCTAACCCTCAAGGTAATTATATTACTATTACCCCTATTGCTCTCTCTGATCACCTTCTGATCTCAGTTTCTATTAGAATTAATACCCAACCTTCTTAGGGAAAATCTTGCAATCCTAAGTTCACATATAACACTAATATTTTTGAAGATGATGACATTCTTGCTACTATTAATCTCATCAGATGTGTAAATAAAAATAACCCTACTATCCAATCTCATAGGTCCAAATGGAAGCATAACCTTGATGCCTAATAGGACTTCCCCTAGACCATTGGTAGGAAGAAGGAGAAGGATTTTAGATCCACTGAGAATAGACTTTCTATTGAGTTACTCTTAGATAAAAACAACATCCAAGCCACTCCCTCCAAGGTAGCAATATTGCTCTCCAAGTTACTAGAGCTAGAGATAGTCTCAAAAAACATCAATAGATCAAAGAGAAAGGGGCTGATATTAGGTCTTGAGCCCATTGGCTCTAGTATGGAGATTGTGGATCCAAAGTGTTCTGAACAATATTCTTAAACATAAGCATAATAAAGATCCCATTAATAGGATTGGCAGCCAAGAAGTTGACAAGCCTAAAGAAGTCAACAAAGCTTTCTCAATTTTCTACCAAGATCTGTTTACCTCTAAAGATACTAATGAAACCAAAGCCCCTAGAGATAAATGTAGAAATATAATATCCACTAGAATTAATAATGAGGATGCATATCTTCCCATCAAAAACATAACTCTTGAGGAGATCCAAAAGGCCCTTAAAACTAAAAAGGACCTTCACCTTGATGGTGTGCCGATTGAATTTTATAAAGCCAACATTAGTTAGATCTGTAATGATCTCCTTGATATTTACTTTGAAGCTCTTGATAATGGCTCTCTAGGGGACTCCATAAATAGGGGTATTAGAAAGCTTATCCTAAGGATGGTGATAAGGCTCTTGTTTAAAGAACTAGAGGCCAATCACTCTTCTTAATGTTTCCTACAAAATCTTAGCTAAAATTCTTACCATTATGCTTGACGGAATTCTTACTAAGTTTATCTACTCCACTCAAATGAGATTTATCAAGGGAAGATATATTCTTGAGAACCTTGTCACTACTTCGGAAGCCATGGAATAGGTCAGACAGTTCAACAAGGATTCTACTATGTTCCTCTTCGATTTTGAAAAAGTCTTTGATCAATTTGAATTGGACTTTATCCGGATGGTGCTTGAGGCTTTTGGCTTCGTCACTCCTTTTTGAAACATGATCATGATGTTACTCAAAGATAGGACTACTTAAGTTAACATCAATGGTTCCCTCTCAACTCCCATTTAGCTTAGTAGATCTATCACACAAGGGTGCCCCTTAGATCCTACCCTATTTTTATTTCTTTTGATGCATTTTCCTATATCTTGAGAGACAATTCTATCTCTCCTTCTATCAAAGGTATCACACTTCCAGATAACTTTGACCTCATTCATTGCTAATTTGCTACTAACACTACCTTCTTCATCGAACTCAATGAAACCAACTTTACTAATCTACAAATGAGCTTAAGTTGTTTTGCTCCATCTCTGATGCCAGGTTATCCCACTCCAAATTTTTCTCTCTTGGATGGAATAACCAATCCATGAGGTTGGATTAGGAAGTCTAATTAAGAGTGTGAAGGACCTCAGAAAATTATCTGATATCTTAGTATTCCTTTCTTGGTGGAGCCTTCCCTAAATGAGATGTGGACTTAGATTAAAGAAAATATTCATAAGAAGTTAAACAAGTGGCACAATAGATCTCTATCTTTGGCAGGTAGAGTGCAAGTGTACCAAAAGATTATCTCTTCCTACAATATAAACTATTCCTTTGCTTGGATGTTTAGTAATTATCAAATTTTAGAAATTCAAAAGGTCATTAGAAACTTCCTTTGGTCAAATGGTAGAGGCAATAAAAGAGTGCACTTTGTTAGGTGGAATTGGTGCCTAGTGGTGGAGAACTTGTACTCTTGAAAGAGAGGTCACAAGTTCAAATCCCACTGGGGGGTAGGGTATGTATGCCTCGTTTGTAGCGCCAAGCGCCTCTCGAAAAAGAGTACGAGGTAGTCCCATATCACTGTCACCATATGTAAACCCAAAAACTATGGCATAGTGTCGTGGACTATAAAACTTCCTTTCCTTTCCTTTCCTTTATTGATAAAAAGTTTGAAGGGCTAGGGATAAAAGACCTCAAGATTTAAGGGATTGTGCCTTATTGCTAAATGGATATTTCACTCGCTTGATGGCTAAGAACCATGGAAGGCACTGGTTAGAAATAACACTCAACATGGCTTCCCTAAAAAGCCAAGTCTTGGAAAAATCACCCTTTACAGGATATTGTAGAGGGTAATTTCCCTATTTCTATTCAAAGTTTTGCTATTTTTAAATCTATTCAGAAGGCTTGGGAGATTTTTAGAGTTCACATCCCCTCTAGGGACTTTCATGATCATAGCATTTTATTTGGGGAGCATTCCATTTGGTAGAGCCTCTATCTATCTTGCAAGCCCCTCGCCCTCTTAGAAGGTTGTTCTGCCAAAATTTGGGCTAGGTTGGGAATCTCCAAGCCTATAAATTTATTTGAGCACAATAAACTTATAAGTTGAGAGACTCTCATCTCCACACACAACCTTCCTTGGTCTCAAAAGAAGACCTATAATATGTTAGCCAAAGCTTGTAAGAATCTTCCCTCCTCTTGCAATGTGGACTCTCATAGATTCCTCACCATGAAGTTGGTAGATGGTACCATTGTTAGTAAAACCAAGGCCAAAAACATATATAACGTCATTTCCTATAACAATAGTATTCTTAAACATGTCAATACTTAATGGTACTCTAAAATAGATAAGGTTGGATGGAGTAAATAAATTAACCTCATTTAGAAAAGTCATATTGATCCTAAAATCCAATGTTTTAGATAGTTGTTGTTGCTAGACAAACTTCCTTTAAGCATAGATCCTAATGGTATTGGAATATGTAATATTTGCAAGCTGCCTGAAACTAGTAGGCATATTTTTCTCGATTGCTCTATTGCTTAAGAGATATGGCATTACTTACCCCCATTATGTTACTATTTTTTTGAAATTATTACAAGATATATAGATGGTTTAAAGAAGGATACTAATCATTTATGGAGTACTCTGTCATCTAACATTTTATGGCAGATTTAGAAATTAAAAAATGAAGACAAGTATCAAAGCAATTCTAGATTCCTTACTGAGTCTTTTAGAAGACTTATATACTTTAAAAAATTTGCAAGTCATGAGTACCATGATGATTGACCATGAGAAGCTTAAGAGCTTCCTAAATTTTGGACATGCTACCTTGTTCGTGTTTGAGATGAAGAATGAATACAATTGGCATAGAACTATGGAAAACTATGTTGTTTTTGAAAACACTATCAAGAAGCTAAAAAAAGAAATCAAGAAGAATAAAAAGAATATTTTGGATGAGGAAATTCTCATGCTTGATCAATATAGTGTTGAAGGGTATGGAGTGTGTGATGTTGAAGGGGTGACAGTGTATCTGAACTGATCAAGAAGACTTGGCATTAGATAAAATATCTAACACTTACACATCAAAGAATCTAGAGGGAAGTAGTAGAGATTGAGAATAGATTTGCAAGGCATATCAATGTAGCTAAGGGTGTCAAGAGGAAACATGAGCATTACAATCAAAATAGTCTATTTTGTTCAAGTACACTGAACTTGGGAGTTCACATTGGATCAAGGAAAAGGAACATAATAATGAAAAACAAATAAAACTACCCAAGTTCATGGGGGATGGGAAGGAGGACCCCATATGACACTCCCAAACATGTGAGGCAATTTGGTTGGTTGAGAACGTAAGCAATCATGACGAATGGGTAGTGCAATTTCCTATATCCCTATGCATAGTGGCCTTAGACCAGTTCTTTGAATATGACAAGACAAAGGTGAATACATGGGATGAGTTTTAAAAAAATTGTTTCAGAGTGAATTTAGACTACTTTGTGACAACAATGAGATTGTGTCTCAAATTAATAGTATAGAGGAAGAGGAAGAATGGGAGCATAAGAAGGTATGATTGACAATTCAACAAGTTACTTAGAAAAATGGACAATCAACCATCAGATGACATAAAGAAGCACTAGTTTATGGAAGGGTTGAGATCCTCCCTAATAAGGAAAATAAAGATTGTTCCTCTGTTGTCATACAAGGATGTGTACAACAGAGCCATGTACCTTGAAAATGAAATAAAATCAAGGAAGAAGAATAGGTTGTTAGATGATGATGATTCCTTTGATGGAAATAACAGTGATGAAGAGTCCAGTAAGAAGGTCCAAGTGCTCTAAAAAGACATGCATTGTATGATGAAGGAATTTAAAACAATGTAGGGGAGCAACAAAGTGAAGGAGAATTATCATGTACAGAATGTAAGGAGGGCCATACAAAAGGCATGTGCCCTAAAAAGGCCTTCTCCAATATTTTCTAGGGGATGAGACACACCACCAACAAGTGCCCATGGCCCCATATAACTTGAAAATAATGAATGCAGAAGATCTCTTCATAGACAAGAAGTTGTTGACATCCACAAAAATAAGCACCTCTTAGTCATAAACCAACACAATGACATCGTTTGATAGGTACCAAAATACATAAAAGGAGGAAAAGGCAATAAGATTAATAACATCAATAATACATAGGGTCAGATACAATATGATGTTAACGAGTAGGCAATGATTAAATTCAATATCAAGCTTGCAATCAATGGGGACACTTCACTTGGGATTGCTAGGAGGAAAGCCCTCTAAACTTGTGTTGATGGTGTAGCCCTGCTAACCATGAAAATGCAAACTATCCCAATCTTGGATTTAATTGATTAAACATTGAATGTTGGGTGAAGGAGTGCTAGCAATCACTAAAGTGCAAGCCAAGAAGGCAATGCACCCAAACCCTAGATAATATTTTTCTTTCATAAATTTGCTCAATGTTATTTATCTAATTAATAATTTATTGTACATATTAAAATATTATTTTTTATATTTAAGTAAAGTCAAAGCTAAAAATTAACTTATTATTAAGCCGAGAGGCTTTCTACAGTGGGAGCAAATTTCAATGTAAACAATAAGCAATTTTCAAAAAATTTGACAGGTAGCTGCCAGTATGACGATAACATATTAATAATGATAAGAAATCACTTGAAATCAATGGCATAACGTATATTGAAAGGCCCAAAGTTAATGTAAATATTTAAGAAACTACTAAAAGTGGAAGACCAAAAATAAGAAAGAACTTAAATAGCAACA
Organism: Cupressus sempervirens; assembly: GCA_028749045.1. NCBI lineage: Eukaryota > Viridiplantae > Streptophyta > Pinopsida > Cupressales > Cupressaceae > Cupressus > Cupressus sempervirens. The sequence goes on along the minus strand of CM053786.1, from coordinate 340,110,702 downwards.
TTACACATTCAAACCATTACATTGGTATTTTAAATCTTAATGAAGCATTATATTTCAGCATGATTAGAGTTGAGACTTTTCCAGATCAACGACCTTTGGTTATACAAGTTTGTTTTACTTGGAGGTGTATTCAATATGTGGCAGTTTCCACATTTTCAAAAATTCTCAAGAAAAGCTTTATTATGAAAATGGAAGCGAAATTTTGAAATGGTTGATTGCATTCTGGATGGAAGCAAACAACTTTTATTGATCAGTTACAAAAGTGGGAAGAAAAATCTTATATATATTGCTCAATATGTACTGCAATTTATCTTACTTGAAGCAATAACAAGTGATCTCGTATTTTTCTGCAAGTAATCATATGCCTTCTAATCTCACACATCCCTTCTATTATAGTTTTTTTAATAAAAATTTTAAGTTATCTTATTTATACATTATTCTAGGATATGATTTGCAGAGAGCTGGTTGTGATCATCGTACACAACAAGAAATTTTTTTGTGAAGGTTAGTTATAGATTTTATCGAATGCATGCTTTTTTATAAAATAATTCTTCTTATTTTCACATCAGATGGTAACCATTGTTCTTGTTTAGTCTGTGGTGTATGTGAATGTTTTCGAAATAGATAGATTAATTTTGTCTTTTGTTATTACTAATATATGTTTTGAAAATAGATAGAAAATTGATATGTTTTGAAAATAGATAGAAAATTGTTGCCTCCAACAGCTCATGACACAACCATATTTGTCTTTCTATATTACCAATGTTTGTTTTTAAAATAGATAGAAAATGGTTGCCTCCTCTTGCTCAGCTATATATTTTTTAATAACCTTTCCTTAATTATCATTTCCTTAATATTTGGAGGAACCAAATTATAAAATATGACTGCCCTCTCCAATATACAATATAGGAAAATAGATTATGTTATTAAACAGATGTCTCTTATAAGATAATATTAATAGTGAGAAATACTGACAAACTGGAATCTAAAATATAGCATGGTGTGAACAGATTTATTAAGAATAGTAAATTAGAGACAAGAAAATGATTAGAGAATCTTATAACTAAAGAATATGAATGAATCACATGGCTATAATATTAGACTCTCCACAAATGATTAGATTGTTTGCACAAGATTAGGAGCAGAAGATCGCATGATTTATCGCAACTTTCTTTTGTTCGAGAGTTGCTTGGCAAACCTATTCAGAAGTTAACTAACCATCATTAATATTCAAATTAATCATACAACCCTCGTTATAAACTTGAACATACAACCCTGTTTGTATATCCACTGTGGAAACATACTTTTTAGAAGCTCTTTGTCGATGTCTTCAAGATCTTCAAGGTTTTTCTTAGTGGAGATATCAACAGAGGCTACATGTCCCATTAATTCATTTTCCTATGATAAAACAATGTTAGTGGCAACATCACAATAAAATAAATGGGTATAGAGCTTCTACAGATGAAGTAAATAATTGTATACTTGAATTATGAGATAGTTTTCTTCAAAACAAAACTTTTGAAAGATCAAGGTAGAATAAATGTCCACTCAACACCTAATGTCAAAAGATATGTAGAAACATCTTTTATAATCCATTTTCATAGATGAGTAGGTTTTAGAAACTTTCCACAAATTGCTTTCAAAAATAAGAAACTTCCAGAAATTGCCTTCAAAATTTAGAAACTTCCAACTTTTGCAAATTAGAAACTCCCAGAAATGGAAAGCCATGTCATAAAGAATTATTAAATTTATTTTTGTTTTTATCACTATAATGTTCATAATTTTGTATTTTTGCCTACCAAAAATTATTTTTCTGCTTGCCACAACAAATGAAAATTAAGAAAAATCATAATTTAAAATTATAGAAAATAAAAAATAAAAAATTACCATTTCTTTAGTTATTAGATTATTTTATTGCCTCAATCATTACCTTTTATCTAATTTAAATATTAGATTCTTAAAAGATATAGATTCTAATTTGTTTCATGATATATTTTTAAAAAAACTTAGTTTATTATTAAAAGTTGTAAAATTCAATGTTAAAACTAGTTTTTTAAAAATTTAACTAAGTTAGTTTTCAGTTGTCAAATAAAAATTATAATAGAATATAATTTCTTTTTTATCAAATTATTATTACACCACAAATAAATATATCTGGTTAAGAAAAAAAATCATATATTAAATAATTAAATAATATTTGAAATAATTTATATTGAAATCAAGTACATTTGAAATCAATTCAGCTACTTGTTAAATAAATAATATACTTAACTTCAATTTTGTTTTCTATATTTAATTAGTAAATAAAATGTTTCTATTGGATATTTAATTTGATTATTCTATCGATTATTAAAATTGCATTTGTAAGGTTTTTTATTTCTATTTATATTCATTTCCATATGTATAAATTATATAAATAAAAAGTAATTTAATTTCTATGTAACTTGACTATTATTCTTTTTAGCTAAAATTATTGATGTGTTTCATTATTTTATACATATCAGAAATAATAAAATGGATGTTGACCAAAGTGAATCTGAAATAACTATTGGTAGCACACTGCTTCAAGATGATTCTATTGAATCAGATGGAAATGATGAAACCTATTTGGATAGATTGGGAAGAATCACTGCGGAGTGTTGCAAAATAATGGTCAATGAAATGCATGGAGCAAGCCTGAATGTTCGAGATGTGCAAGATCTTCAAATCATACAAATGGAAGACTATACAAAGGTGATTCATGAGGCATGGAGGAAAGGAGTCAAATTTTGTGAATATATGAAAGACATGCATTATGATGTGGAATATAAGGAAGGGGAAAATTTTAATTTCCTCACTGAAGAATTCCAAGTGTCTCTACACCACTATAATGAAATCTTTCTCTAATGGAATAATGAACCACTCTACTATTTTTGCATTAATAATTTTAAGGAATTTTTTTTTCTATACATTCCATGTTTGATGGGTATGGATTCTTAGGACAATTGAAGATATGTATGTAGATAAAAGGGTCTAAAATAGTATTTCATATATCTATGTATGTAGTTCTCTTATGGACAAAATTTTGATTTCATCACTGAAGAACTCCAATTGTCTCTACACCAGTGCAATAAATTCTTGCTCTTTTGAAATAGTGAACCAGTCTAATATTTTGGAATTATAATGTTTAAGAAAATTTTGTTTCTATATACTTCGTCTTTAAAGGGTATGGATTCTTAGATAAATTAAATATATGTTTCTATATAAATGAGAGTTTAGTATTTTATATATTTATGTATCCATTTGTTCTACGGAGAAAATATCTTTCTTATATTACTTTTACAATTCCTCGACATTTGGTAATAAAATAAATATCACCATATTTCTTATCTATGATGTTTGTTGTGAACATAAATTGCAAAATATTTCTCATTAATTGAAGATTCTATTCACTTTATAGCTATGAGTCTATCATCACCAAATTTCCAATCTAATGAGGAAAGGAGACAATATCAAATATAGCAACGGAGAGCATATTAGAGAGAATATCAAAGGGAATATCAAAGACATCAAAGAGAACAAATGATAGAAGATCAAAGACAAGATGAAAGAAGGAGAAGTAATGAACTCCAAAAACAAAATTATGCTAGGTGAAGGGCACAATTATTAGTGCAAGAATTGGAATCTGAAAATAGAGATCAACAAAATAGTAACAGAAGTTGTCGTCAAAGAACATCTGATGGAGTATCGCATTCTGAGATACAAGAAAGACATCAAGTGGATTTATAGTTCAATGAGAGGTATAATCAACCCTTGACTACAGATATGCAATTGGATCTTCAAAATGAAGTTTCAAGGACAACTGAATATGTTCCTAAAACACCCCATCATACAACTCAAGTTGGGATAAATTTAGCTAGACAAGGCAATGAAGAAATTGCACAAAACCCAAATGAAAATCTTCGTGATAATTTCTATAGATTCCAAATGCAATTTTTCCAAAAATTGGATAGCTTAAGAATGCCAAACATGTGTTATATCTGTCAAGAATGCTATCTAGGAATGAAAGTGTCACGCACCTCTGATGGTCCAGTGTGCAATAGATGCCAACAAGAGAGAGTAAATAATAGATTCTTAGCTTCAAATAATATGGATCCAGGACCTCAACCAGAGGAGCTTGCAAACTTGACACAAGTTGAGGAAATGTTAATTGCATGTGTCAGTTCCATATTGCAAGTGACACATGCAACTGGTGGCCAATTTAAGTACAGAGGACACACAATAAGTTTCCCACAAAACATAGATCATGTTTCAAACATATTGCCACATACAATAGATAAGTTACCAATTATTATTGTTCAAAGGATAGATCAATGTACGACACAATATAACTTTACTGTAAATAGAGATTGTGTATACAAAGCACTCAAATACAAAGTAGAGCATGATAAATTTTACTCTGATGTTCAAATTAATGAAAATGCTCTCAATGATCTACCTAGAAATAGAGATGAAAATGTTTTTCACAGATTGAAGATGGTGAATATGGAGTTTGATACAGATGCAAATGATATTGTTTTTTTGGGTCCAATTATGGAGAAAGATGAAGGGAATGTAATTGAACACACAACATCAATGGCTTCAAGACCTCCTAATGCACAAAAAGAAATGGAACTTATCCATGCATGGGTTAATAATCTTGATGCAAACCCAACATCATTGATAGACTAGCCAAGTATTGGTGTGTCACCTATTAATGAGTATGTCACATCAGGATTATTGGATATGGCATTCCCAACACTATTTCCTAACGGTACCTGTGATTGGTTAGAACCATGGTTGCAACATGTATATCTTCATGAATTTGTAGAGCATCTTGTGCGATATAGGGATCATTGTTTTGGAAAACATCCTAGATTTAAATATTTCATGAATAACATGCTCATGACACATCGTGCATAGAGTTCAACCTCTGTGTTTGTAAAGAGAAACTTTAAAGACATGCCAATCACCATCAATGAGTTGCAACAACATATGGAAACTACACCTCACTCTAGATTGACAGATAAATTGATGCGGTTTGGTACAACACTAAGGGGAACAAGGTCATATTGGGCAAAATCTCATGCAAAATTGACAAATTTGCTTCATCAAATTGGTTATCCTACAATATTGTTCACATTGAGTGCAGTAGATATGTATTGGCCTAATTTACATGCCCTAATGCCAGGAACAATACCAACTAATCCACGTGAAGCTCAAAATTGGCGTAGGCAAAATATAATTGATTATCCTCACATTGTGGCACACTATATGCACTTGAGACACTCTATGTTTAGAAAAGAGATTCTAGAAAATGAAATGAATGTCAAAGATTTTTGGTGTAGATATGAATGGAAACATAGGAGGTCCCCACATGTGCATGGATTCATATGGATCAAAGGGGCACCTAATATGGAGAACATTGACTGGTCAAATGAGGATGAACGCAAAAGTCCTAAAAGATATTTTCATTCTATTGTTCATGCACCGAACCCTAGAGAAGATCCTCACCAGCGAAATATATAGGTATGTTTATAAATATGTATTCTATGGTATAATTTGATATGACCTTATTTACTCATTCAACTTATTTTGAATTGTAACCTTTCATGAATTTTCAACAACATCCATGTCTCAAAAACACGAGATAACTTGCAGAGGTCAATCTAGATCATGACTATGAGGAGATCCTAAATTGTGTAGAAAGACACACAATTTGTAAGGAGGGTGCATATTTGCGGAAAAAAAGGGGGCATATGGTTTGTAGGTAATCATTTCATTACATTGTGATATTTAAACAAAAATTAGAAATTGGTCACTAGCATCACATGGCTAAGTACATGATATATCTCTCTTATATTTATTATAGGTATAATGCACCTTGGCCATTAAACCTAGAGGGATCAAAATTATATGAAGATAGAGAAACAGGTGAAAAGAAATTTGAACCAGCCAGAAATGATGAAAGAGTCAACTCGCATAATCGCCACATACTACAACTATGGAGAGCGAATATAGATTGGCAACTTGTTCTTTTCAAACATGTTGTGGTGAAATACATTGCCAAATATGCAGCAAAAGCAGAGAAAAACTCATAAACATACCACCAAATGTTGATGCGCCTCTCCAACATGGAAAACCCAAATGATTTAGCTGCACGTGCATATAGGAAACTTCTAACTGAGACAATTATAGAAAGAGACATTGGTGCTCAAGAAACATGTCATATGTTATTAGAGCTTCCATTGGTAGAGTGTAGTAGAAGATTTGTTAATCTAAATGTCTCCCATGAGGTCTTCAAACCTGTAACTATAAATAATGAAAATGGAAATGAAGAAGAGAATACTGAAGAGGAAACAAAATCTTTCATTGATGGGTACAAAAAAAGGCCCCTATGTATGGAAGCTATCACATTAATTGATGATGTAAGATCATGGATATATAATCCTAAAAGAAGAAGAGAGAATAAATGGGAGCCAAGGGACAAAAAAATAATAGTCAGAGTGTTTCCTAGATTTGTATCTATGCCTTCACATGAATCAGCTAAATGGGTTGACTTTTGTTTATCAGAGTTATTGCTCTACAAGCCATTCCGTGATATAGAATGAGATATTGGTCATAATGATGACACCATCATACAAAATTGGGAGATATTTAATTACATTCCTTGGCATGTTCAACGTACTGTGGTGATAGATAATGATGAAAACCCAAGTGATTCTGACATTGAAGACAATGACAATGTTCAAAGAAATACAACAGAACATGAATGGGAAATTATATCTAGGTTGCATCATGATCAAAACATAGAGTGCTCAGAAATAGACATGTTGGGGAGAAGAGACATTGAAAAACATACAAATTGGTCTATTGATTATAAGGGAGAAGAGTACACTACTGCAGCAATCAATTTTATAGGTAATGTGAAGAATCATGGTTGTCTAATATATGATGACATTCCCCAATGCATCAACTACATGACCCTTGGTGATAAACAAAAAATGGCAGTTGACATTATTATGACACACTATCATAGAAATCAGAATGTGGAGCCATTATTCATGATAATTAAAGGAATAACAAGCACTAGAAAGTCATATCTAATTGGTGCCATTAGTCAATCTCTTCAAAATGCAGCAATGCCCTCTGTATCTCCCCTTCTATTACTTGCACCAATAGGAGTTGCAGCATTCAACATAGGAGCTTCTACAGTTCATTCAAAATTAAAAATACCAAAACAAGGTTTTTTTTCAATTAGAAGGAACAAGACTCGCTAGTTTTCAAGAAGAAATGGCACATATCAAGTATATCTTGATTGATGAAATGAGCTTCATTGGTCAAAACATGTTGGAGAACATTGACTCTCGACTTCAACAAGCATTCCCACAAAATGTAGATATAAGCTTTGGAGGTAAAAGGCTTCACTTTTCCTCATTTCAGCATGTATGAAATATAGACTATTGCATTAGGGTAAAAGCACAAACCTATGTCACCTTTTATAAAAGAGAAGTGATATCAGAATTTAAAGTCTTCAACTTTAACGAAATAAAAGTGGCATTTGTGCTTAGAATTTGAAGATGATGTAAACTAATGAAATATGTAAAATTGGATGAAGTTTATGTCTATAATTTTTTTTTTTTAAATTGAGTGAAAATTTAATTTATTTTTGAATTTTTAAAGTGTATTTTTGAATTTTTTTAAAATATTAAAAATATAGACTTTTTTTCCCGTCAAAAAAATATATGCAAATATTCATATTTTGGTTTGATTTTGGAATATGTTAGATTTAACATGTATACCTAGTGCACCAAAAAAGAAAAATTAAAATTTGGCTAATATTTTTGAAGTTATAACTGGTCAAAGTCAAAGCTATCAGAAATTGACAATTTTTTTCTCTTGTCAAAGTTTTTCCATCAAATCTACATTTTTTTAAAACAAATTACATATTCTTGAAGAAGACTCTCTCCTCTAGTGTAGCATACAAAAATAAAAATTTTAAATTTTTTTTTTTTACATGATTTACTATTTTTTTCTTATTTTTGAATAGACATCTTCCTGAATCTTAAGATACCTACTTGTAATATTTTCAAATTATAACATATTATTCATAATCAAAATTTTTAAAAAATTATACGATCATAATCATGACTCTGAGAACTACAAAAGTATATTTTTAGTTTTTAAAAAAACTTCAATTTAGTAGGTCAAATTGGCCTTCAAAGTGAGATGTTTATAGAAGTTCTAATTTTTTCTTGTTTGGCTACCACATAGGATGCCACACAGACTGTTTCGGCCGAAACCGTTTTGGCTGGAACATTTTCAATCGAAACTATTTCAGCCGAAACCCTTGTCAGCAAATTAAACCACCAGCAGTTAATGTCACTGTTTGATATAAGATAAATTTGTTTTTTCTTTTTAAAAAAATTAAATATACAGAACAACGAAAATTGGAAGAGGATTTTCAAAAGACAATTAACTTTGAAGTAATTTTCAACAACTATTATGTGGATTTAACCAATATTGCAAAGGATCAAATATTTTGAAGGTGATTTTCTTCTCGTCTACTTATTTTTATTTTTATGTATTTTATATTGAACCATTAGCTAATATTTAGTGAAATCTAAATTTATTTATTTTTGTTTCTATAGATTGAAATATTCAATGGGTAGTAAAAGGAAAAGATCAAGGAAATATGATAGAAAAAGAGATGACAAAATGAAAGGCCATACAAAACATGATCAAAACCAACCTACTGAAATTCCTGAATAGGATGAGATTCATGAAGAAAATGAAAGTAATGAAGAGGAAGAAATTGGCAGTTCTATTGATAGAGACAAATTAGAGAGCATAAAAAATTTGATGGATTTGGATGAAGAACTACTTTTTAACCAAATTCCATCTAAAGATATTATAAATGATAACACTATCAGAAAGCATTGTCAGAACATGTGGGATGAATATTTCAATGATAAAAGTATATTTGGATAGGCACAATAATTTGTCAAGTTATTTAGGAGAAAAGATATGAGACCTATTTTGGAGTTGTTGGGTGTTGATAATAGGGAAAGCCATGCACATAATATTAATAAAACAATAGTTGAAAACTTGCAAAATGCTTATAACAAAATTGACAACACAACTCAAGGAGGTGATTTGAGTAATGCACACAGAGCATTGATGACTACTATATCTAGTAGAAAATTGACACATACAAAATAGGTACGTGCAATTTTTGATCTACTACATATATCTAGAAGAACTGTCCAGAGATACATCAAGAGGAGAAATATGCTAGATGATAACATTGAGAATAACTTGGTGAATATTTATAGAGCTCCTCAAAAAGATAGGATTTCTGAAGAAGTAAAATGAGAAGTTATTGAACTTTGGACCACAAATTCTCGTGTTTCTTCCAACAGGCATGATACTATACAAATTAAAAATCAAGAAATAAGGGCCAAAATTGAACATCCAAAACATTTCATAGATATAACTCAAAGTGAATTATTTCAAGCATTTAAACAAGAATTTTAAAAAGTCAAAATATGTCAGAGAATGTTTGAGAGTTTACGTCCTTCCTTTGTACGCATAAATAAGATGCGTGAAACTTTTTGTTGTAGAAATCTTGTTGAATTTGGTCTACACTTGCAATCATTTAAAAAAGTTATGGCAGTACTTGACCCTAATTTGCTCATCCCTAGCAGTACAACACAATTTGTGAGGTCCATATTATGTGATTCATTATCTAAGTGTGGTTCATTCAGTTAGTAGAGTGCCTATGTTATGGTTAGAATGTGGTATGGGTTATGATTGTAGTTAATATAGGGTTATGTTAGAAGGTGTATTTAATGTCAAAATTATTTTCACCATAAGAGATTATTGTTTCACCTCTAGATCCATCAGGGTATGTTAGAAACTGAACAATGTCCCCAAAAGGTTTGCTACATTTTTTACTAATATTTTTTTACATTTTTACCTCATGTTTTTCTATATTTTTTAACTAATTTTTTTGACATTTTTACCTAATATTTTTCTATATTTTTACCTAATGTTTTTCTACACTTTTAACTAATGTTTTTCTACACTTTTAACTAATGTTTCTCTATGTTTTTATCTCATGTTTAACTACATTTTTGCTAAAAAATTAATTTAAATACAATTCTAAAACAATCTAAAATAATTAAATTAATAAAAATAATTTAAACATGTTAAAAAATTAACAATTTTAAATATTTCATTCACAAAATAGGTAAAAAAAAACTACTTTAAGTACAATTAAAATTTATTAATAAAAAAAAAGTTAAGAAATTTCTACAAAATGGGCATGAGAAAACCACTAACTAGTTACGGCCGAAACACTTGACTTGCTCTCCGGGAAGCTAGGAATCGCAACAATGAAAATGATAGTCGCAAGAGGTTTACAGTGGTTCTTATTTCATCACAGGGTTTTGGCCAGAACCATTTTGGCTGAAACGATTTTGGCCAGAATGTTATGAGCCACGTTGGTGCGCAAAACTGCCACGTATGTTCGACTGGAACTGTTTCGGTCGAAACTGTTCTGGCCGAAACACCAATAGATATCACAAAGGGTGACACAAGTTTGTGCTTTTACCTGTTACTAAAATATAATTACAAATTAATCATTCTAACATAAATATTTTCATTCTTATATTTCAGGTGTATCTATTATTTTGGTGAGAGATTTGGGCTAGCTTCCTCCGGTTGGTGACAAACCAGCATATGATAGTAACAAAAGGGCAAAGTTGCTATGGCAGGTATTCAAGATTGTTGTTACTTTGGATAAGATATTTAGACAAGATGGGGAGGATGATGATCAACAAAGATTTCATCAACTTTTGATGAATGTAAGAGATGCAAACCCACAGATTGATGATTGGAGTTTGCTAATGACAAGAATGCCTATCAACATAGAACTTCCAACAAATTTACAGTTTGAAAATTCTGTCCATCTATTCTCAACAAATGAAAATGTTCATAGTCATAATAAAAAAATGTTGCATTCATTGAAGTATCCTGTTGCACGTAGTGTTGTGACAAAAGTAGGACACGGTAATGCATTAGAAGATTATTCAAATGACAAGCTTGATCTGGAATTGCTACTTTGTAAGGATGCAAGGGTCATGCTAACTTCAAATCTATGGGTACAAGTAGGGCTTGTAAATGGATCTTTGGGGTACGTTTGAAATATATTCTACAAACAAGGTAGCGCTCCACTTGAACCTCCAACATATGTGATGGTTGAGTTTGATAACTATTCTGGACTACCATTTGAAGACCATCATCGAAAAACAATTCCAATAACACCAATACAGAACGGTAGAACACTTCAATTGCCTTTAAGATTGGCATGGGCATTAACTCTACATAAATCTCAGGGTTTGACTCTTCCAAAAGCGACAATTGATATAGGATCAAGAGAAAGAATAGGATTGACATTTGTGGCAATTTCTTGTGTTAAATTTTTACAGTGTCTAAGAATAATGCCTCCATTCACGTATGATCGCTATGAGAAAATAAAAAAGGGTAGACAAGTCGCCAAGCACAAGGATGAAGAAAATAGACTTAAGTTGTTAGAAGAGAATTGATGTAATATTTTTATTTTCAATACTTTGTCCAATGCAAGTACAATTTTCATTTTTCACTTTAATATTTTGTAATTTTTATTATACTTATTATACTATTGTATGATTGTAGTATTTAAATAAAATTTTCATTTAGTTGTATACTACTATGAATCACATTTCAAATGTTTCAAATACATGTTTTCACATCCATAATATATAAATAGACTTTTAATATACCCTTGTAATTTCTTTTTAGTATCCATACATTAAAGAAAATGATCACTTATTTTCTTATGCCCTTATAAGTTTGTATCACACTATGTCAAATAATTTTTTTCAAGACAAAAAATACTAACATTTAAAAAATGTCTGTGAAGATATCAATTTGATCAAAGATATTTTATGTTTATTTCATGTAAAATATCTTAGTTTAAATATTATGGTTACTATCCTTGATGCAACATTTCTTTCCTTTTTGAAAAAGAAACATATTCTTTATCATGTCTTAATGATATAATTTTTTTTTCATAATTTCCATGCAGCTTATGAAGATGTCAGACAAATTATGTTTGGAATGGGTTTACTGGTGGTTACGAGACTTTCATCATAGACTTCCAAAAAATGTCATTCTTCGTATAGAGGAGTTGAGTGTTCGGTATTGGATAAGGAATAGAATGACCAGTCGAATTATAAACAATGGGCCAAGGAACAATCAATTAAAATTTTATAAATATGCTTTGTACTTCAACTTTCATTATGCCACAAAAGTCAAGATGAACTCAGATGTCAAATTTCATCACCCACGGATCGAGGTTGTAGACTTTTGCGGATGGCCAGATGCTTTGTATCGTGAGATGCATGATCTTTATCTTGCAGGATGCATTTACCAAAGTATCATTGCCCCAATAGTAAATTTCAAGAAGCACACTCTCTTTGATGAGCTTAGTATAAAGTTTATGAGATTTCTTAAAGGAGAATCTAAAATTAGCTATCACAAGGGTCCACTTGAAGAATGGTTGATAGCTACACTTAATTTTGGTTACACAATCATGTTCACAATACACCAAGTCATTCCATCTTTCAGGTTGCTGCATGCAAATTATGGCATACCTACATTATTTCATGTAAAGTCTACTTTGTCAATTAAAGTACGAAAAATTCTTCATGGAAATGTAGAGTTATTACCAGTCCATCCATGGTTGAAAAACTAAAAATATTCTACATATTATTTGTCAACGTATTATCAACATTTTGAACAATACTATTTTTTTATTATACCCAATTTTGGAATAGCTATTAAATATTACACTATTAAGTTTTGTGATGGACTATGTCATCATTTCTTTCAATGATTATTAAGTATTTTTTTATTACACATGTTTGTCAAAAAATTTCTATATTGCTTCAATGTGCTTCAATTGTTTAGCAATACAATGTATAACATTTCTTCGCTCTTTATAACATTAAATAATTATCTATATGATTTTTAAATATCTTTTTAAATTACTATTATTATTTTTTCTATGCAAATTTTTAAAATTAATATATAAAACATATACTAAAATCATAATAATATTAAATTTTTATTAATCAAAAATTTTCATAATATATTAACTATAACAAATTATAATTTAAAAAATAATATCTTTCATTTTGCATCGCGAGTGCTACTAGCTTATATATATATATATATATAATTAGGCGAGAGATATCATTCTCGAGGTGCCTATTTTCATAATCTCACTCAGTGCAATAGGCGCTTCGAGAAGGATATCTCTCGGCTTATTTTTTATATATATATATATATATATATATATATATATATATATATATATATATATATATATCAGCTAGTTAGCACTAACTTAAACATATCATTAAATAAAATTTCTGAATTTAATTTTGATATAGATCTAATTTCTTAAAAAAAAAAATTACAAAATGATTGTTTATTAACTTATTTAATATATATTTTTTATAAAATAAATAATATCTGAAACATGTATTACATCATTTACTAAATATAATTTATTTCTTAAGTAATAAACTCCAAATAAATTAAACTATCAATTAAACTAAATACTGAAATCTAATTAAGATTTGAAACCGCTGACCAATAGAACTAAATATAATTTATTTCTTAAAGAATAAACTCCAAATAAATTAAACTATCAATTAAACTAAATACTGAAATCTAATTAAGATTTGAAACCGCTGACCAATAGAGAGACCATGTCCGATTTGAAACCCATAACTAGTAGAGAGACCATGTCAAATTTACCCTTTAAATATATGATCGTTTATTCCTAAGTTCTATCTCATTTGAAGAAAATGAATATGGCGAGAGGCAATAATTGTTCTTCAGAAGTTTAAAAAACTCTTCAAACTAATTCAATCTATTTAATAATATTTGACATTTGCTTGCATTTAGTTGAAATCGAAGCACTATTCAACATACGAAACTGTAATTCTTGACAAGGCTATTGGACAGAGATTCAGGTTTCCAAGTTGGTGCGTGCAGTTGTCCACTTGGGACATTTGGGGCTGAAATGAGACGCCATGACTCTCGAACTGAGCAGCTCGACTATTGGAGCGAACTTCACGCAGCGGGGTGCCTTGTATTGATTTATAGACGCCCCTCGGCTTAGTGCGTAATCCATCAATTCCTCAAATGTCCAACATTCCACAATTTTTATCTCCAGAGGACCGATGGATTTGTCTGCTGCTCTGCATTGTCTGTACACTGAATTCAAATTCTCCTCCACAGTGAGACAACACTGCTGCAAGACCTCGCAAGGCAATTCCATATGGAGTGAATTTTTTAGCTCCCAGAAGAGAACGTAATGCCCCGGAATACTAGACACGTCAGCATAACTTGTGTATTCGATAAGTTGAGCACCATAACTCTCCAGAAGCTTTGTTGCTTTGTCCACCGCGATCTGCAGCTCCACTTCGTCAGTTTTATCCGAGTCAATGCTCAACATCACATTTTTCCGGCAGACAAACTGAAACTGAGGTGCCGAGTTGTGGAAGCCGGTCACCCTGAGCACGTCACCCACTCTGTAACGATACAGCCCTGCACCGAAACAAAGTCTATAAATATGTTGATGATTAAGAGGTACAGAAAAAGTACCACGCTGAGCAATCAAGATTCATGATCTGTTTAGAAACATGTTTAGCAAACCATTATGTAACTTTCTTCTTTTTCTTCTACGTTTACCTGCGTATGTGGTTACCACAAGCTCGTACTCTTCCCCGAGTTTGACGTCAGCGAGCTCCACGAGCTCTGCCAGATTGTTGATTTTTCCATTGTCATTGTCTCGGAGAAGGGGAAGGAATTCGAAGTAGCCCATGTTGGGCATTATTGTGTACGACACTTCCCACGGTTTATTGAGCGGCTGTAGATTGAGGCCGAAGTAGCATTCGGAGGAGGCGTACATGGTGCACAACTGAGGGAGTCCCCCGCTGTAGAAATCGAGGGTTTGGATGTACTGCGCCATGGCGCCTGTCACGATCACTTCCAAGTACTTTGTGTTTGGCCAAAGACGCTTGATTATTCCCTCCCATGACTCCTTGCAGCACTCTCTCTCCATGAGATCTGCCATCTCAGGATTGGGAGTCAATATGTTCATCACGGTCTCTCTCAGTGAAGGATCCCTCACATGTTCCTCGTCTGGGCTTCCTACTCGAATGTCATGGCAAAGTGATCGCCAGTGCTGCTCGAGGAAATGAATTGCTCGGAGCAGCCCCGACGCGAAGACGGCTCCTGCTCTGAGAACTTGCTTGTTTTGGGCGAGGCCGCAGAGGAGTTGAGCGTACATGCTCTGGTGAGAATCAAGGCACAAGATGGCCTCCAAGGGGCTGGTGTACACGTTGTACGGATCAAAAGGCTTTTCCCTAAAGCGGCGGTTCTTGTAGTAGCTTGTCAGGACAGGGCGAGCTACTAGTCCGCCAGGAGTCTTTGTTTCAGATTTGATGAAGAGGAAGTACATGGCTTTTCCCTTGTCCAGCCCCTTTATGTACCTGTTCACACCATTTACCAACATTAAAACCTACACTTTTTAAGTATATGTCGCTCAATACAAGAATAGATGGAGGTAAAGCTTACTGGTTCATGACGGGCATGAGAAGGCTGTAAAGCAACGCTCTTCGGTCCCAATCCTCTTCAACTGTAGGCATCAGTTTGCGTTCTCCAGCGGATGTTCCAGAGCTGTTGTACCGAATCAGAACACAGAGAAATTAAACGTTGAATTGACATAGATAACAATGTCTATCTGACATGATCTCTAGATGAAATTGTAAAACGTGAGTTTTATTTACCTGGTGAGGAACTCGGATACTGGATGAGATGAGAGAATGGGAGACTTATCCCCGTTAGCAATTCGCACAATATCAGGCTGCAGATCGTCGTATGTAATTACGGGCAACAGTCTTTTGAAAGACTCTCTATCAGTACGACCGTTAAGCTCATAGCGCTTTAGGTATTCTGTCTGAGCATTCCTCGTCAGAATCTCAGAAAGAACCTGCGCCTGGACTTCATCAGCATGTATAGTGACATTCTCAATGAAGTCCAGAGCTCTCTTATCATTCTCACTTGGGACTATAGTGTTTTCACTAAGCATGGCCTCGGACATCCTGATCTCTAAGAAAAACCTAAAAGTATATCCTAATGGACTTGGATGAACACAAGCGTATCAGGAAAATTGGGAAACTAGATTTCAGACTGAAATCCTACAATCGGATGACGGGAAGAATTCGTAGGAAGAGGATTACATTTATAGCTGTAGTTGGGCCGAACGTGAAATCAGTCAAAACCATCCGATAAGGCATATCCTAAATTTGTACGAGAGACCTTATTGGGGGACAGCTGTGTCAGAGGGATGTCAAATTTTAGATCTCTGGAGAAGTTAAACCGTGCCCTTAAACTTACATTATACAATCAATTAATGTAATTTTTTGAAAATATGTTTTTAGATATTACTCAAATTCTCGCATAGAAAGTATGTTTTCGTGATATCAGTCTGAATATTTATTTCTGCTTAGTATAAATATGAACTGATGTTTCCAAACTATATCAAAATACTTCTCGGAAAAAATTAATTATTGTAGATAAACGCATTTATAATTTTTTATTTATTAAGTTTTTAATTTAATTAAATTTAATAATTTTTATTTAGTATAAAAATATATTCAATATTATTATTATTTTTAAAACAAAAGGCATGGAGTCTATACAAAATATATTAAAATAAAGATTTTTAACAAAGATGTCGAAGCCTAGAACAAAGAAATGGAAACAAGATAAAAGAGGTCTTTAGTAGAAGAAGAATGACTGCCCTGTGGGTAAATTTCAGCGGAGATTATAACTGATTATGTAAAAATTGTGCAATCTTCATTTATGGTTTGCATGATATCTGGGAAGTCAAAAATCTGTGGCATTGGACCTTCAAAATGTGGTGTTCTACCATAACAACCGTGGTTTGTGAGTTTGTCAGCCAATTTATTTCCCTCACATATGTGTGAGTAATGCAAATAGATAGGAACATTGGCATAATACTCCAGATTTGGTTCATAATGTATTTGATGCACCAGTTGGAGCACTTATGCTATTAAATGCCCTCCACAATAAGTTTACAATCTCCCTCAATGTGAATCTTTGTGCAGCCTGTCCTTAGGGTGTGTTGAAGGCTAGTTAACAATGCCATTGCTTTAGCTTGGTTATTGGTCCCTTGGGGAATTGGCATTGCATGTATCATAATGGGATCACCAAAGTGATTTCAGATTACAAATCTAATACCTAACTATCCTAGGTTCCCTCTCGAGGCTCCATAAAAATTTAGCTAATCAAATGAAGGTAGAGGCAGTCTCCACTAATCTCCTTCCTATTCACTTTTGCCTATTGGTGGTATATTGTGACCCTGGAAATGGAAGCTTTATACCTGGCCAATCTTTTAATATCTTGCTATCCCAGGAAGGAAACATTGAGGTTTGGTTTTTGCTTATGTAGACATATGTTTTCTTTAAGAACTCAAAAGCTATATCATTGTGACACTCGAAATTTTTAACATATGTGACTTCTATTCTCTTTCTAAAATATTTTTTCAACTATTTATTGTATTAATTTATTAAAAATATTATATTATATTAAGTACAGTAAAATAATATTTTAATATTTTTAAATAACTTTTAAATGAATATAATATTTTTAAATTATGCGTTTAATACTGATTTCAAAATAATTTACTTATCTGTATAAAAAAGAAAATCCAATACTAAAATTATTTAATTTTATTTGACAATCTTATTTAATGTAATATATAAAAATTGTCTCAAATAAATATATTCTTCAAAATTTATACTTCAAATATTAGTTTTTTAGTTAATATAAAATAAAGTAAAATCAAAGTACATCTTCTAAAACTCATAGCTATATTCATATAACTAATTCTGAATATAGTTGATTCATTAAAGAATAGAAGTTTTAAAAAACAAAACAAACAATTTTGATTTTGTTGTAGAGAGTAAACAAGTTTACTATCAAAAAGTTCTCACAAGTGTCAAACATTCGACTAAACTACACTTATTATTAATTTTTGCATGGAGAGGGCTTCTCAATTTATACGACTAAAAGCTGATCAATTTTATTTAAATTTGTACCTGCTTATAAAACTAAGAGTACAAGATTGGATCAAACTATTACAAGCCATATGTAATCTTCATAAAATAATCCAAAATTGTATGAAAATAATATCATCGTCATATGTTCAAGGTTCTATTCATTCGATCGTTTATGTATAAAAAGTGATAGTCAATAGTAGTTAAATCTCCTTCAAACCTGCTTTTCTTCCTTTCGCTACGATGAAAGTTCTGTAAGGAATTCCTATTCACACTTGCAATAAAGTAACTTCGACGTTATCTTTTTCAAAGCTTTTATTTCTTTCCACAACTGACCAAAGCAGCTGCATTTGCAAAAGGCAGAATTTCTCTGTAAAGACAGTCACTCCATTGAATGGTCTGCCCTCAAATGGAAATTCGATAAAGTTCAACTAAGAATTTCAGAAAGATTGAATTGGTCGTGATTTCATTCCCCAAAGTTTCAAAAATAGATAGTTTTCGTGCAGATGTGACGGCCATGTCATGAAAGGCTTCAACTAAAGTAGTCGACTCGTTTTACTTGCTCTCCATGTGTTTATCATCAGATTGAAATTGTCGGCAAGGCCAAAAATGAATTAAAATGAGGACTGAATACATATTAAGAAGAATGAATCTGTACAAACTGGGCCCAAGATGAGCACGGGAGGCATGTAAAACCAGCTAACCCCCACAATAGGTGGTTTAGTTTGACCATGAGACAATATATTGTAACGTCGCTTTCGGTAATATATCGTACGTTGCTTTCGGTAATATATTGTCCCCCTTGGAAAAGGATGTTGAAGAGGCGGAAAATCTGAACGGATGAAATCCCGCGGTAAAATCTGAATCGGGGAGCGCCATTAGATATGGGCGATCAATAATAAGATCATTCCGACCGGGGTGGGCCACACGTGTCGGCTTGTCAGAATCTATACAGCTGGCCGTGGTTGACAGCCGTGAGGGTAAAGTTTATAATATATATTATCGACCACTCCGAGGGTTGGAGCCCACCATATTGCGAACATTCACCTTTGTTTAATTGCATCGGATCTTTGACAAGATATTTGGTCGATATCGGGGCATAAACAAATTTTTAGTTAATAGTCTCGGGTAGGGGTTGATTGTTATGTTTCTCTATTTTATGAGGGTTTCGTTACTAACAAATTTTAAAATCAACACATTTGAATAGCAATGTGATGCAGCACATTTTAAAGGGTGCTTTTCAAGAAATCAAAGTCGATTTGATTTTAATCTAGGAAATCAAGATGCAATAGGAGGGTTTTTGTTAAACTAGTAGATCAGGTTTGGCCTATGGCGGATTGGATCTCTTTGGATTCTCAAGGAGCATTGGGAGGTTTAGTGATTAAGTGGAACAAGAAAAGATCTCAAGTACTTTATATTATTCCTCTCCTTAGTTTATAGTTTTAAACTCTCATGATATTTTATGTGGGTGGACTTGGCATTTGGTTAACATATATGCTAGTAATAATAAAGGTCAAAGGAAACAATCTTGGTCCTCACTAGCTAATTAGATGAGAAACAACGATAATACAAAATGGATGTTTGCTAGGGATTTTAAATCTTCTCTCTACCTCTCGGAGAAGTCAAGGGTGGGGGAATGATGACTACTTGGATACTATGATAGACTTTTAGGAGTTTCTACTAGATAAAGGTCTTATTGACTTAGATCTAGTTAGATCTAAACTTACATGGACTAATAGGAGGCAAGGCAATGGATTGATACATGTCAGCTTAGACAGATTCACCCTCTCCTCCAACAGGAACGATCTAGATAACTTTCTCCTCATTGCTAAAATGAGAAACGGTTACGATTACAATGCTTTATTGCTTGAATGGAAAATGGAAAAAAAGTTGCATCCCCCTTCAGATTTTGAACATGTGGTTCTCCCACATAATCATAAATACTGTATCCATGATTGGTGGAACACTAGAGTGACATGTTCATCTATGATCAACTTGAGTACTAAACTTAGTGAGATTAAAGTTAAAGTCAAGAGATTGAACAAAAACTCTTTTGGGAACCTATTTGAAAGAAAAAAAGATCTAATAGGAAAAAGGGAACAAGTGCAAAACCAGATGGAAATAGACCATGAATATGAAGAAAAAACTAGAATGGAAAGAATACTTAAAGAGAACAATGGTTAAAAATACCCAAACAAGAAAGACATTCTAGAAGTAGAAGTCAAGGATTCAATGGCTAATTGATGGAGATAGGTACACTAGATTTTTCATCAATCCACTCTTAAGCATAGATGCAAGAATTGAATTAGATCCCTAAGTAAAGAAGATGGTATGATAGTGATAGAGGAAGAGGACTTAAATATGGAGGCAATCAACTATTTCATGAATAAAAGATCTAACTCCCCTCTAGAAGTGTTGGAAGGACTTAATGGGAAACAAGATACTAAGAGTGGGGGTGAATCAAGATCTTCAAATTTTACCTACAAAAACAAATTACCAATTCATCTCATATCTTAGATCTAACATCAAAACTGCAATGTTGAAATGAAAATAAAACATGCATGAAAAGTTTCAACACATAACACAAATGATTTGGTTACCCAGGAACACTTCAATGTGAAGGTAAAGTTGGGGTGGGGATGAAACCCACAAATCTTCACTGTTGCAACAATAAATTTAACCTGTTAGGGTTACAATGCTTGATCATAATAGGTGATGTACCCTACTAGGAGTCCTCCATGCTAAAAGATTTAAGACTATTAGGTCTTACCCTGTTAAAGGATTTTACACTTACAATCAAGAAAGGAATCTATTAGAAGATTCTAAATAGATCTGTTAGGATCGCCTTGTTAAGAGAAATTCTCTGATACAATCTATTAAAACTAATTAAGTACGTAACCCTTGGTTTTCTCTAAAAGATGATTTTAGATATCCTCTTCTACACCAACATTCATGGTGGCACTCAACTTCTACGCACTTGATCTATTTTGTTCACTTTGAAAAAATTATCTTACAATTTACTTGGCCACAATTGTGTAGGCTCAACTTATATATGTGCTCAGTCTCAACTATGGTGCTTGGCAATCTCTAACATCCTTGGCATGTAACACAAAATAAACATGTCCTTATGTGCTTAGCATTTACTAGATGACTCGTTCACAGTGATAAACATTTAAACTTGCATAGTAAATGACTAAGTATTTGGACAGTAATAGACAACTTAGGCATAGATATAATAGGAAGACCTTGGAACCCTATTGAACTATATCCAAAAGCTTGTAACTAAACAAAATAACCAAAATCTTATGAGAAAGCTTACCATAAATAAAGTTAAATTGGCTACCTTCTCTCTTTAGGCCTTCAAATCCCCTAGTCCTGATGGGTTCCTTCCTTTCTTCTAAGAGTATTGGGATATTGTGAAAGAGGTGGTCTTCAAGGTATAAAGGCTTCCCTCCAGAGTATCCTAAATAGGACAATGTCATCGATTAGTTAATAAAAAACTTACAATTTATAAAGGCATGCCTCTAGAGTATCCCTATTTACTTTATGTCTATGATGGTCATGCCTAACAAACTTTTTGAAACCTTGGAAAACATATAAAAATAGTTTTTGTGTCCTAGTAATGAGGATAAAAGAAAAATGTCCCTGGTGAAATGGGAGATGATCTGAAAATCACTAGCGCATGGTTGTCTAGGGATAAGGAAATTCGAAGAGATGAATATAGCCCTAATTTCTAAGGTAAGATGACAACTAAATTAAAAGGGAAAAAAGAGTGGACTAGCATCCTAGAGGCTAAGTATATGCCTTCCCTAGGTGACACTATCCTAGAAAAAAAGAATGTTATTGATTTCTCTTTCCTCTGAAAAGTTGTGAATAAAACCAAACAAATGCTAAGAAAGGGTAGTAGGAATATAATAGGAAATGTGGCTAACTCCTTTTTCTAGTATGAACTATTGAAATAAGATAGACAACTTAAAGAAGTTTTACTTAACAATCCTATCCAAGATTGGTTTAAAAGAGTTTTAGGATAGAAATTTGAAGATTATATTGTAAGGTACGAAGGAAGAGCTAGATGGATGGATCTTATAAATATCTAGGAAAGACATAGGCAAATGAGGAGAATATATAATATCAACAAACTTGAATTGGAGGAATTGACAAATCTTCTACCAAAGCCCTAGCTATTCAATGCTACTTCTAAAGATATGTGGCTATGGAGATATGCAAATTTTAATGGTTCCTACTCGATTGAAACACCTATATTTTTCAAATTGAGGTTGAAGTTAAGGACCAAATGTGGAATTCATTTGGACTCCTAAGTTGGACTCCTAAAATTGACTTCCTTAGGTGGGCAGCGGTCGAAAACAAAATTTTAACCCTAGAAAATCTTTCTAAATGTGGATTCTAGCTAAAAAATAGATGCATCCTATGTGTAAAGGAAGAAGAATCCATATATCACCTTTCCTTGAGTTGCTCCTTCTCTAATGACCTGTAGAGTCTTGTGTTTCAATCTCTTATAAACTTGTGGGTTATTCCTAAAACTTTCATAGGCTTGATTATCACTTGGAATTACTCTCCATATCTTATCTTGTGTTATATAAGGGTAAAAGTACAAAAATATGTCACCATTCAGACTGACTTATTAGAAAGACTAAATTTGAGTATTTCTATCTAAAAGTTAATTTTATTCAAACATATGATATTGAAAAATGTATTCTAGCTAAGTTATATATGGTCTCACACTTTCCCAATTGGAAATGTCTATTAAATGCATGTTTATACTAGTTAGTATCCAATTTCTAAAGAAATCAAATTATTTCAGAAAACTGACTAGACTCTCTAAGTGATCTTTCTATGACCTCCTCCCCCTTTAACCTAAACCCAAACACCCATATTTATACTTGCAAAAATGGCTTTTAAAAAATTATAGATTTTACATAATAAAAGGTTGACCTTAAAATGGTTTGCAAACATCCCAAGGAAATATCCTAACATTAAATTCATGATCCAAATTAAATACATATGTTATCTCAAACTAATAACCAACCATAGACAAACTCAATCAAAGAAGGAACTAAGAATCAAAAAAATATTGGGTTCACTTGGCAACAATTGGAACTCGGTAGTATCTAGAACTCAACAACAACATAAACTTGGCAGTAACTAGAACTCAACAATAACTTGTACAACGAACAAAAATGAGCAAGATTACAAGGCAACCCTAGATGATTTGGGTTGCCTTGTAATCTTGGTTAAAAATACCCAAACAAGAAAAAATATTTTGGAAATAGAAGTCAACGATTCAATGGCTAACTGATAGAGATAAGAATAATAGATTTTTCATCAATCCACTCTTAAGCACAAATGCAAGAATTGAATTAGATCCCTAAGTAAAGAAGATGGTATGATAGTGATAGAGGAAGAGGACTTAAATATGGAGACAATCAACTATTTCATGAATAAAAGATCTAACTCCCCTCTAGAAGTGTTGGAAGGACTTAATGGGAAACAAGATAGTGAGAGTGGGGGTGAATCAAGATCTTCAAACTTTACCTATGAAAACAAATTACCAATTCATCTCATATCTTAGATCTAACATAAAAAATTCAATGTATAAATGAAAATAAAACATGCATGAAAAGTTTCAACACATAACAAAAATGATTTGGTTACCCAGGAACACTTCAATGTGAAGGTAAAGCTGGGGTGGGGATGAAACCCACAAATTTTCACTATTGCAACAATAAAGTTAACCTATTAGGGTTACAATGCTTGATCATAATAGATGGTGTACCCTACTAAGAGTCCTCCATGCTAAAAGATTTAAGATTGTCAAGTTTTAGCTTGTTAAAGGATTTTACACTTACAATCAAGAAATGAATCTATTAGAAGATTCTAAATAGATCTATTAGGATCGCCTTGTTAAGAGATTTTGTCTGATTCAATCTATTAAAATTGATTAAGTACCTAACCCTTGGTTTTCTCTAAAAGATGATTTTAGATCTTCTCTTCTACACTAACATTCATGGTGGCGCTCAACTTCTACACACTTGATCTATTTTGTTCATTCTAAAAAAATTATCTTACAATTTACTTGGCCAAAATTGTGTAGGCTTGGCTTATATATGTGCTCAATCTCAACTATGGTGCTCGGCAATCTCTGACTTCCTTGGCATGTAACACAAAATAAACATGTCCTTATGTGCTTTGCATTTACTAGATGACGCGTTCACAGTGATAAACATTTAACCTTGCATAGTAAATGACTAAGTATTTGGATAGTAATGGGCAACTTAGGCATAGATATAATACGAAGACCCTAGAACCCTACTGAACTGCATCCAAACTCTTGTAACTAAAGAAAATAACTAAAATTTTATGAGAAAGGTTACCATAAATAAAGTTAAATTGGATACCTTCTCTCTTTAGGCCCTCAAATCCCCTAGTCCTAATGGGTTCCCTCCTTTCTTCTAAGAGTATTGGGATATTGTGAAAGAGGTGATCTTCAAGGTATAAAGGCTTGTCTCCAGAGTATCCTAAATAGGACAATGTCATCTATTAATTAATAAACAATACAATTTATAAAGGCTTGCTTCTAGAGTATCCCTATTTACTTTATGCCTATGATGGTCATGCCTAACAAACTTGTTGAAACCTTGGAAAACATATAAAAATAGTTTTTGTGTCCTAGTAATGAGGATAAATGAAAAATGTCCCTGGTGAAATGTGAGACGATCTGAAAATCCCTAGTGCATGGTTGTCTAGGGATAAGGAAATTTGAAGAGATGAATATAGTCCTAATTTCTAAGTTAAGATGACAACTAAATTAAAAGGGAAAAAATAGTGGACTAGCATACTAGAGGCTAAGTATATGCCCTCCCTAGGTGACACTATCCTGGAAAAAAAGAATGTTATTGATTTCTCTTTCCTCTAGAAAGTTGTGAATAAAACCAAATAAATGCTAAGAAAGGGTAGTAGGAATATAATAGGAAATGAGGATAACTCCTTTCTATAGTATGAACTATGGAAATAATATAGACAACTTAAAGAAGTTTTACTTAACAATCCTATCTAAGATTGGTTAAAAAGAGCTTTAGGATAGAAATTTGAAGACTATATGGTAAGGGAAGAAGGAAGAGCTAGATGGTTGGATCTTATAAATATCTAGGAAAGACACAGGGAAATGAGGAGAATATATAATATCAACAAACTTGAATTGGAGGAATTGACAAATCTTCTCTCAAAGCCCTACCTATTCAATGCCAGTTCTAAAGATATGTGGATATGGAGATATGCAAAGTTTAATGGTTCCTACTCGATTGAAGCACCTATATTTTTCAAATTGAGGTTGAAGTTAAGGAAGAAATGTGGAATCTCATTTGGACTCCTAAAATTAACTTCCTCAGGTGGGCAGCGGTCGACAACAAAATTTTAAACCTGGAAAATCTTTCTAAATGTGGATTTTGGCTAAAAAATAGATGCATCCTATGTGTAAAGGAAGAAGAATCTATATATCACCTTTCCTTGAGTTGCTCCTTCTCTAATGACCTATAGATTCTTGTGTTTCAATCTCTTATAAACTTGTGGGTTATTCCTAAAACTTTCATAGACTTGGTTATCACTTGAAATTACTCTCCATATCTTATCTTGTGTTATATAAGGGTAAAAGTACAAAACTATGTCACCATTTAGACTGACTTATTAGAAAGACTAAATTTTAGTATTTCTATCTAAAAGTTAATTTTATTCAAACATATGATATATATAAATGTATTCTAGCTAAGTTATATATGGTCTCACACTTCCCCAATTGGAAATGTTTATTAAATGCATGTTTTATACTAGTTAGTATCCAATTACTAAAGAAATCAAATTATTTCAAAATACTTACTAGACTCTCTAAGTGATCTTTCTATGACCTCCTCCCCCTTTAACCTAAACCCAAACACCCATATTTATACTTGCAAAAATGGCTTTTAAAAAATTATAGATTTTACATAATAGAAGGTTGACCTTAAAATGGTTTGCAGACATCCCAAGGAAAGATGCTAAAATTAAATTCATGATCCAAATTAAATACATATGTTATCTCAAACTAATAACCAATCGTAGACAAACTTGGTCAAAGAAGGAACTAAGAATCAAAAAAATATTGGGTTCACTTGGCAGCAATTGGAACTCGGTAGTATCTAGAACTCAACAACAACATGAACTTGGCAGTAACTAGAACTCAACAGTAACTTGTAGAATGAACAAAAATGAGCAACACTACAAGGCAACCCAAGATTATTTGGCATCATACAATCGTGGTTAAAAGAAATGATTATCCTAAATCATTGAGATGTCATAACATGATTTGAATACAACTCTTTTTGAGAAATCCATGTAGCATCTTCAACTGGTATGTTCTTGCACTTCACCAAATATTCACGGTACTAGTATTTTCCTCTTGTTCATTTACCAGCTCTCTGATCTGATATCTATTTATTCTCTTCAATCTTCTTCTTAGGATAATGATCTAGTACAATAACTTTAGCATCTGACTCATGATTCTTATATGGAAATCAGTAATATTGAATATAGGAGATATATCCATGTCATTAGGTAACTCAACTTGGTAAGGATTACCAGTACCAAACTTCCTCAAGATCTTCCAAGGTCCAAACTTATTCATTTTTTAGTTTACTATATGTTCCAATAGGAAATCTATCTCTTTTCAAATGGGTATGTTTAGGATCATGGTGTGCCAAAAAGTGGCGATCTAAAAAATATTTACTTCTAAAATCCCCCAAAATATTTCAAAATTTGTTTTGAGTTTTTTCCCACCCATCCTAATACTAGACAAAAATATTAATACCTTTATAAGGCCTAGTATTGCTTTGGATACCAACCCTACATAGTCAACTTAAAAAAATCCTGGAAACATATTTTTGGCCTATTCTTGTGTGTTTCTTACATCAAACATGTGTATGTCGACTTTTTTTCACCCAAATTTGATGAAATAAGAAGGGTTTGTTAAGAATGTTCTTATCTTCCCATAAATGTAATGTCTATCAAATTACAAGTTTAATAAGAAATTATTATTCATTTTCCAATGGAGTTACGCATAAAGTGTCAGTTGACACATTGATTGAAAAATATATATAACTTTTTAATGGTATAACATTTTTTAAATCCAAAAGATGCATCAGATTATATACTTCTTCTACTATAAGGAAAATTTAAAAAAATTTAAATTTTGTAAAGTTTTTAATTAGTTAAGGTGGTTAGACATAAGAGTTTTTTAATTACCAAAATACTATAGTATAAAATTTATAATTATTTATTTGTCTTGAATAAAAATACCCAAAAATATGTGTCACATCTGGGCATGAGTCTACTTCTTATATCTAGAATATTATTAAAAAATATTATCATTTGACTTTGATTAAGGTAGTCAGATATACACCTACTTCTTATTTTTGTTCTAAAATTTTTGTACTATTGTATTAAAATTCAAAATTTTGACCAATAAATTTTTTCTTTCTTCAGATAAGGTCTAGTAATTCAAAAACTAAATTCAATTTCCTACAAATTCTTTTCTCGCAACTTTTTGATTGAAACTTCATAACAATTCTAAAATTGTACATCAAGTTGACATAACCCTGACTTGTTGATTTTTCAATGCCACTTAAGGGCATTACTTTGGTTGACCATGATCCTACGTATACCCAAATGAACCATCACCTCATCACCAACTTCAAAAACATGATGTCTCGTAGAGTTATCAACATTCTCCTTATACTTTTAATTACTTTGTTGCAAACTCCAATTCACTTTCTCATGCAAACACTTAATAAAACAAACAAATTCTTCCCCTTTATCACTTATCTTCACCAAAAACATACCTTAAATCTAATAGTCCTCTATATTGCATTCTAGTAACAATCTTAAAAGGTGTTTTTCCTGTACTTCTATTCACATAATTATCATATGCAAATTTAGCTTGCGCCAATACCATATCCTATTTACTCAGCTTATCTCCAACTAAACATGTCAATAAATTACCTAATCTTATATTCACAACCTCTGTATGTCCATCTATTTGTGGATGTAATGTATAACTAAACTTCATCTCAGTATCCATCTTCTTCCACACAAGCCTCCAAAAGTAGCCAACAAACTTACTATCTCTGTAAAAAATAATACTTTTTGGTAATCCTTGCAATCTAATAGTCTCACTAGAGAAAACCCCAACAACATGCATAGCATCTAATGTTTTTTTACATAGTATGTAATGTTCCATCTTAGGAAATCTATCCACAACAAAAAATATGGAATCATATCCTCTTGTTGTCTTAGATAATCCAAGAAGAAAATCCATACTGATATCACTCAAAGCTTTCTTGAGAATAAAAATAGGTGTATGTGATCCAATATCCTAACTTCTTTTGTAACTTAAAAAATTCCACAAATCCTTACAAAATTCTTAGCATCCTTATACATCTATGGCCAA
This sequence comes from Cupressus sempervirens, assembly GCA_028749045.1. Taxonomy (NCBI): domain Eukaryota; kingdom Viridiplantae; phylum Streptophyta; class Pinopsida; order Cupressales; family Cupressaceae; genus Cupressus; species Cupressus sempervirens. Next base: position 340,081,986 of record CM053786.1, on the reverse strand, counting down.
TAGTACTTATCCTTAAGAAAACTCAATGTCTTATCAATTACAAATATCTAGCTAAACCACCCTAATGTTTTTCCTTAATCAAATTAACTCTGATAGAACTTCTTGTATACATGGCTAAATTCATTTGAACAACATACATTTTTGAATGAAATACTAATCAAAATTACTCATTTGACTTGATAGATTTGGTGCTCTACACTTTATCAGTGCCTTAGAAGAATTAGGGTCAATATCATACAACTCCTTCATTTCATCAAAATCAAGAACTTCAATCTTCATCTTTGTCAACAAAAAATATGTTAGGATTAAACCATAGATAGAAATAATAATTACATGCAAATATAACCAATATCAAAAAATAATAGATCATGTAGAAAAGAACACAAGACACCAAGATTTAATGTGGTTCACCCAATCCTTGGGCTATGTCCACCAAATAGCAAGTTTGATATTATTACAATCTAGTAATTACAACCTAATTACAATATGTAATCCCTTATAGCCCAATACCACTGCAAGAACCAATTTCACATCACAACTATGAAATAATCCCTAACCCTAAGCTCTTTTATACAAGTATTTTTACCACTTTAGGGTTATAATTAATAATTACATGTTAGCCCAAAATCTCGATAAAATAGGCAAAGAATTTATGAAGTATGTACAATACTTTCCTAATCAGTCACCACAATCTAACAATCTCCCACTTGAGGACTGATCAGGCTCCATACTAAAAAACAATTATTGGATGTTCCTCTCAAATATTTGAGAATCCATTTGACTACATTCCAATGCTCAATTCCTAGATGACTCATATACCTGCTAACAACTCCCACTGCATGTACAATATTTTTCCTTGTACATACCATAGCATACATCAAGCTTCCTATAGTTGAAGCATAGGGTACCTTGGACATCTTATCCTCCTTTTCTTGTGTCTTAGGACACATCTCCTTAGTCAACCTCAAATGACCAAGTAAAGGTGTGCGGATAGCTTTAGCATTCTCCATAGAGAAATGTTTCAACCCTTTCTCTACATAATCAGCCTAAGATAGCATTAATGTTCTGTTCTTCCTATCTTTGCAAATCTTCATACCAAGGATTTGTTTTGCTGCCTCAAAATCCTTCATAGCAAATGCATTTGCTAACTAGCATTTTAGCCCCTTAATATGATCCATTTAGACCCAGCTACAAGCATATCATCAACATATAAACATAAAATAATGTAGTTGGTATCATTCAACCTCTTAAAATAAACACAATAATCTGAATGACACCTACGATATCCATGCTCATGCATAAAACTATCAAATTTTAGATACCATTGTCAAGGTTCTTGTTTCAAACCATATAAAATTTTCTTCAATTTTCACATTAAGTTCTTATCTTTGACCTCAAATTCCCATGGCTGAGCCATATATATCTGTTCATCCAAATCACTATGAAGGAATGTTGTTTTAACATCAAGCTACTCTAAATACAAATCTTCACTAGCCACAATACTTAAAACAATATGGATAGAAGTCATCTTAACAATAGGAGAAAATATTTGATCAAAATCAATACCCTTTTTCTATGAAAATCCTTTTACAACTAACTTGGCTTTAAATATTTTCTTACCTCCATCCTCTTCTTTTAACCCGTAAACCCAGTTGTTCTGTAAAGCTCTTTTACCTGCATGTAACTTGCATAAATCTTATGTCTTATTCTTTAGCAAAGAGTCCATTTCGTCTTTCATTTTAGACTCCTATTGAATCTTAGTATCCACCTACACAACTTCAACATAGCATTCAGGTTCACCAACATCGGTAAGTAAAATTGAACACAAAGAGGGAGAGAATCTTTCTAGAGGTCTAATTTGCCTTGTTGACTATCTAACATTCACCGGTGTTGTGAAATTTGTTGTTGCGGTTATTTCACATCATGAGGAATGATTGGAACATAATCTTTTGAAGTATCATCCAACACTACATAATCATCTTCTTTCTTCTCATGTTGTTGCAATAGATCTTTGTACAACACTTTCTCATTGAATATGACATCCCTACTTCTTACAATTTTATAATTTTCAAAATCCCAAAGCCTATAAACAAATTCATTAATTCCATACCCAATAAATACACATTTTTTTGACTTAGCTTCTAGCTTGGTTCTATTTTTAGAAACTATATGAGAAAAAGCTTCACAAATGAAGGTCTTGAGAAAAGAATAACTTACCTTCTTACCAGTCCATACTTCCTCTGGAATACCAAAGCCCAAAGGAGTAGAGGGACTTCTATTGATCAAATATATAGTAGTATTGATAGCCTCCACCCACATGTGTAAGGGAAACCTAGCATGCAACCTCATGCTCCTTGTGCACTCCATTATAGTGTCGCTTAAGCATTCAGCCACTCCATTTTCCTGTGGAGTCCTTGGAACAAGTTTTTGTCTATGAATACTATTAGTAGAGCAATAATCTTCAAATTCATGACTGCAACACTCACCACCATTATCATATCTGAGACATTTTAATTTCTTACCAATCTCATTTTAAACCAAGCATTTCCATTTCTTAAAAGTTTGAAATATATCAAATTCCTTTCTAAGAAAATAAACCCATACTTTTCTAGTTGTGTCATCAATAAATGTAACATAATAATGAGAGCCACCAAGGGAAGATGCTTGATTCAGTCCCCATACATCGATATGCACAAGCTCTAATTTCCCCTTTTTGTTTTCCTTCCCAATCTTCAAAAAACTCACTCTCTTTTGTTTTCCATACATGCAACTTTTATAGAAATCCATATTAACACATTTAAGACTTGGTAAAACATTTTTTGAATGAAGTAATTTCATACCTTTTTCACTCATGTGCCCAAGTCTATTGTGCCATAGCCCTATATTAGAATTTATAGCAACTATTTGTTCTTCATGCTCAACTATAGTAATTGTTACTGAATATTCATTTTTCTCTGAAACAATTAAAGTAGAAGGAACAATATGACCTGTACAAAGATTCAAGATATCTACTTTCACACCTTTTTCTACTACAAGGGAACTTTTTAAAACCTTCCAATTTTTATCATTAAAAGTAACTACACAACCCTCATCACCGAGTTGCCCTGCTGAAATTAAATTCCTACTTAGCCTTGGAACATGTCTTATCTCATGTAGTAGCCAATGATTCCCATTCTGCAAGTTAATCTTAACTTTTCCCCTTTGAACAATCTAAAGGGTTCATTATCCTCCAAATAAACAAGTCCAAAATCCCCTTGGACATAATCAATGAAATAACCTCTATGAGGTGTAGCATGAAATGAAGCACTAGAATCTAAACTCCATGAATCATCAACACTTTCTAAAGATAGAAGAAAAGCATCCTCTTTGGATTTGTTACTTACCACATTTTCCTCCTTGTCTCCATTTGGTTTATCTCCTTCATTTTTCTTTCGATTCCAACAATCTTTCTTTTTGTACCCTGGTTTCCCATGATACAAATAGTCATTTTGTCCTCTTGATTGAGACCTCCCTTTGAATCTCCTCTTGATTTCCCATAATTTCCAGAATTACTTCCTCTCTCAGTCATTTTGCCCCCGCTTTGTGCATTCAAAGCACTTCCTGATGTAGATCCACTTGAAGTTTTCCTATAAGTTTCCTCGCTCAAAACAACACTACTCACATCATCATATTTAAGGGTACTAGATCTAGGAACAAAATTACTCATAGCAATTACCAAGCCATTCCAGCTTTCAAGAAAAGAACAAAAAATCAAGAGAGCCCTGATTTCTTCATCAAAATTGATACCCACAGAAGATAATTGACTAGCAATAGTATTAAACTCATTTAAATGATTTGTAATAGATCCACCTTCTGCCATTTTCATATTAAATAAACACTTCATGAGAAATACCTTGTTTGAAGCGGAGGGCTTTTCATACATTTTCGCTAGGGTTTGCATCAATTCTTTTGTCATCTTCACTTTGTAATATTAAATGCCATTGATGGTGCCAAGAATAATCGAATGTTTCCAAGTGTCTTTCTATCTAAAAGATTCCATTCATCATTTGACATACATCCCTGATTCTTGGCTTTTTCTTCCAATGACTTTCATAAATCCTTCTGATAAAGATAGTCTTCCATTTGCATCTTCTATTATTAGAATTTTTGCCCATTAAACTTTTCAACCCTCAGCTTACCCTCATCTACCATTACTCCCACTCAACCATAAGACCTTTTTACAGAGGATAAGTGAAAAAAAACCTCTCTAATACTACTTGTTAGGATTAAACCATGGATAGAAATAATGATTACATGCAAATATAACCAATATTAGAAAATAATAGATCACACAGAAAAGAACACAAGACACCAAGATTTAACATGGTTCACCCAATCCCTAGGCTATGTCCACCAAATGGCAAGTCCGATATTTTTTTGATCCAGTAATTACAACCTGATTATAATTTGTAATCCCTTACAGCTAAATACCACTGCAAGAACCAATTTTGCATCACAACTATGAAACAATCCCTAACCCTAGGCTCTTTTATACAAGTATTTTTCCCACTTTAGGTTATAATTAATAATTTCATGTCAACCCAAAATCCCTATAAAATAGGGCCCAAAATTTTCTTTTGGGGTGATGCCCTAAGCCCCAAAGAATTTATGATGTATAGTACTTTCCTGATCAATCACCACAATCTAAGAAAATATCTTCTACTCAATGCATTATCAACCTATTTAGTAACTCCAATCTTATTCTTTGGTAAGTACTCAACCCACTTCACATGTCTTTGATTCCACTTATGTTGACTTCCCAAATACTATAAAGCTTTATGATTAATATACAATACAAACTCCTTAGGAATCAAATAATGTCTCCATTTCTTTAAGGCTTTAACAATAGCATAAAATTACTGATCATATATGGAATACTTCTTTTTAGCATTATTCAACTTCTCACTAAAGAAAGCAACATGTTTACCTTCTTGACTCAAGACAACTCCTATTGAAATTCCACTTGAATAACATTTAACTTGAAATATCTTATTGAAATTAAGAAAAGCCAATACATGTAACTCAACAATCTTTTATGTCAAAATCTCAAATCTCTTTTCAGCTCCATGTGTCCACTTAAAATCATTTTTATCCCCTCTCATTGTCTCAGTCATAGAATTACAAATAGAACTAACATTCTTTATAAACTTTCTGTAGAAACTAACCAAACCATGAAATGATCTTACATCACCCACATGCTTAGGTGTACGAAATTCCATATTTTCTTTAACCTTCTCAAGATTAATTATCAAACCATTAGCTAAAATCACAAATCCCAAATTCACAATCTACTCTTTCATAAAGGAGCAATTTTTCAAATTAACCAATGTCTCCTCTTTCAATCTTTTCAATACTTGTCTAACATGATCAAAATGTTCTTCATTAGTCTTACTGAATACCATAATATCATCCAAATAAACAATCATAAACATACCCAAGAATATTTTTATAACTTCATTCATCAACCTCTTGAAAGTACTAGGTACAATAGTCAAACCAAAAGGCATAACCAACCATCATAAAAACTATATTTTGTCTTGAAAGCAATCCTCCATTCAAAGATTTCTTTGATTCTGATCTAATGATAACCACCCTTCAAATTAGTCTTGGTAAAATACTTTGCTCCACTCAAATAATCCATTATGTCATCCATCCTTAGCACAAGAAACCTATATTTCATTGTTATCTTGTTAATAGCTCTAGAATCAATACACATTTTCCATTCTCCATTCTTCTTAGGTGTTAATACAATAGGTGCATTGCATACACTCAAGCTTTCTTTGATCAAACCTTTTTGCAACAACTCTTGCACTTTTTTGTTAAGTTCTTCATTCTCTATAGGTGTTAATCTATATGGTTCTTTATTCTGAAAACTATCTCCAAGAATCAAGTTCATCCAATGCTTTATACTTGCTACTGATGGTAAACCATTATATATATCTTCTGCAACAATCTCTTTATCCTCATTTAGCATGCTTTTAATTTCTTTTGGAACTCAACCTCTACCATTTTCTTCTATTTAGCCTCTATCTATCACCTAGTCATTACTATACCCTATCTCTTAGCCATTACTATCACAACTTGGTCCTTTAGGAATTATAGAAAAATAAAATTGGCTCTTTTTTTATTTCCTTCTCAAATTGTTTACCACTAACATGCAAATTATTACAATAGTTTAGTTCATCTCATGATCTCATTAGGAGGCTCAATCAAAGACATCAATCTATCCATAACTCCATTCATCCAAATGGTATATTGATTTAATCTTCCATCATCCATAGCATGTTTATCATATTGCCAAACTTTTCCCAATAAAATATGACAATAATCCATAGGCATAATATCAAATAGAACTTTGTTAGAGTAATATCTAATCTTTAATTTTAAAACACATTGTTCACTTACCAATATCTTATGCCCATCCATGATCCTTCAAACATTATAGGGTTTAGGATGATTATACCTCTACAACTACAACTTTCTAACTGAATCCTCTGATGCTACATTTTTTGAAATTTCATTGGAAATGATTGCTTTGCAACTTTTCCTAGCTATATTACATTTCATCTTGAAAAGACTTCTCCTATGAATAGGTTCTTTATTCTCAATTTGTTCACTGAACAAAGTTATTCTCACCATTAAATTTTCTCCAACCTTATGATCTCTCTTAGGGTGCACAAACTTAGCTTGTATCAAAATATTCCTGCTACCATTTTCATTTTTACCATAGTATCTACATTCAAACGATACATTCTCTTCCTTACCACATCTAAAACAATTACCAAAAAAGCACCTGAGCTAGGAGAATAATTACCTCTTCCTCAGTAAGATATAGTAACTCCTTGATAATAATTACTACCTTTCCATTAGGTCTTGCCTATGTCATCACTTTTCCACTCAGATTTTCCCTTATCTTGCACAAAATTATCAGATTTGCCACTTTCTCCATAATATGTGTCTCTACCTCTCTAGAATCTACCACCTCTAACTCTCTACCTTTGTTTATTCTTCTTTGTCAATATCTCCTCAACTTTTAAGGGATATTGATATGCTCTCTCCACACTTTCCAGTTTCACAAAACTTATCACACCTTGAATTTAGGATCTCAATCCATTTAGATACCTTGAAACTTTCTCAACCTCATCATCCACATGTCCAAATATGATGTCTTATCTATAGAATTCCTTAGTATATTCTTTCACATTCATGTCCTTTTGTCTCAAATTTTGTATCTTCATCAACAATATAACTTTGTAATTAGCAAAACGGAAATTCTTCTTCTTCACTTTCTTCACCATTTTCAACCAGGTCCTAGACTTCTCTTTTCCTCTTTGTCTATAATTTTGCAAATGCTCTCACCATTGCAAGGCATGACCTTTTAACCTAGTGACTATCGTCTTCACCTTCTTATTATCAAGAGTTCTTTCAAACTCTAAGAACTTCTTTATATTAGAGATCCAATACAACACAATGTTGGTGTCCAATTTTCTATCATAAGGAACAACTTCCACAACAAGGTTTGAATGTGCTCTAGACAATACTCTCAACAATATTTCCTCATCTTGATCTTCCTCATGTTCTAGATTAGGGTTTGGTTTCATTGCTTCATCATCACTCACATCATCAGGATACAATCTTCTCCTTTGGGCTATCTCCACATCATCTAATCTGGCTGCAATTTGTCTTGAACATGACCATAATAATAGTATCATCATTTCCTCTACCTTGAACCATCTTTACAAATAAGTTCCTACAAGATTGTAACCCTTTCTAAGTTATATGTCAAATCAATAAATATACCAACCCTACAACAAAATTCAACTTAGGGTTCTATATGATCCAATCTCCATAAGGACAAACCTCAAGCTTCAATACCAACTAACACAATGAAGGATTGAAAAGCTAGGGCCAAAGACACACCTAACTATCCAATCACCTTACTGATTAAACACAATAGAAGAAAATAATAGAGAGAGAAACACCGAGGATAGAGAGAACAAGAAAACCTTTATTGATTCATCTAATTATCAACATACATGCCCATTTGTAAGGCCTTCTAGGTTACGGCCAAAAGAATTTACAAAATTCTACACTTAGATTTTTAACAGGTCCTTAATTTAGACTTATAGCTCTTCTACTTCTCATTTCCATCCAGACTCTCTAAGTGATATTTCCATTACCTCCCCCCCCCCCCCCCCCCCCATGCCCCCCTTAACCTAAACCTAAACACCCCTATTTATACTTTCTAAAATTGCTTACAAAAGATTTTAGATCTTTGCATAATTGAAGGCCAACCTTAAAATAGTTCGCACATACCAAGGCAAGATCCTAACATTGAATTCATGATCCAAATTAAATTCACAAGTTAGCTCAAACTCAGAACTAATCAAACAAAAAATTGGTCAAAGATGGAATATGAACAAATATCAGGTTGACTCTATAGCAACTAGAACTCGACAATAACTAAACTCAGTAGTAACTAGAACTTGACAACAACTAGAACTCAATAGTAACTAGATCTTGGTAGTAAGTAGTCAAATGAACAAAAATGGGTATGATTACAAGGCAACCCTAGATGATCTTGCATCATTTTAACTTCAAATTCCCCTTTCACTTTTTAACATCAGCATTCTCTAGAGAACCCTTAATAAATTTCTATTATTTCTTCACAATCAACATTGACACCCCCAGAGCCCTATCTTTGTATTAGTCTTCAATCAACACTATTAAACCCCTATGAAGAATATTTATGTTTTTTTTTTTAAATGGTGAGCCCTTAACCCCTGAACAAAAGAATAATTTAGGTAAAATAGAAATAATATCCTATCCTTGTACCTAAAATAGTTTAGGAAAATAAAGTGGTAATTGTAAACTCTTTTGGACCTTCTATCTACAATGAAATACTCACTAACACAAGGAAGAACATCCTGCCAAATGTCCTTAATCTTGTGTAAGTCTATAAAATCCCCACCTTAAATAGTTTCTTCTCATATTCTGAGGTTTTTGGAAATTTCTTCAAATTTGCATTCAAAATTTTTGTTTCCTTATTAAACATAAACCTCATGTTCAAAATGTCACTTATATTAGAAAGAAACTCCCAAGTTAAAGTAATAGTAACCCCATATAGTAACATTTTTACTAGACCAATTTTTAAAGAAATCATTTATAAAATGCAACTTACAACCATGAATGTTTTCCAAATAGCCGGTAATCTTTCCTTTTGTTATCTGCTCCCAAATAGGCTGACTCTCCTTCCACACCTTGCAATTCAATGATTCCTACTTTCTTGGCTCACCTCTCATGAAAACTAGATATCTTCTATAGAGAAAAAACTATAGTGACAAAAATGATGAAAAAAGTACATTTTTTGAGACTCAAACACTCATTCACCAGCACCCTAAATACGTGTCTTATTAATATGATACTAATGAAAAGGTGCTCACATAAAATTTGATGAATCATTTCATTATTAAGAATTCTACCACAGTTTGCATAAAAATCATTAATTAATCCTCCTTGCATTAGAGTTAGTCATGTCAAACTTTAATAATTTGTTAAGATGTGTATGGGAACTTAAGTCCTAACTCTATGTCCTCTGTCTCTGAGTGTTTGTGACAATATTAGCAATCCAATTAGCCACCTTATTAGTTTCTCGGTAGCTATACGAAATATGGAATTTATCAAAATTATTTGAGAGGCCCTTTATTTCCATGATCGTAGCTTCAATATACCATGAAACAAAATTTTTATTATTTAAATAATTAATTATGTTAAGAGAGTCCCCTTCCAATCAGATTTTTGGGTATCCAATTTCCACTACTATTCTAACCACATAAAGTATAGTAGTTGCCTCTGCAATATGACTAGAGGATATGCCAATAGGGACCACAATAGCGTTAAAAAAATCCCATAGTAATTCCTCAAAACTCCTTGACATCCAACCCTTCATGAGTTCCCTTTTGTAGACCCATCAAAATTTTCTTTTAAACATCCATTCTGAGGGTAGAGCCAAACCACATTCTCTCTTTTAGAATTAGTTTTAAGAGAGATATTGATAGTTGTTTCCATGATATTGAATTTTTATTGATGGAAGTATAAACATGATAACAAGATACTCAGAGGGGGCAGGGGGTGAACCCAAATCTTAAGCATTTTTACTTTTCAATAATTCATTCAAACATTCACCAGTAGTCTTGTGCATGTAAAACGTGTAAGCATAAACTTGCTATAACATGTAAATCTAATCTATCACATGCATGAAAATAAGCATATAACACAATATTTTTAACCCAAAAATGCTCCAAGGGTAAGGTTAAACTAGGGTGGGGATGACACCCACAAATATTCACTACTATACTAATAAAGTTAACCTATTAGGGTTATAATATTTCATAATAATATATGATCTATCCTATGAGGGGTTTTCCCTATTAAAAGCATTTAAGACTTCTAAGTATCACCTTGTTATAGTATTTAACACTTACAATAAAGTAAGGACTCTATTAGAAGATTTACAAAAATCTCTTAAGACCACTTTGTTAAGAGATTTACCCTAATTCAAGTTGATTAAAAGTGATTCACTGCCTAACTCTCCATATTATCTAAAGCTGATTTTGATTCCACTCTTTGCAAAATAATCCTCTCTTCTAATCTGATAAAAAAAATTCTTCCCCTTCACTACTCTAAATAGGTCACTTTTTATGCTACAAGATAATAGTATACTTCCACTAATTTTTGATCTAATCTCAATCCTTCACTTTACCATTAGCATATTACTCCTTATCTATCACACTATTTTCACCACTTTTCATCTTCTTACACTCTCTTCTGCACCTCATAGGATCTCTAGGTTAAAATCTTATCTATTTAAGGAGTTTTCTAAAGAGTTTTCTAGATGCTTCTATATTTTACCTCTTCACCTAAATAATTGATCAAAAAACATAGGGATCTAAGATCCACATCATAAATGCATAATACTCTCTATAAAAACCTATAAAAATATTAAAA